>CM022952.1:7678149-8147539 GCA_012931725.1 Litsea cubeba
ATCCGTCTCTCATATTGCCATTCCAATCACTAATCATGACCATAGCTACCTGATTCACAATTCGATCAATTTGAGTTAAAAGTTTGCAATTCGATATATACTCCAATTCAAAATTTGGATGGGGTGGGTTCAGTTAATACGTTTTCTGATTTATTTGATTCACAGTTCGAGTTCGAGAAATTCGATGAAGTAGTTTGAGTATAAAATTGAATATAGTTGGCGATAGTATAATTTGATTTACAAAAGTTCTTAGATGTTGCAAAAGGTAGGTAAAAATGACGTTTCATGAAAAAAAAATACTAATTCAAACAAAAGATGTCCCATCTAATCAGTGGGTGTAATACCCCAGCACTTGTTTCAACTTTCAAGGGCTAGAATATTTTACATTATTATATTTAATTCTTGAAATTCTGAATTTATAGCTTGACTTGAATAATTATACTTATCATTTTGTGAATAATGATTTCTAATAGATAAGTAAATGTGCGGGGCCAATAATTATAGTTATTATTTGACTATTTGTTAGAATTAGAAAGTTTCGGTAGGGCCTTGTTCTTAACTAATGGGATTAACAGTAGTGTCACGACCCAAATTCTGGGGCCCTGTCAGATCTCTGGATCGTGATAACTTGGTAATAATTACCATATATTCATCAAATAATTCTCATAAGCATTTGGCATTTAAATCAAATAATTATTTCAATTAATCAATGAGTTAAAAATACTCATACTTTAATATGTTCTGTCTACATCAATAATGTACTAAAACATTAAATAACTTTCCTAAGCAAGGGCTAATCCCCTTATCTACTAAATTATCTTTCTCTCGTTCTCTTTTGTCAGCCACGCATGTTGAAATCTGCGTGCTGAACATCGTTCCGCTCTGTCCCACCCGCAGCATGATTACCTGAAGGGGAGTAACACAACATCAATACTACTGGTGAATGAATATTCCTAATTACACAAAATCACATAAAATATAACATCACATAATTTAGTAGGTCTAAATCAATCATCAAATATTATTGAGATTCTTTCACATACAAATCCGTGCTTATGCACATCACCACGCCTCAAAGGCCTTATCGTATACATGTATACCAATCACCATGATCCTGTCTCATCAGACATGTCCACTAAGGACCAGCCATTATAATGGCCCATCACGTCCATTAAGGACCAGCCGCTATAACGGCCACCATGGCCCGAAGCCATCTATCATCCGGACATAAGTCCAACATCCCAAATCTGGGACCCAGTGCACAATATCTCATAATCAAATATTAATTAATGATTTACACAATAGTAGTGTGGACCCGACCCATACATACTTCACTGGCCCACGCTATATGTAATACAACCTTACCCATAATAGTCAATTACAGTCTATTTAGTTAATCATAATTAACTAAACATTGATCACAAAACTTAATTTCACTTAAGTAAAGAATTAAATTATTATTTCTACACATATGCCAAGTCTATTTTCATAAATAGACTTCCATTCTCAACTTTATCTATCTGTACAGAACACGTACATGAATAATTCATACCTGAACCTCTTGATCAAATCCAGTGGGTCCCACTTGGCTATACCAAGATCAGTCATCTAGGCCATGGTCGCCCAAGACTAATGCATCATTCCAACGAATCTGATTCATCATAGAATCATTCACTGGGGCCCACAACATCAAAACAGAATACACAGCAGTTCACGCCTGCAACTTATTGAATACACAGCAGTTCACTGTACGGTGGGTCCCACTGGTTCAAACCCTAGATCTCCAACTACACCATGGTCGACTAGGGGTCCTTGATCAGATGTGTGGTCTTGATCATTGATCTGATCAATAGATGGGTCCCACAACTACAAACGATCTGTACAGTGTTTTCTGCAATTTTCACGCCTGGAATTCTTGAATACATTGATCAGTGGGTCCCTACTGATTCAAATATCAGTTGTCTGTAGAAATAATGTGACTTAGGCCCACTTGGCCCAGCCCAAGGCCCGTCAGAACTTATAAATATCTGTATCTTCAGTTATCTCTTATTTATTTATTTCCTTGTATAGATTTATAGATTGATTTGATTATCCTTGATGAAGGTTGTAAATTGATTTGATTACTCTTAATTAGGGATTGTATATTGATTAGATTACCCTTGATTTGGGTATTGTGTAATTATAAAATCTCATACGAGCCTCCCATTGAGGTATCGGTTTCTCTCCACCTTTGGTTTATTCTTCTTCCTATCTTTACATATTATTTCATGGTATCAGAGCTATAGTTACCTTCTCAAATTGATTCAGTCATTCTCCCTGACTTGGATCTTCTTCCTGATTGTGTCTGATCATCCCTGATCAAGACGTGGCCCACTTCGGATCATCTTCAACATCTCTCACGATCACCTCCATCTTGGTCGACCAGCATCGCTGGTATTTATGAGCATTTTTCTGGATTTTTTCTCCCATCAGAGGTGAGGTTTCCAGCAACATTTGTGATATTTCTATTTCTTGCCTCTGTTTTCATCAAAACCGTCCAAATTTGTGGATTTTGATCCGATTTGAGTGAAACTTTGGCCTGGAGTTGCGAAAATATCTTCTCCTTCCATCCCCTACCTCTGATCTTGTTGTTGATCCTCTCATGGAAGTCATGTTCAAATCGATGCATTGACGGACACTGGCGGCATGCACTGTTTTTACCGATTTTCAATTCTGTCTTGATACTGGCCCACCAGCGATGATCACAACATCACCAACAGTTCTCTCCATGTTGGTCGACTCACTTTTCTGGGAATTATAGTGATTTTTATGGAATTTTTCTTCTTCATTTGAGGTATTTTTTATCCCTTCTTCCTCTGTCGGTTTTGATATTCTTTCTACAAGATTGTTTTTATCACAACCGTCCAATATTGTGGATCTGTGTCCGATCTTCATCAAACTTGGACTGGAAGTAGGATTTTTGGCATTCTTCCAGTCTTTTCTATCTGATCTGTGCATAGATCAGATTGTGGGGTCCACGTACCTCATCTGCCATCAAGCATCTAGGTCGCCTGGGGCTGTCTGTACTGGATTTTGAGCATTTTATGCTGCGGGCTTGCTGTCTGTGCTGGATTCTTCTGTGCTGTCTCTCTTTTGTGCTGGATTTTGTGGTGATAGCTGGCTGTGTGTGCTCTTCTGTGCTGTATTAGCAGTTATCCTCTCCTGCTGCTTATCTATTTCATTTCTGTGTGCATCTTGCTATTCTGTAGTTGTTTTCTATCCTTGGTTGGTTGCTGCTGTTTCATTTTGCTGCCGCTTCTTCAATATGGACAAGTATGATGTTATTCCCATTAAATTCAATGGAAATAATTACATGGCTTGGTCATTTCATCTGAAGAATTTCGTTGAAGGCCAAGGATTGTTTGGTTATCTTGACGGCTCGATAACTAAACCTACTACTGACACCAAAGCTTTAGCTACCTGGTCTAAAGAAAATGCTAAGGTTATCACTTGGATTCTTAACTCCATTGATCCTTCTCTTGCCATTGCTCGTCAAGCATATGCTGCTGCCTCTGATATGTGGGGTCATCTAAAGAATGTTTATCATCAAACCAATAAAGCTCGCAAATTTCAACTCGATAGTGAAATTGCGAAATTCAGTCAAGGTGATAAAACTGTGCAAGAATACTACAATGGATTTCTCACATTATGGACTGAGAGGGATGCTATGATAATCCAGTCCGTATCTGTTGGGTTTCTGACGGAGGCGCTTAAATTACAAGAAGAAACTCACATTAGTCAGTTTCTTATGAATCTCAGACCAGAATTCGAATCTGTCCGCTCTGCTCTTATGAATAGAGAAGTCACAGCCAATCTGGACACATGCTTCCAAGAAGTCCTTAGAGAAGAACTTCGCCTTAACTCTCAGCGCGTTATCTTTGAAGACCCAAAGGCTCCTCTTCAGGCTGAGACAGCTCTTCTAGCAGCCCCCAATCAGAAGCCTACTCAATGCTACGAATGCAAAGGCTTTGGTCATCTAGCCAAGAACTGTCGAAAGAAATTGATTTGCAGATATTGCAAACGCTCTGGTCATCTCATTGATGATTGTCGTAGTTTACAAAGGAAGAATGGACCCCAGCAAAAGCAACATCCTCCCACTGCATCCAGACAACATACTGCTGCGTTCCAAGCTCAAGCACCTCTCCCTGACACAGGCAGCACTTCTTCCGGGACTGTATCCATGACACCAGCCCAGATTCAAGACCTGATTCAGAGCACGGTGACTTCTGCATATGCATCCATGGGTTTTTCTGGTGGTCGGTACCAAACTCCTCCTCTTGCATTTCCTGCTTTCCATTCTTCAATCTCTAGGTCATCCTACATTACCCCATCCACCTGGTTTCTAGATTCAGGGGCCTCAAACCACATGACCTCTGTGGAACATAGTTTTACAGCTTCTCACCCTTATACTGGCAAAGACAAAATAACTACGGCTAATGGCGACCAATTACTCATTTCGGGAATTGGTACCATTACTTTATCTAGTGTCTCTGGCCAATCCCTCCACCTTTCCAATGTTTACTTTGTTCCCAAGTTGTCAGCAAATTTACTTTCTGTAGGCCAACTGATTGATGATGGGTACCATATTAAATTTTCTTCCACTGGTTGTGTCATACAGGAGAGGCACACTGGGAAGGTGATCGTGACGGGGAGTAAACATGGTCGACTGTTTCTGCTGGACATTGGACATCATTCCCTCTTTTCTTCTTCTTCTTCTCATTTTAATAACTTGTGGACTATCTGGCATAGTCGTCTTGGTCATGTGAATAATGCTTATTTATTTTCTTTGTTTAAAATTGGCTGTTTAGATTCCACTGTTGATAATAAAATGATGTCCTCTTTTCTTCAATCTAAGTGTGCTACATGTTGTTTAAGTAAAAGTCATATTTTACCTTTTCCCATTCATCATTCCCGTGCGTCATCTTCTTTTGATATCATTCACGCTGATGTGTGGGGCATTGCACCCACATTAAGTAGGACAGGTTTTAAGTATTATGTGACTTTTATTGATGATCATTCTCGATTCACATGGATTTATTTCATGCGCTTCAAATCTGAGGTCTTTTCGCTTTTCCAAAAGTTTTATAATATGGTTCACACACAATTTCAAAAGGATATCAAAATTCTCAGGTCTGACTCCGGCGGAGAATACATGTCCCATGAATTTTCTACCTTCCTTTCTGCTAAAGGCATTATTCACCAAAAATCATGTCCACATACTCCACAACAAAATGGTGTTGCTGAGAGAAAGAACAGGCATATTCTTGCAACTGTTCGTACTCTCCTTCTTGAATCCTTAGTTCCTCCCACATTTTGGTGTGATGCTGCTCATACCGCTGTGTATCTCATCAATCGTCATCCTAGCTCCGTTCTAGGAAAGATTACTCCATATGAAGCTCTTTTTAGCCATAAACCTTCATATTCTCACTTGCGTGTTTTTGGTTGTTTATGCTTTGTCCATCTTCCACCTACAGAGCGCACTAAGTTGTCACCCCAGGCTGCCAAATGTCTCTTCCTAGGTTACAGTTCTGAACACAAGGGATTTCTATGTTATGATCCCTCTGAGAAACGCATGCGGATATCTCGTAATGTGATCTTTTTAGAATACATTCCCTTCTTTTCTTTGCGTCTCCAAACTCATCCTGTTGCTGTCTCTTATTTGCCACAATTTCCTGTGACAACTTCTTCCAAACCACCAATTACCAATGTCTATGTCCGGCGAAACAAGACTCCTCCTGTGGGGCCTCCTTCTCCCGATCCTATTCCCATGCTGCCTCCTGTACCCTCAAGTATTAATACTTCCTCTACTAATATCCAACCCCTGCGACGATCTAGTCGTCCTTCGGTTGCTCCTGACAGATATGACTTCCCTGCTCTTTTCACTTCTTTGGATAGTGCTCCTATACCCACCTCTTATACACAGGCTTCGAAGATTGCATACTGGCAGGATGCTATGAATGAGGAATTGTTGGCTCTTGAGGCAAACCATACATGGGACTTGGTACCGACACCTGACAAAGCCTCTGTCATTGGCAGTAAGTGGATCTTCTCTGTCAAGGTTAACTCTGATGGGAGTTTGGATCGCTACAAAGCACGATTGGTTGCACAGGGTTACAAGCAGGAGTATGGTATTGATTATGAGGAAACATTTGCTCCAGTGGCTAAAATGACCACAGTTCGTACTCTTCTTTGTGTAGCTGCAGCTCGCAATTGGCCTCTGTGGCAGATGGATGTCAAAAATGCTTTTCTTCATGGCGACTTGAAAGAGACTGTCTATTTAAAACCTCCTCCTGGCTATGCTTGTCCTCCTCAGCATGTTTGTAAATTGCGCAAATCTCTTTATGGACTTAAGCAGGCTCCCAGGGCTTGGTTTGATAAATTCCGAGCCGCTATTCTTCAAGCTGGGTTTCGCCAGAGTCATTCTGATAGTTCTCTCTTTCTTAGATGGACACCAAAGGGTTACACATTCCTTTTAGTCTATGTTGATGATATGATTATCAGTGGCAATGATATTTCTGGTATTACAGATCTCAAGCATCATCTCACTCGCCACTTTAAAATGAAGGATCTCGGTCCTCTCACATATTTTCTCGGGCTTGAGTTTTCGCGTACTAAGTCGGGCATTCGGATACATCAGCGTAAATATGCTTCTGATTTGATCACCTCTGCCAGACTTGATGATGCTCATACTGTTGATACGCCAATAGAATTAAATAGTAAACTCAGTGTAGAGGATGGTCCCCTCATGGATGATCCATCTATTTTCCGTCGGATCGTTGATGGTTTGCTCTACTTAACTATGACTCGCCCTGATATTTCTCATGCGGTGCATACGGTTAGCCAATTTATGAGCAATCCTCATAAACCTCACCTTGCTGCTGCTTTGCGCATTCTCCGCTATGTTAAAGGCACTCCCAGTCATGGTCTCTTCTATCCGTCTAATACTTCTCTACGCTTATCAGCGTATGCCGATGCCGACTGGGCTGGTTGCCCTGATTCCCGGCGCTCTACCACTGGCTGGTGCATGTTTCTTGGCGACTCTCTGATTTCATGGAAGTCCAAGAAACAAACCACTGTATCCAAATCTTCTGCTGAGGCTGAATATCGGGCAATGTCGTCTGCAAGTGCAGAAATCATCTGGCTCCGCCGTCTTCTTTGTGAATTTGGTATTATTGTTAATATGCCTACACCTCTTCATGGAGATAATACCAGTGCTACTAGAATTGCTAATAATCCAGTCTTTCATGAACGGACGAAACACATTGAGATTGATTGTCACTTCATCCGTCAGCATGTTGTCACTGAGAAGATCACCTTGCCTCATGTTTCTACTCATGACCAGTTGGCAGATATCTTCACAAAAGCTCTTCCTAAGCCACGCCATCATGAACTTACTAGCAAATTGTTGTTTTCTGCATTACCACATCAATTTGAGGGGGAGTGTAGAAATAATGTGACTTAGGCCCACTTGGCCCAGCCCAAGGCCCGTCAGAACTTATAAATATCTGTATCTTCAGTTATCTCTTATTTATTTATTTTCTTGTATAGATTTATAGATTGATTTGATTATCCTTGATGAAGGTTGTAAATTGATTTGATTACTCTTAATTAGGGATTGTATATTGATTAGATTACCCTTGATTTGGGTATTGTGTAATTATAAAATCTCATACGAGCCTCCCATTGAGGTATCGGTTTCTCTCCACCTTTGGTTTATTCTTCTTCCTATCTTTACATATTATTTCATTGTCCACCTACATCATGGTCGACCAAGGATCTTCTAATAGATGTGTGGTCTTGATCCTTGATCAGATCATATAGTGGGTCCCACTACCATCAACGACCAAACTACCTCTTTTCTCTGATTCACGCCTCAAGCATTATTGTAGATAAATTGATGGCCATACAAGTTCTAATCAACATGGATCCAGTATACTCAAGGTCGCCCATGATTTCTTTACAAAATCCCTGGACCAAATTCATCATGCCGTGGTCATGGGTTTCCACAATTCCCAAACTGCATTCTGTACTATAACGACATGCACCTGGACTCCACCAAACTATTGTCTAGTTGATGGATTTCCTTGAATTTGTATTCTACTATCAATCATAGCATTCCCGTAACCATATAAATTATCAATCGTCTGGGATACCATTAAAGAGTAATTAAGAAAATTCACTCACCTTTGATACACGATCGTCGCCTTTGAATGCGAACTTGACATCAGCAGCCTTCCTCTTCTTCTCCTAAATTGCAATTCACAATGCTCTCAGACTTTCCTCCAATGAAGATGATAATACAGTAAGGTCGTTGGTTCTCCATATACAAAGGAAAGATGGGAATTCTAATTACTTTCAAACTTTCTATTTAGAGTTGTTTTAAAACTCCCTTCTTTCCCAATCTCTCTCACGTGGGATACTTGCTAAGTTACAAAAACATGGACTCTATTTCCATTATAACTTGGGCTCTACTATCATTATAACTTGGGCCAAGCTATAACTAAAATACTACCTGGGCCAGACCAATCCTAGGCCCAAGTACTCAGGATATTACAAGTAGGTGGCTTGATGTTGATGGGACCTTGTTAATTTTAGTAGACTTATCAAACCACTAGAGATGGGACCCTGATTTTAAGCAAACAAGTGCAACTAAATAGGGACCACCCTGAGTAAAGTGTAAGAGATTCCAACAAAGGAAGGTGGGACCCAATTCTTTGTTATTAGTAGGAGCTCGATACTAATACCCAAGAGAGGGGCTTGCACATATCCTCTTTAGGACTGTTGTACGAAATTAGTAACTGATGGCTGTCTGGGATTTCTGGGCACTCTTGCATTGCCAAACTAATGGTGACAATAATGGTGACGGATGTAGTGGAACTGGCGAAGAAAGTACCATAGACCAAGCAAAGATCATGTTGTATAAGAGATTTAATGAGTTCTGTCCTAGGTATTTGAAACCATCTAACAACCCCTGGGAGGCCAACGAATGGATAGAGCATATGGAAGGGATATTTGAAGTTATGGATTGTACGGACAAACAAAGCAGCCTTTAAATTAGAAGGCAACGCTAAGCCGTGGTGGAAGGTGGCCAAGGATCACTTGGACTTTCTTCAAAAAGGTATTCTTCGAGAGATATGACCTTTATATTATGCAAATGGAAGTTATTTTGATCCCTGTAACTTTCAAAGGTCCTATGCATGTCATACAGATCGGAAGATATGACTTTGAAAGTTAAAGGGATCAAAATGGTGAAAGGCCAGAAAATTAGGAACCATCTGTCTTCAGGCGTCACTTTTCTTGAGCAAATAACTTCAAATGAATATTATATTTACTAGAAGAATATGGAAAGAAACCTGATGCTTCATTACGGTTGATGGGTGGACAGATGGAAGGCAACAGACTTTGATAAATTTTCTGTATTGTCCAAAAGGGGTAATGTTTTAAAGTCAACTAATACAAGTGCAATTTCATAAAAAATTGCAGATGCATTATTTACAATATTTGATGAAATTGTTTTACTTTTTTGGGGAAGACAAAATTTTCCAATTTATCACTGATGATGAAACCACTTACATGGCAATGGGAAAAGAGTAGCTGAAAAATACAGAATTTTTCATTAGATAGCTGGTATGTTGGATAGTGGATCCCACTGGCCCACTCCACAATGGGACCTGTTCTCCAAGGTTGCCCAGGGGTCCTCCATCAGATCCCTGGATCTGATCGCCCATCAGGTGGCCCACCAGCCCCGCAGTTTCAAGAAGGCACATCGACAGAAAAATAGGCCCACCTTATATGGGTCCAGGTCCTCATAGGTCCACAACCAGATCCATGGTACAGATCTGTCATCAGGGGTGCCATGGGGTCCCACAATCAATGTCGATCCAAAACTACTCTCAGTCGACTGGAAATTGGAAAACCAAGTTCTGAATTGTATTTTCTTGTTTAATCTTTAGCAATCGGACATGGAATCATCATCTAATGAAAATGAATATTATAAGAGATTTGAAACCATCATATCTAACAGAAAAATTGGATCCCAGTAGTCATCAAACCATAATTGGGTTGTCCGACAGTGTCTCCAAGTACATGAAATCTGGTATGAGCCTACTTTATCATTATGTAATGGCTCCGGTAGTAATTGGAAAAGCAAAATAGTGCAAATTCATATCTTGATCGATTAACTACATATAGGAAAACAGCACATTATGTATACGAAGAAATCTACTCACCTGGTGGCTCGAATCCGTCTTCCTTCCTCTCTCTCCAAAACTCTAATTCTTCCTTGGCTTAGCCTAGGATTTGGGTTTGGAAAGTCTGATTGTTGTTATGTATGTGGGAAGAGTGGGAGGGAGAGGTCTTATAAATAGTTGTGGAGCCAAGTTTCCTAGGACACTGTCGTGCAAGGTTCCTATCCAAATTTGGAGTTCTACTCCTTACATAAGACTCCTACTAGCATGTGTCGACCTCTACTAGGAAATAAGGAGTTTGGGTCCCATACATATCATATATATTAAAGCAATATGGAGGGAGGCTGTACAGGGAACCACCTCAGCACCCATGGAGCTCTCCTTTCAAAAAAAAATACAAGCTTTAGCTTTGATGTGGACCACTACACGTCTCCAAATTTCCTCCTCTCAAAATCACAGCCACAATTATCTCATCTCATCTCATTCAAATTCAAACTACTTTCTTCATCTTTTAATCCTTTCCAAAACCAAACCCACCCGCCCCCCACCCCCCCCCCCCCCACAAAAAAAAAAAAAACCTACATCTCCTCTTTCCATAACACTCCTCTACATTTAATACTCCAGTCCCCCACCCACTCTTACGTGCGTCTCCTCTTTTCATAATACTCCTCTCCAATACTAATCTACATCATCATATTCCTGGTCTAGCATCTCTAACACAACACCATCACTCATATCTTCGTCATCCATCCCTCTCATCCTCAACAGAATAGACAGGTAACCTCCTATGGAAAACTACATTTTATCTATTTTTTATTCTGAAAAACGATGTTTTTTTTTTAAGCCGGTGTTTCTGCCGCTGGCTTTTCTTGCCGATCTCACCTTTGATCTGCAAGAAGATGCTCCTCTTCTCGAGAGGATGTAGTAGATCAGAGTCTCGGATCCGGCCTCAAAGAAGCATCATCATCATGTCATATGGCATCTGATGCTTCATTCTTTGTGTTCAGAGTCTCTGATCCGGCCTTGGAGAAGCTGCTTACAGAGAGCTTGACTTTTCTGAGCAAAGTGCTGTGCTTTCCTGTCTTCTTGTCATGCAAAACCAAATGGTTGATGAGTTGTTATTCTTATTAGTATTACTTGTTATTATTTGGATGACATTCCTCTGTCAGGATTTATCTAGGTTTGATTTAGAATTCGATCTTGAGGCCATATCCTGGATGAATCTTTAGAGACAATACTCTTTTTGGGTTTTACAGCAGCAATTAATTATGTGGTTTATTATATTAGTATGTTTGTAGCGGAAGATTTGGATTTGTTACTGATGAGGGTATTCCTTGGGTAGTTCTAGGGCTTTAGAGCCGTCCAAGGATGAAATTTATCTCTCAATAAGTAATTTTGACTATTGTTTGAGATCTGATACTCATCTTCTCCCTCTTTGGTTTTTACAATTATCTTTCATGAACAGTTTTTATATGTATAAGAGGGCGAGTTGAGTTGGGATTGTGTACATTTCAAAAATATAATTATAAAGTAGGGTGCAAGTCAGACCGAGTCGGATTCAAATTGATCCAAAATTTGATCTGACCCACATAAGTTGCACCTAGGGTTGGCAATTGTCTGGTATGAACATATCTGGTTGGAAAGGGTTTCCAAGTTGAAGTCCATTCCGTATCAACCCATTCTACAATGGTTGTAATGGACCTAGATTTAACTGCAGTCCAGCACTAAATGAGGCTAACTACAAGGGGCTTGGGCTTACATATGTACCCAACGAGTTGGACCCAGGATCATAAGTTAAATAGTTTAAAAATAATGTGATATTTCATCATCATGATGTCGTATGGCATCTGATGCTTCATTATTTGTGTAAAATCCGTGTCCTGTTGTATCCATGACATGTCCCTACCATGCATCATGGGTCATATATGTATAAACATGTATTCATATGTATCAATAAAAATGGATGTAATGTACCTTTTTAATTATTGTATATATGGTATAAAGTGAGTTCTTTGACTGAAATCAGGCCTTCAACAGATACAGACCTTTAACCCATGGGTTAAGACCACTTTTTTCTTTGGTTGTTGGATGAACTTGGAATTGGGTCCAAGTAGGACTTGGAATTGGGTTAAGACCACGGCCAGCATGTTATTTACTAGGATAAATCTGATTTTTTTTCAGTTCTGATGGCCACTTTCCTAGAGGGGTTTAGATTGTAGGTGGGCCCTACTTAAGAAAAACTGAAGAAGATATCGGTCGACGATTTATTTATTTATTACTATTTTGAATGGTTAAAAGCAAGAAGTGAGAAATTTGATGGCACTCAACTGAAAGTGGGTCCAAGTCCCCACTATAAAAATCACTATTGATGATCTAATCATCAAATGGACCATGTCTGATAGCCCTGTGGATATTTCTCTTCAGTAGATTGGTTGAGATAGGCTCACCTTTATCCAATCTGATGAACAATAAATTTATCAAGTTACTGGGTTGCATCACCATCTTTAACTAAGTTTATTACACTTTTTTCTTTTAAATAAAAACTTGATAAATAGAATTTAAAAATAATAAATAATGTATTATTCATCATGAATTTATGTTATTCAAAATAATATTTTAAAATCCTAAGTTTTATTATTATTTATATATTTTGCCCTGGCTTAGCATGGGCATTTGTTGCTAGTATGTATATAAAAGTACTTAGAAATAAGGGGTCTACCTAATATAATTATAAACAATCACTGATCATAAGTACATGTGCATAATCAATTAACTAATATGGATAAGCAACAAAGGATAAGCCATGGGAAAAAAAACCTAACCCCCTTCAGGGATATTACAGTACTCGATAATACATTTTAAAGGAATGTTGATCATATAATGAAAGTTTGTGAATCTTTGGTTGTGGTTCTTCGTCTAGTTGACAATGAATGTAAGCCTGTAATGTTGTGTACAATACAATGGATCAAGCGAAAGTAGTCATCCAAAGAGGATGGAGAACAAAAAGGAGTACATGTCATTCATATTACTTGAAACTGGAATTTTGGCCGTACGTTCTCTCCGCATGGATGATTGGAAGTCACAAATATAAAATTCTACGCTTCATTTAAATTTTTAATAGATAGATGGTGGGCTTGATTTGCAAAAGATCGCCCCAGTTGCAGAAATTGGCAATTTGAATATTGAGTCAGTGTTGCAGTTCTAGCTGCTGTGAGAGAAACTAGAGCATCTTTTATCATACTCACTCTCCTAAGAGAAATAGGCTAGAACATTAGAGGCTGTATGATCTAATTTTTTTGCATTATAATCCGAAGTTCCGTGAAAGGTATATTTAATTGTTGATTTTACATAATATCTTTACCGTAGTCATAGTGAAAGATTTACTTATGTAAATGGATTGCAATGTTCCCTTTCACCCGATCAATTTGAAGAATGTTGATATTTTGGTTGATTGTTTTGTTGAAGAAAAACACAACTAAAACTGAAAGATGAAGATGATGATGATGACCACCTACTTTATTGCATGGGTTCCCCTCTTGCAATATTGCCTTTCACCCCATCAATTGAAGAATATTGATATATTTCAATTTTAAAGTAAACAACATGTTTTATTACAAGTTAACATAGAAGCAATGCAACTAAAACTGAAGACAATCTCCCAAATGTCAAATACAAACCCAATTTAGGCCCATTTAGGCCCAATATGGTGGAATCCAATCTCGTTGGATTTGGTCAACTATTTACTCAAGTTTTCCTTTTAAATAGATTGTAATTAGATTAGATTAGCTAATTTGTAGCCTTTGAATAGGCAACTGTATTCTATTTAATGGGAGGAAATCTCCAATGTAAAGACACACAAATTTTGTCAATTGAAAAGCTTCTCTTGCATGTCACGATTGTTATGGTATCAGAGCTAGAACTTGTAATCTTCCAAGTGATCTGAGAGGAATCAACCTCTCCCGAAAAAAAAACAGATCTAGGATCTGTTTCAGACATCTCAGAGTCTTTTTCATCCACTGCTGATCATAGCCATTCAACAGTGGCCCACTTGGGATTATCCAATCACAACTGGAAAATTCAACAGTATTGGTCGCCCACTGCAGGAGGGAATTTTGGTGATTTTTTCACAATTTTTTGCCAATCAGAGGTAGGCCATTTGCTCAATTTCGTGATTTTCCCATCTCTGGCAGTAGTTTTCATCTCCACCGTCCAAAAGTTTGGATCCTTGGAATCTGCACACCTTGTCTTCATTGTACTTCATCAACATAAATATGCTCTGGAATTAATTGAAATGGCTGGACTTCAAGGATCTGCTCCCGTCGATACTCCAGTAGAAGTCAATGTTAAACTCCAGCAAGACAGTGGGGATCCCCTCTCTGATCCTACATTATATCGTCGCCTCGTTGGCAGCTTGATCTACTTGACGATAACTCGTCCTGATATTTCTTATGCAGTCAATTTAGTCAGTCAATTCATGACTGATCCTCGACATCTTCATTTGGCTGCAGTCCGACGAATTATTAAATATCTAATTCGGACGCCAACCCGTGGCTTATTTTATTCGGCAAATAATTCCCTAACACTCAAAGCATACTCAGATGCTGATTGGGCTGGTTGTCCGGACACTTGTCGCTCTACCACAGGATGGTGCATGTATCTCGGAGATAGCTTGATTTCGTGGAAATGTAAGAAACAAGATAAAGTCTCCAAATCTTCCACCGAAGCTGAGTATCGTGCCATGTCTGCTGCTTGTTCCGAAATTCTCTGGCTACGCGGATTGCTTTCCGATCTCGGATTTCCCGCTGATACTGCCACACCACTCTATGCAGACAATACTAGTGCAATTCGTATTGCTGCCAATCCAGTTTTTCACGAACGTACTAAACACATAGAGATTGATTGCCATTTTATACGAGATGAATACAAGCGTGATGTGATTAGTCTTCCTCACATCCCTTCTGATCTTCAAAATGCTGATATCCTCACAAAGGGACTTCCGCACCCTCGCCATCAGTTCTTGGTTATCAAATTGATGCTTGTGGATTCCCCCGCATCAATTTGAGGGGGGGTGTCAAATACAAACCCAATTTAGGCCCATTTAGGCCCAATATGGTGGAATCCAATCTCGTTGGATTTGGTCAACTATTTACTCAAGTTTTCCTTTTAAATAGATTGTAATTAGATTAGATTAGCTAATTTGTAGCCTTTGAATAGGCAACTGTATTCTATTTAATGGGAGGAAATCTCCAATGTAAAGACACACAAATTTTGTCAATTGAAAAGCTTCTCTTGCATGTCACGATTGTTACCAAAAAGGGTATTCAAGCCGTGCTCCAAAGCCAAGGCGACTCAAGTTAGGTCACTGGCTCCCCACTTGAAGTCTGCAGCCTCTAGTGTCTCAAGGAACGCCTCAGCCTCTGGGAAATTGGAAGGGGATACAATACCTACAGCACCAAGGGTAAAAGAAGTGAGATTTGAAAGGACCTTGCAAGAACAATATATATATATATATATGTATATGGGGGATATTCATGTGCATCGATTCCTCACCATATGGTGAGGGACAAACTTAAGGGGGCCCACCTAGGGCCCTGCTGATCATGGAACTTGTGGGGGATGGAAAGAAATCTTGGATGTGTCCATATATCAAGTTTGGGGTCAATCCTATGCCTCTAACCCCTTCATCCATGGCCCACGGAATTAACGACTCTATATTAATGGAAAAAATTTGTCCCTCGATCCAAGGGTCCATTCCATTTTGATAGGTGAAAACTCAATGGATCCAATATAATTTAGGGGGTCCAATGTGTGTAGATGGTTTGGATGTATCATAAAGTCTGCCCTACTATGTTGTCCCTCACCATAATGTGGTGAGGGGTGGACGCACATGAATATTTCCATATATATATATATATAGAGTTACGCTACAAAACAAAGAAAAACGCCCCTCTTTTAGCCAATGAAAGTGTGACATGTGTCATCAATGATACACTTATCCATTCTCTCTCTTAAATATTCTCCTAAAATTGTGGATCTTTTATAGATTCTCTTAAATCATTGGCTATAGGGGCAGAAACTCCCCTTTTGAGAATTTCTCATATATATATATATATATATAACATAGTATGAATGCATCGAGTTAGCTTAAAGACGATAAGCATGATTAATGGATCAACATAGGTACAAGAACTTGGCAATCGTGCAAGAATTGAAATATCATGATAAGCCAATATAAATGATAAACTATTGTAAGCAAACATCTAGCAAGAAAGGCACATCCACATAAGCTGGTACCACGGGAAATTGTCGCTGCCCTCCCTTGAATGAGTTGTCCCGGGGATGCACGGGATGACAAGCTTGGCCAAAACAAGAGATCACGGGAATATCCGTCAAGAGTTGGTATGCAAGCATCAAAGGAGTACCAAGTGGCGTACGTCCACATCAAGACCCAATCTATAGGTGGCTAGATATAAATAGCCTTACCACAAGGGATCCAAGCATGTGGCTAGACTCAATCAGTTGAGGGGTGCCTTGACTGAAGAATCATGAGGAGCGAGACTCCCATCAAGATGAAGGAACTGCTCCCAATATCTAATTGTCATCCAAGTTCTCAAGCCATGCAAGTCCATCCAAATCCATCCACAACTCATCCAAGATAAACTATCAATATCCCATGTTAATACCAAAAGTAGTTTCTCTCCAAGAAGGCCATTGAATAGCCGACCTAGCCCAAGACACGAGTAATACATCCTTTATCATCACATAGAACGTCTCCTCTAGGTAAACCGTAGGAGGTCAAGGTCGTCTTTATCATCTTTTAATTGAGAATTATAGGTATCAAGACATGTAAACAATTCCTGGGATAAGAGGTCAATGATAACAAAGCAATGCAAGTCATCTTTTCAATATCAATCAAGGAGCGAATATGAGCAACCAACCTAGGTCAATGGTTGTTCTTCGGGAATAAGTGGTAGGTTAGTCAACACAATGGTCAGATAGCGCATCAGATATCATTTGATTAAGTCTTGGTGCCCTGATGGTCAAAGACATCTGAAGATTCCCGATCTCACCATTCCCTTGACCTAACTTCACATTCCATACCCTACATTGACCAACCGATGACCGAATGCTAAGCTCAACCATCTTGCCTCAAGTCCTCTAATCATAGGCCATTAGATAGATTAAGGGGTCCCATGATAGGTGTTAGGGGCAAAAGATACAAATTCTATACGCTAGGCAAAAACAGGCTTACGATTAGTCGTAGCACGGCTAGCCGTGAGGCTGCCGTAGAACAAAATACCCATTTTCATGCTACGAAAAAAGCTAGCTGAAGTAGATTCACGGTTATCTTTTTTGGGGGCTTACTGCCATGGTTTCAAAAATCGGCCGAGTCCAAGTCACTTGCCGAGTCGAGTCTACATGACTCGGACTCTGCTCAAGTTAAAAAATAAAAAAACAGAAAAAATCCAAGTTTCTTTTGTAAAAATAGTTTAAATAGAGGGAGGGAAAGGCTCTTTCAATGGCAAAACAACGATGGGAAAGGGTATCTGGTATTTAGGGTGGAGAGAGAGAGAGAGAGAGAGAGAGAGAGAGAGAGAGAGAGAGAGAGAGAGAGAGAGAGAGAGAGAGAGAGAGATGCTGGCTTGGTGCAGTGCTCCGTTACTGCTGTTGGTGCGGTGCTACTGCTGCTACTTTTGCATTGCTATTGCTGGTGCTGCTGCTCTACTGCTAGGAGCCTGGGACTGTTGCAGTGCTGCTGATGCAGGTGCTGTCTGGTGCTTCGCTACTGGTAGCCTGGTACACTGGTCTTCTCTCTCCTATTTTCTTTGTTTCTTTCCTTTTTCTTTTCCTTTTCTCTTGCTGATGTTGCTCTGCTGCTGGTGCGGGTCTTCTTCTTCTTCTTATTGTATTTTCTCTCCCTTTTTCAGTCAGTTGGGGCTGGGCTGGGCTGGGAGTAGTGTTCCTGTTTTTTTTTGTTTTTTTTTTTTCAAGTTTCTTTGTTCTGAAGTGGATGGATCGCAACTCGGGCGAGTCGACTCGAGCTCGACCATACCCGAGTCGGGTCCCGAGTCCTGATTTTTAAACCATGCTTACTGCTAGCCGTAAATTCACACCCTTCAAGTGCGATTTGATTTGAAACCCTTCCAAATCACCTCCAATTCCATCCAAACTTTGTACAAACATCTTTTACACCATTCCACACTATTCCCCATCATCAAATCAAATAATTCAAAGGTCCTCCATTAAATTAGGGTTCCAAACATGCATTAGGGTCTAAAACATCAAACGAGCATAGAAAAGAGGGAATTCTACAATCAAACATCAAGATCAATTCAATTCAATATAAGAATCAAGAAAGATAAACATGCATGCTATGTAATTCATATATTATACTTGCCTTGGTCTCCAAATTGGTCAAAACTCTCCAATCCAAAGTCTTAAGCCAAGAAAACCCCAAAATCACTCCAAAAACCCAAATCCTCAAGATCTAAAGCTCCTACACCCAAAGCCAAGGGAGAAATGGGGCTCTATTTCAACAAGAATTCAACAAAAGATCCTTGAATTGGAATTAGGGTTTGAAACTTACCTTGATAGAGAGAGAAATAAGAGATCTAAGGATAGATCCAATGAGAAATGAGAGATGAGGGCTTGTAATCTTTGTCATGATGATGGTTTTGTTGCTATAAAGGGAAGGTTTAAATGACCAAAATACCCTCCACTTAAGTTATGTTCAACGAAGCATGAATAAGGGCAATTTGGGAAACTCAAGGAAAATCTCATTTTCTCCAAAGGACCCTGCAACTAATCTACCCACCACAATGGGCCCTCCCTCCCAAACTCTCTAAAATTACAAACACCCCCTACAACTTTCCCAAAATCTCGAATAAACCCCGAATCTCTACACTAATCCCCAAACCCATTAAAATACTCAAAACTAGGCGGCTAACCCAACTAAACACCCTCCAAAACACACAAAAACACAATCGATTAATATAATAATAGCAAGAAAAGATTGGGAACTTATAACTTTCGTTTGATCCTACTTGGGGTGCATAGACACGAATGATATGTATTATGTCTTCCTTTAAAACTATTTTATTTTTTGTAAATCTATCACCTAACCTCTTTACCCCTACAATCTCCTTTTACAAATCATTATCTACTACCATACCTACTCCTTTTTGGTATTGTTCTTCCCCACATAGTACAGTTTGTAGCCATCAGTGAGCTCTTTAGCTTTATTTCCTTTCTACTTTGTCTCCCATAGATAGGCTGTATCAATTCTTCTTCTTTTCATTGCATCAACCAGCTCCATGCTCATACCTGTCAAAGTTCCTATATTCCAAGTAGGGCAAGTTGAATCCTCCTCTTCTTCTGGTCTAACTTCTTTACCTGCACTCATCCAGACCAGTGCATGAATCCTTGATCTAGATAAGATATTAGTAAGATAATTGATTGATGTGTGATTTATTAAGGTACTTTATTGATATTTAATCAATTTCATGGAAGAGAAAGAGAATCCTATCTGGTGCCTAATAGGCACCATTCCCCTACCCTCTGCAATACCTTCTAGTCTCTCATTTGAAAATGAATGATAACTCTCTTTCCCAGTCACTGTTGGGAAGCAATCGTTTTCCCTCATGTGAAGACTCCTTGGATTGGGAATGACTTCAAAGGCTAGGTATCTATCATGAATGTGTGTAGACTCCATCCATCATCGGTTCCCACAACATTAATTGGAAGTGTCATCATTTCAGAACTGAACTATTGGGTGTTGTTCTCAACTGATTCTCACTTTGAAACTGTTATGTAGTGGGTATAAAATGTGATGGCTTTGATTTACATTTCCTTTTTAGAATTGAAGCTAACACTTTGGAAGACAAGATCTTAGGTATTAAAAGTTGAAGCTATTCACAGTGAGCCGTTTTCATTTTCCATTGGTTGATATTTTTTGTTTATGTGGAGACTCTTCAGTTTTTCGGTTTTTCCCTCTTTTGGTGATTACTAATCATGATAGTTATCTCAAACTACAATTCTGAATGCATTTTTTTTTTTTTCGGTGATTCACCATGTTGACATGCACAGGTATATATGAGAAGTTCGCAAGTGCTTTTGCAACTGCTGTCCAAAATTTGGAAGTTGGAGATGGCCTTATTGAAGGTGTATCTCAGGTATTTGGTTCTTCCATTTATACAACTAATGCGAACGTAAATTCATTTCTTGTTTTGGAACCCTTTAGGTTTATTGTAATTGTATGCTATTGTGGTAACCATCTTAACTTCACATGCTTGTATTGACTGCTGTAGTATATTAACTATTAAGTGTTGTTTAGGCTGCATTTTATCTTCAGTTGGTGAAATGGCTACCAAATGCCAAATCTTTAGAGACATATACATCTTATTGATATCATATCTGCTCAGTTACTTCTCTCTAAAACCTAATTTTTCTTTCTTCTGCTGGTAATTTCCCCCCCTTTATGATGGCATTATGTTTCTTTCAGGGTCCATTGATCAATGAATCTGCTGTACAGAAGGTCATATGTGCTTTTCACATCCAAAACTAACTACTTTATTGTTTAAAGTTCTTCTTGTACTTTCTAGAAGTGTTCTGCTCATGTATATAACTATAGATTGGGATTCTGTTTCACAGGTGGAATCATTAATACAAGATGCAGCGTCAAAGGTATATTTGATCTTCCATACTATGATTGAATTTGGAAACGGATGATCTAAAACTCAGTATGATGTGATTTCGTGATTGGGTGAATTAGAAAGACTAGTTCATTTCTATTTCTCTGTTGATTTTTCTTCAGTGCATAAATATCTTTATTGACCCTGGAGGATAAAGCAAGGTTTAAAAACTTGAGATTGTGGGATCAGATCAGATTACCAATAAAGAAAAAGGAATTTGGGATGTGACTCAATGATGCGGACTTGCCCCAATACACAACCCTAAGCACCATGTCATTTCTAGTGCAAGCAGTTGGCACCGCCATTTTATTTAGGATTTTTCAGATTAGTTAATGATGTGGATTGGGGAACGCTTTAAAGATCAAGTGATTGAACAAGTGTTGGCATTCATGAACGCATTTGATCAAATGTGGGGTGCAAACCCATGTGCAAAGGTCCTACGCAAGCTACGGAGCTCAAAAGAGCCCACTTTGATTATGATTTTACTATTCCACGGTCTGTTTTAATAATTTAATACACCAGTGTGTATTTTGCAAAGACTGATGAAATTCAAGTCTAATGTTCACACAGAAACAGAGTACAATTTAACTGTTTTAGATAGATGATCACAAGGCCCAACTGGGCCCTTATCCACAAAAGCCCAGCATCCACAGGTGCGCCCATGGATGTACTGTTAAAGGGTAGGCCCACCTTCCAAATCGGTCGACCATGTGGAGCCTGAGATCATTCTCATGAAAGATTTCTGGAATGGCTTGTTTTGGAAACTTTTTAATATTCTTTGATTTCTTTCCAATTGCTTCTTGATTTACTATGAGTTGGGTAATTTCATGATTCTTGGAAAGCTTTAGGGATTTCTTTAGCTGTAATTCGAGTATTTTGGACATAGACGCATTGGCAAAGTCAACTGTGTGGTTCCAGTTTTTGAACAGCAGTCTATGCTATTTGAATATGGCACAGTTGAAGCCTTTATTTCTTATTTCTTGTCTGGTGTGAAGCTTATGTTTGGCATCTCTATTGTTGATGGCATGTTGAGTGAAATCTAACCCTCTTGGGCGAGAACCGATCCTATAGTCTATTGCTTGTCTTCATTCTGGCTGCGTTGCAGTCAACTTTACCTGGTGTTACAGTAGTATATTGATGGTTGAGACTGTCATGGGTACCTTTTGGACTCCGTGAAACTGCATCAGTAAAGATCTTTGGAGTCGTCGTCGTTCTTTTTTATTTTTTTATTTTCAGATATTGGAAGATGATGCTAGATTTTATTTCCATTTTAGATAATTGATTTTCTGAAAATGAAGCATGTATCAATATATGAAAATCTAATGAAGACACAACTTTTAGTTGTTGAGAATTTTCCCTTCAGTGATGATTTTTCTCCACCCCTAATTAAGGACGGGGCTTGACAAAGCTGAGTATATTCCCAAGTTATCCATAAACTTTGGAATGTCTGGTAGTGAGATCGCCTTTGTTGTCGAACTCTGATCTTTAGGGTGCTTCAAATTGCATCATGTGAATTTGTGCTGGTTGAACCTACATGTTATTTTGATTCTCGTCTAGGTACATCTCTCTTTTCTTTCTTCTTATATGTTCCTCAACGTGGTCTCTCAGATTGAAAACTTCCAATAATGTCACGACCCGAAACCCAGAGCTCTTCGAATTCCAGATCGCAACTAATATTGCATTGCATTTCCATTCATGAGTTAACATTGTCATGCAAAATAAGGAATCAGACAATCCTATTAAATAAGTTGAACATGTATTAAAGTAAAAAACCCAACTTTTAATCATCAAAAGAAATCAACTGTCTTTGAATAAAATAAAACCATTACAATCTTTAAGTGTTCTAACTGAAAATAATAAAAGGAATTTATTTCTCTTTAATCTTTTAGGTGATTCCGCCTTCTCATGTACGAATGCCGAAGCCTATCTCTTGATTATCATGAAATTCCATTCTCTAAACCCTGATTACCTGGAGGGGGCAATCCAGGAATCAGTAGATACTGAATGATGAACATTCAATCCAATCACATAATAGAAACAACACAATAACTTTATAGCTCAAAATAAACATAAATAAATCAAGGTAAACAATGTAACATTCCACTGTAATAGATAGTAACACAGACCCATGGTCATTATCATCCATTGACACCCAACTAACCACCATATAGCACTGGCCAACATGGAATCAAGAACCACAGGTACAAGATAACACACAAGTACCTCAATTCTCATGTGCCCATATCACAGTGACCCACTGGTCAACAACAGCATGAGGGTACCAGAGGATCAAGTCCTCCCACGGCTGACCATGGTCAGACAATCTCATAACATGACTGGCATAAAGCTAGACAATCATCCACAGTTGACACGAAGTCAGACAACCTCATAATTTACACTGGCATAAAGGATGCCATCTTTGCACTGTGCTAGTGGTCTAGGGGGGCCACGGTAATTCCAGACTATCCCCAAGTCCTTGGATATTACACAACTTCCCAAGATCTTCTTAGTCACACTACGAATTCAGATCTGATTTCTCCTTCAGTACCCACTTCTATAACTTAGCTGGTTATACAACCAGCCCTACTCACGATTCCGGATTTGTTCCTGCCCCTTCCAATTCGGTACTGGTATCCAAAGTGCATGAGAGCGATTTTATAGCTAACTCTGTCTTGATGCAAGACACTCACATATTTCATGACATGACATGACATAATCATATAATGAAAATATATTCAGTCGCAAGAATATAACATGGAATCAGCTGCGCACATTCATTTCATAGACACCACATAATGAAGGAACAACTAGACATCACTACCCACATGTGAAATCAGTTATCACATTGTTATTATAATGTGAAAAATCATCACCATCCATTATGTTTATTTATCATCAGAATTCACACTCAGCCCAACTAAAGACCAAACCCACATCCTAGGGCTCACCTGTCACGACCCCAACACCAGATTACTAGATATAGTCCGCAACTTGGGGCCTGACTGGAGGTTTATAAGATAATAATAGTTCTCCCCAAGTTCCGCAAATGTGAGGCTATCAGAAATTCCTCAACTCCCATGCCCTGCAAAAGCAAGGCCAATAAACAAAACTACAAAAGATGCTAAACCAGAAGACTATCTCCCAAAAGATGTGACGGATTTCTCTCACGCAAGCCCAATGCTCTAGAGTACATCGTCTGCACTGCACTTTACCTAGCCTTGCGGTTCCATTGGACCATCTCACTTTCCTATTTAGGGATAGCGGTGTCATTACCTACATCACCAAAGTGTAGTATTAACCTATGAATAACTAAGCAAGAGACCAATGTAAATTGCATCATCATGTTGCTTCTTAGTCGAGTAAAACGACAGAATATGAAATGAAAGCAATTGAGACTGAACTAAGCATGCGGTAAACATATTGAATGGTCTTAACAGACGAAATCTTAAAAATACTTTTAAGGAAAATGGCAAACCACATGGAAAAATTCTCCAAGCTGTCCGGTTGCCCCGGCGTGACCGTAGCAAGGAGCCAAGGAGTCAATCTAACAGAGGGGGGTACCAAGGTACGGAGGTGAGCTCCGACACACCTCAAATAGGATGCAATGTTGCAACAGACGATATATACTTAAATACATAATATACAAGCTTAAGTGGTACCGACTCGAATTCAATGGACCAACGGAAGGGAAACTGCCCATATTCTAAGCAAACCTTCAAACAAAGTCTTCGGACTCACTTTCAAAGGCGCAACCCTTCTAGTGTCTCAAAACTGACTAAAACGGAAAAATACAGACTAACAAGGCTTACTGAAGGTCAAAAGCGGATAACTAAGTGCTAACAAAATGGAAATGACGAATACCGAACAAGACTTAGCAGACTATTATATTAAACTTAACTTAGAATCCTAAATTACCTATGCCGAAGTCTAAGCCAATTTGGGCAACATCTAAATATATATGTGGGAAATATTCATGCGCATCCTTCCCTCACCACATTACGGGAAATTCTCAAAAACGCCTATTTTCCGCCCCTCTTTTTTTTTGTCATGGGCACCATGTTGAGTCAATCTAGTATTTTCACACTCTACGCCCCCCCACCCCCCCCCCCCCACCCCCGCCCCCCCACCCACACACACACACACACACGAATAGTCACAAATCACTCACTCATCCAACTTTTCCTCACCGTTGGATTGAAATCATGATAAAATGATGCTTCTAAACCTTTAAGTTTTAGGGTCATGGATCAAAAGGTTAGGATGATCTTATGGACTCAAGATTTTTGTATATTTGTAGGCCTCATATGGATCTTTCCGTCCAATGGACTTCGATGATCATCATGCATCCCAGTGGGCCCAACTAGGGGGGCGTTTTCTCCTAAAAAATGCTCAGGTGCTGTGTAGCGCTCCCCTATATATATATAGATAGGGAGATGCTCCTATGAGAGCATCTCTCACCTTACTGTGAGAGATAAGGTGGGTGGCCTCACATCCAGATGCTCTCATAGGAGCATCTCCCTATCTATCTATATATATAATATATATATGGAGATGCTTTTGTGAGGGGGGCCCTCGAATTTAGGCTCATTGGATATGGATGTGAGGGCCCCCACCCTTACTCTCATAGTACCGTGAGAGTAACTCTCATAGGAGCATCTCACATATATATATTGAAGTACAAATTTGCCCCTTTAGGCAATTCTTATTAAGGGGAAGGTACAGTCAAGCAAAGGTTCACAAAAGGATGTCTTGTTTAGAGGGAGTTCTCAACTTTAAATAGTTCGTTCACTTTCTCTAATATGCTGTATATCTTTTCCAATTTTACATTGTGATGGTTGTTGTTGTTGTTTACTTTTAGATAGTGAATTCTTGCTTCAATATAGTAGATCAACTCAATTATAGATCTATAGCTTCTAATAGTTTAAACATGTGCTTCGATTTTACGTAGTAATTGGTTCTCTTTGTTTCTTAGGGGGCAAAAGTCTTGCTTGGCGGTAAAAGGCATAGCCTTGGGATGACCTTTTATGAGCCAACAGTACTTACTGATGTTCAAAGTGAGATGCTCATATCCAGGTAAACTCAACAAGCAATTTTGACAACCTTTTTTATGATGCACAAATATTTTATACATCTGTTTCCAGGTTATCTTTGTTTTTGCAGACTTCTAAAGGCCCTTGAACATTATTGTAATTGTTGGTCTCTCTTATGAGAGTTTCCTCTTTGAGTGAAGTGAAGGTTTCTGAAAGATTTGTTCTTTTATCTTGAAGAATGATGGTTCCACCAGTGCAACCCCATATGTTAAACCAATCCATTGCCTTACCCCATCTACAGAGCTTTGAAATATACAACTATATAAGATTTTCACCTTCGGTCTGTGTTTCTGCCGCTATCATGAGCCTTCTACAACAGAATTTTACTTCTCTCTATGAGAATGCATATGATATTAATTAAGCTATGGGTTCATGACTCATTTTCTTTTTTAAAGAATTTTAATAATATTAACGAAAGCGAAAGGAAAGTTCATAACTTTAGCTACTCATTTCTGTGATGAACAAAGTTAAAAGATATGTTTTGTGCTGTTTAAACTGTGTGTGGTCATTTCAGTGCCTTTAGCTCTTACAATTATGTATATTCCAGTAGCTCCCATCATGGATTTTATTTCCTTCGATATGTATCGAGAAAATACTTAATGCATTTGTTCTAATAACTAAATGACAAATTTAGGAAAGGATGAAACAAAGTGTCTTGATTTCTCAATGTGTGAGACAACTTATATAACCAACTATCAAGATACAACCATCTTTGTAGACGATCAGATATAACCACTTAGTATCCAATATGGTATGGTCCCCTTCTATCGGGGTATGTACAACTCTCTTTTTTTTTTTCTTCTTCTTCTTCTTCTTCTTGGTAAGCAGGTTATGCACAATTGAAAACAAATTATTGATAAATAACATTACAGTACACCACGGGAGTATGCAAAGAAGATAGCCGGTTAGCATTTCTTGGTTGTCCATTGTTATCCAATTCTCCTTTTAATGCTTTTCTGGACTCCCTCAAATTTATGTGGAGTTCATTGCGTTAATTTTCCCAAGAGAAAATTATGGCATGATTTTGTCATGGCCTTTGTAAACAAATCAGCCTATTTTGATATTCCAATCCAAGGATATACGAGGAAGGTTGATGTGGCCTGTAGAAAATGTTGCCAGTTAATATGGCAGTTAACTTCAATCTGTTTGGTACCTTAATGAGAATATAGATTTAAAGTGATCTGGATAGCACCAGTGCGTTCATGAAAGGGAAGTTCTGTAGCATCCATAGTAACACAGGCTTTTGAGTAAGTCCACAAAACTAAATAATTTCACTAGTTGCAGAACACCCTCAATATTCTATACAGTTGATGATTGAGAAACCATATCTTTCAATTTTCGGTCCTAATGATGATTGATTTTTCAAGGAACATGCCTATAGTTGACAGTTTGGAATGAGGACAGTCAACTTACTAGGCATTTGCTAATGCGATGTAACCTAAGGCCCATTTGGTAATTTTACATGTAAAATAAAGTGTAGCAAAGCATCAAATCAAGAGAGAATAAAATATAATGGGGTTATGATGGTATTTTATTTTTAGTTGTTTGGTATGGAATCTTTTTGACTTTTTGTATAGAAAGGAGGTTGCTTTTTGACTTTTTTTTGAAGAAGATGGAGGGAATTTTGAATTAAAGTGTATTGATGTGACCCTTTTCTGAAAAATGAAGGCTTTACTTGACTTTTACTAATCTAGTATAGTGCCAAACAGGCCCTGAGGAACATGAGTCTAGCACATTCAGATTAAGTAAAGATGTAGGATGCATGGATCTAGTCCTAAATCACCAGATTTATCAGGTTGAGACATGTTGGAGATGAGATCAATACATGGAGATGGCATGTCATGTGATGAACGTGTTAGAACTTGAATCCTAGATGGCATGATTATCATGAAATCAGAAGCATAAAGCGAGCACACAAAAATCAGATTAAAAACATGTAGAATAGCATATTCAAAAACCAAGAATTCTGAAACTAATAGCTGGGTAGTGTGCTTGATTATTAGCCTGATCAAGATTAATGCAAATCTAATGCTTTGAAGATGATGAAGATGCTGGTCCAGGCCTTAGATGTGCAAATCCTTCTCCTTCTAGTTGCTAGTGCAGAGGCAGATGAAAGAGAGGGTATAGGGGTTGAGTCTTTCAGGTGTTAAGAACTTGCAATGGATGAGAGAGGTTAAACAATTGTTTTTATAAAGCCTAAGGTCAGTTGGAAGGGTTTGGACCGAATTAAGAAGCTTATTCAAGAAAGTTAGATTTCTGGACAAGATTTCACCTCTGATCGAGGCAATATAGTGGAAATATCCAGTTTACCGCTGCTACAAGGGGTAATATAGTGTTTGTCTGCTTGTTGTTTTCTAATCTGCTGGGTTTGACAGGTTAAGTATATGGTCATTGCTGTACCGCCACTGAGAGGGGTGATATGGCAGAGTCCTGGTCTACTAAAGTTTCCTAACTTGGTCCAAATAGTAGATTACCGTCAGTCACATCGATGACTAAGGGTTTCTGTCCGGTCTACTTCCTCTAAGAGGGGCAGTAATGTGACCCCTCTTGGTCCATATCGAATGCCTCAAAATGTGTGCAATGACTGAGTGATGGCATGAATGCACGAAAACAGTCACACAAAATGTAGGCAAGCTTTCAATAATTACAATATTTAATACAAATAATAGTAAACAGTAAAATCTAGGTTTGGCTCCTTACATCCAAAACCATTAAACTTGAGGGCAATAGATCAAGGGATTATGATGATCTCATGGGGTTGATATTTCGCACATCTTATGTTCCATTCATATTTTTCCATCCCCCGCCTCTAGCATGTAGGTGGGCCGTTGCGCTATTATCGCATTATGGAGTTCATCGTACCAGATCAAAGCCCTATTTTCATGCATAAACATATGTATGTAGTGGATATTTAACATAATTTGAACCCACAACCTCCTGGTTGGGACAGGGATTGCTTATATATTTTATTGTTTTATTGACATATGCTTGGATTTTCTCATGTAGTCATGTTAATGACATGCATTTCTATGTGTTCAATTTATGAACTATTTCACCATTCCTTACAAAAAAATTATATGGTTGCGTTTTCAAAAAAAATATATGTATAATTTATATGGTTGCGCTCACTTTGGTTTCATTGCTTATTATTTATTCACATTAGATTAGTTTTTTTTGAGTATTTGTACATGTGGATTGGTAATTTTTAGCCCAATATGTCAACTCAACCCAGTGAGGGTTTGGATTGACATTCCCAACCTGATTAATGAATAGATAAGATATGGGTTGGCACCCACCTGCTGTAGTCTTTGCACAGCCCATCCCAAACAAGACTCATTGCTGCCCAAATTTCTACTAATAATTCTTTGTGATTCCTTTCCATGATTGCTTGGAAAAGTATCCTTGTTTGTACCATTTCAATCATTTTTATGAGTTGAAGTTCAGGGAAGAAGCATTTGGACCTGTTGCACCCCTTCTGCGTTTCAAAACAGAGGAGGAAGCTATTCGCATTGCCAATGACACAAATGCAGGTACTAATTTAGAACTGGTCATAAGTGAAGGTTTCTTTTCCCTTCTCAGCTTGGTCTTTTTAATTTATCGGTTGGAGTAGTTCAAATTGACATGTGACGGAGGATGAATATAGAGAGGTTTTAATGTAGATTAGGACATTTGTCCTCCATCTGCATTGTATGATTTTTTCTTTCTTGCATCTATATAGAGGAAGAGGATTACAGAAAATATAGTTTTCAGAATCTTTATCGTTCGCTTTCTTTATCCCATTTCATGCCTCCCTTCTGATAATTACTATCACCGCCGTTTATCAAGCATATTTTCATCAATACCACTTAGTAGCATTTATCCATAATCATGATGTTTTCCCCATTATCATCATCATGGAGTTACCAGGTACACTATTATATTGCATGATCTTGGCCTACCTTTGATTGATGAATGTTTTTATTACTATCATCCAAGCCATTAGATCATGAGGCGTGATATTGTTTGGTCTGTCCATTATGTGTTTGTTCGCCGGACCAAATGGATCACTTCTTCTGCTTCTTAATTGGTCCAAAAGATGTGTGACCCACATAATGATTTTTCAGATCTTGGGCTATCCAAATGGACCTGAAATGTTGTATTTTGACAGCCCATTGATTACAGTGTTGTTTGATCAGTTATGGTAGCCATCAATACTAGGAACTGAAGGATCCAAAGGTGTAAAGGATGATTCAATCCTAGGGCGAATTTCACTCTATCTGGTTTGAAATTTGAGGCTATACCAATACACAGGATGTTGTATGTCCGCCTAACTTGTAATGGTAGCCATTAATATTTGTAACTGAAGGATCTAACTTGTTATTTCTCAAGTTCTTTATGTTATCACCAAAATTACTGGTGGATTCAAGACTCCAACTTGGTATTAGGGCCAAACTACACAAGAAATACTCTTTAAGAAGTACTAAAAGCTTGTGATTTTATATGCAAGAAATATATCCATGTATAAATAGTTCAATAATCAATAAAAGTGACAAAGTATTTGGTGCAATTCCCCATTGTGTTTGAATTAAATCAAAGCAATCTGTTGTGATGACATTGTGTGAGAGAAAAGGAAGAGTTTTCTCTTACCCATTTTACAACTAGTACAATCAGTTGAAAAATCTTGAAAAAAATGAGATTATTCAATAGCAAGCCAAAGTTTTTTATGAACAGTAACTTTTTGACATTAGAATCCCTTGGGCGTTTATGCAAAAATTGGCATACATTGTTCGAAGATGAAGTGAAAAACAAAGAAATTAAGGTTTTATTGCAAAGGCAAATTGGGTAATTCAAAGAAGCACGGACACGAACACGAGACACGGACACGACACGACACGACACTGATACGCCGACACGGCATTTCTCAAAAAAGTAGAACACGGACACGTCGGGGACATATTAATATTTAATAATAATAATAATAATATATCTAATCATATACTAAAAGATAATATCATTATTCATTTTAACTTTTTAATTAATTTAGCAATCAAATAAATAGCCAACTAAGTCATTCTTCCACATCTGTTGCATCAGCAACATCTTCTTTTAGAATATCCATGTTTATATTGGATTTTACATAACATGGCTGTAGAAAATCAGGATCTATATTGAGAACACCATTCTTGTTTCAGGAAATCGTTTATTGACCATCAACCATGGGTTCACTGGATGGCTGATCATGTGATTTGATTAGCCGCTGGATGCCAGTGGTGAATTTTATAATTTTATCATTTTCTATTACAATGTCTGGAGTTTGGAGACATTAAGATGACTTGCTTGGTTTCCATATCATTTATACAAGTGGAGATGCAATGAGCTCACAGGTGGTCACAATGCATTTGAAGCTGAAGCTTCACGGCACATGGATTCATTCAATTGTAAAGAGATCCAGGCCGTAATGTTTATGTAGATGAGATTTTTGAGCAGTTGCTTTTGTATTTTAGCTTTAAGATTTTGATGTTTGGTGAATGATATGGTAACCCACTTCAATGTCTTGATATAAGTGCATTATAGCAGAATGGCCTCAAAACCTGTTATAAAGTTGGTCCAGTCTGAAAGACCAGACCACGCTGAATATATTTGGGCAAACCAACAGAGACAAAAATAAGTAATAACACTACCAGCGTGTCCGGGAAATAAAATATATAAAAAAAAAAGCAGGACACCATTTTTGCCGTGTCGGACACATGTCCGGGGCTTGTCCGTGTCCGACACTGACAAGCTGGCCCCGGAGAGGTGTCTGTGCTTCCTAGTTGGGTATTCTTAGAGAGATGAGTTTTCTGCATTTAGGTTCCCTTCTCGATCACTTTGTCTGCGTCCTGATCCTACATAACACAACTAGAATGAGAAAACGAAATTGTGCAATTGTTATCAACGAATTATCCAACAAAAGATGAGGTATATAATACACATAATGCAAAGGTAATATACGAGGGATATCACCAGTAGCAACAATAGGAACATGTTCGCTGTAAGTAGTGCGAATTTGCAAGTCTTCATTGTATTTTTTTTTTTTTTTTTTTAACATTAGTGAGATGTGTTGAGGAGAAAGTTATGTGATTGAAATCTCCAAGATCAACATACCATACTGTGGAAGCTTGAGATTAACATGCGAGTCCAAGAGCAGAAAAGGCTGTTAAGTCATGTGTTGAACTATAGTTCAGTAGTGAGGGAGGTGAAAGCAGTAGTAGGCTGTTGAAGCACAGAGGAGATGCAATGTCTGAAGATGATTCATTTGATATGCACAATTATTTCGATTTTGTACAGTTCCTACAGTCAGAATTTAGATACCCCATCTTTTTAGAGTAGCTATTAAACCTTTTCTTGCATTGATTGGCTATAACCATACTCATTGCAGCTATAGCATTGAATTTTTCTCATGTCCATACTCTTCTTCTTTCTTCCCTGTTCTTTTGTTACCTCTGAATATTGCCCCTTTATTAATAGGGTGCTGATCCTTTGAGTCACTAACTTGGAGAGTTCTTGCGTTGAAGAAGAGTGGAACTCGCAGTGGGGCCCACCCCATTGAAAATTCGAGCCATCTGAAAAGTCTAAACCACGTGACTAGTCATTTTTAAATGGGCCCTAGCCATACTTCACTCTAATGGGCCCTTTGAAAATCTGCAGTGGGGCCCATATATAAAAAATCTAAACTGTGTAAAATAAATATCTTAATCATATATGGGCCCCAACCAAATCTCACTCTTATAGGAAAGGGCCCTGCCCTAATTTCAATTTATTTTTGTTTCAGTTCTAGGGTTTTTTAATTTCTCAATTTTGTCTTTTCTGAAATGGAACATTGGAACTGACTGGAAATTGAGTGGAACACCAGAACATAGTTCCACTATATCCCCAAACTGAAATGTAACAGAATTGATAGCTATGCTAAATATTGAAAAATTAACACCAAGAGTGATGGCAGCAGTTCCACAATAAATGCTGTCTGGAGGAAACCATAACCAAACCAAACCAAACCAAACTAGAGTCGTGACATCTATAAGGACGACTGGCGGCGAAACTAAGGAGTTTCCTATCACGATTGGTCTACACCAAGGCTCAGCGTTAAGCCCGTACTTGTTTGCCCTAGTTATGGATGAGATTACAAGACATATCCAGGATGAGGTGCCGTGGTGTATGCTATTTGCAGATGACATTGTTTTAGTGGATGAGACGAGAAAAGGAGTGAATGATAAACTAGAATTGTGGCGGAAAACATTAAAGACAAAAGGGTTTAGGCTAAGTCGATGCAAAACGGAATATATGGAATGCAAGTTTAGTCAAAGTAGGACACCTGGTAGCATAGAAGTAAGTTTGGGCACACAAAAGATTGTAGAGAAAGAAAACTTTAGGTACTTTGGATCTATGGTGCAACAGGATGGAGGGATTGATACTGATGTAAGTCACAGGATTCAGGCCGGGTGGACCAAATGGAGGAGTGCTTCGGGGGTCTTGTGTGATCGGAAAGTCCCCCTCAAGGTTAAAGGAAAGTATTATAAGGTGGCAATTCAACCAGCGGCGTTATATGGATCAGAGTGTTGGGCAGTAAAGCATAATCATGTCAAGAAGATGGAAGTTGCGGAGATGAGAATGCTAAGATGGATGTGCGGGATCACAAGGAGAGATAGGATTAGGAATGAGGAGATTAGGGGCAAAGTAGGAATAGCACCGATTGGAGATAAAATAAGAGAAAATCGACTAAAATGGTTCGGCCATGTTAGAAGGCGTCCAACGGAGGCACCTGTTAAAAGGTGTGAAAGCATGGAGATTGCCAGGAGTAGGAGAGGGAGAGGGAGACCCAAGAGAAGTTGGAAAGAAACTATTAAACATGACCTTGCCTACATGGATCTAACGGAGGACATGGCCCTAAACAGATTTGATTGGCGTCGTCAAATCCATATAGCCGACCCCACCTAGTGGGAAACCATAACCTTAAAAAATAAATAATAATAAATAAATAAACCCAAAAAAGATATACTCAAGATAGAGAGGATCAGAACCTTTTGGGCACACTAACTTTTCAAATGGTAAGAAATGTCAAGAAATCATTGCTTATATGTCTTAGGGCCAGAACCCAGTTTCCTGACTGGCCCAGTTCCCAAAACTTGTGTGTTTTTCTCATTCTGTTAGTTTTTCACTTTAGCACATAATAATATCTTTAATGGACAAACTCATCATAATAATTTAGTTTCTAATTGTTTAACCTGGGAACTTTAGTGGGAGCAGTCTTGTGGGCCCCACTTATTGCATTCCAATCGTACTGGTGAGCTGGAAAGGCCTCATCATGGGTTAAGGTCGTATACAAAATCAGCCCCATCAGATGATCCAAACCATTTTTTTAAGGCCCCAAATATGTAATAATAAGACTTTTAAGGCCTTTACATGAAGGGTTAGCTGCATCTTATGGGGATGATTTTTATTTATTTTTGGCTGTCGCCCAAGCTCAGACATTTTTCGTCCTCCTGCTCCTGTTAATAGTCATACATTGAGGTGGGCCCCACAAGACCATTCTCAAATTAGATATTTGTTAACAGTTGGTACTTGAAAACTGCTCTGTTCAATTACTTTGTTAACTATTATGCAAATCATGGTTTGATCAACCTGTGACCCATTGTATTTACATTTGTCTTCGACCTGCTCCATATCCTCCTTCCTGTACAAGTCCTGATGAATTTTGTAAGTTACTTGTATTCTTTTTTGACTGCATGCTCTTCGACAAGGTCCACAATTTATATGAATGGTCCCCTTTTTTTTCCTCTTGCTAATGGCTGCTAACTTCGAATGTATTTTCTTCTTGTTAATCCAGGACTAGCTGCTTACGTTTTCACAACAAATATCGCACGTTCTTGGCGAGTATCTGAAGCTCTTGAATATGGACTTGTTGGCATTAATGAAGGAATTATCTCTACAGAGGTGAGCATGTGTGGGCTTACCTTTTTTTTTATTATTCCTTGTTATTGTGCTCATTGGACCAATTGTGTGATTTCTAATCTTCAATTTGCCCTGTAGGTTGCCCCATTTGGAGGGGTTAAACAGTCAGGTCTTGGACGTGAAGGTTCCAAGTATGGAATGGACGAATACTTGGAGGTAGCTATAATGAAACTTACTTCCTTTATCTCTGTGTCAGCAGTGGTTGACATGATTTCTCATGGATACAGATTAAATATGTGTGCTTGGGGAACATGAACGCTACATAAACCTGAGCAGACGCGGAGACTGATGGATCTGTGGCAATATTGGTAGCAGCACTGCGGATGAGGTTTTAAATTCAGTTTGTTCCTTTGAAGCTTTTCTGTTCATATGCTTAGTCTTTTCACTTTTGTCAACTTCGGATCCAAATTGGAAGTTTACAGATGATGTACTAATTGAGAATTTTTATACAGTTTTATGCCTAATGTATTCATTTTGTGAAAATGCAAATCATTTTATTCGTATTTGCTTGTCCATCCGTATGCCCATTGGTATCCAGGATGTATGACAGACAACATTGTGTATGGAAGATAAAACAAAAATTCCCAAATGAACTTGATCACCATGATCTTCTTTCCGGAAACTGGCCATTATGAATATCTGGCAAAAAAAAAGAGGAAAGGATAGTTGCAACTAGCTGTTATAATTGGGTTTTTGATCACCATGATCCTTTGTTACTGCTCATGTCCTGCCAAATGGAAGGAGTAGGCTGAAGATGACATTATGGAAGTAGTAAGGATAGATATGATGAAGTGCAATCTATCCGAGGATTTGGCCCATCGTAGATTGGAATTGAATGGAGAAACAAATTTCAGACAAGGCTTTTATGATGGTGATGATCTGATGCTACTGAGATAAGGGGCATGCTCTGTAGCACTATAGGGTGAAGATGAACAATTTCTTTTTTTATTTCGGTTACTCATTATTTGAAGGCTGCTCTTTTTCTGGTAGGCATCAAATAATGAACTCTCGGTTTTGCTGGGTAACCGTATTGATATTCCAATAATTGGACTCGCTTGAGTTAGAGGTAGAGTTACATTTATCTCCTTTTAGTCTCTATTTAGTTTTTTCTATAATCCATTTCTGCTTATTTGCTTTTGTAGCCAGTGCAATGTACAGGCCTGCATTCGTTCATGCTAGCAACGAATCCTCCTCTCTTGCCCAATTTTTTTTTTCTTCTGAGGAAATACTGGTTATTAAAAAGTTCTTTTAACAATTGTGAAATTTTAAATTAATGCGAGAAAAATGACAGGTTTTTTTTTATCAAAGAATTTATGGATATTTACCAAAAAAATGTTTAGACTCTAATTAACAAGCTAAGTGAATAAAAACTTAAAAACGTTGGTAGAGGATGATTTTTTTTTTTCTGTTTTTGAAAATTACCCCAACGGCGATATGTCCAACCACTACCTTGAATCTTGACCAGGCCACTTACTTCCATCTCATCCTCTTAAGAAATTTCTGGGTTTCGATCTTTTCACATCTTTACTATCTCTGTGGGGTTCGGATATTTTAGTTGATACTTTGGTTGAAAGCCCAATTTTTTTTCAGAAAACAGGGAGCGTGAGGGGAAATGAAGTGAAGAGGGGGAAACTGCAAATTGGAAGCCCAGATTGCCATTGCCTTGTGTGCACGCACCTCTCGAAACCCAAATCTCGTACCTTGAATGAAACCCAGAAAGAAAATGCAGAGTTAGAGAGGAGTGAATTAAGTGAGGACTTTTTTTGTTTTTGAAATCACATCTCGAGAAGCACTCGGTTATGCGTTTTGTCGATTCTGTTGCCTTACTTATATCTAAAGTCCGCAAAGAAAAAAAAAAAAAAAGTCCAAGGTAAACTACGTTGAGTCGCTGACAGTGTGGAACGCAATCAGTCAAAGAGCTTCTAAAGCACACCACAATTTAAAAAAAAAAATTATTACCAATATCCTTCTTAAAAATCTGGGAAGTACCCGTCTCCCTCTCTCCTCGTCTCTCTTCCTCCCTCTCGCTCATCTCTCTCTCTCTCCCTCCCTCCCTCTCCCCCTCCAGGGTGTTGCCAGAGAGGGCGGTTGTGGTTGGGGTGGGGGTAGTTTAAGTATTATTGGGGGTGTGCAAAGAAAGATTTGAATTTCCCAAAATTCAAGGGTGGGTGTAGAGAGAGTGCAAAGAAAATTGTGGTGTACATTTAGAAGCTCTCTATTAGTAATCTTTCTTAGTTTTTTCTTTATTTTAGGTGTCTAGTTTGAGTTTAGCCTAATATTCTCATAAAAATCCCTAAGGGCATCATTGTGTATGTTTTGCGAAAATTTAGTTCTCCGAACTTTTTCTTTTTTAAGGAATTTTTTTTTTCCAACCTCCCCTCCTTCATAGGAAAAGCTTTTCTACAAAATGTAGAAAGTTTAGCCCATGTTACGTGTATTTGCTTGAGGAAAAGCACTCGCACCAAACATAAATTTTAATGTAGTGCGGAAAGCATTTCTGCAGACCTCACTCATTCCGTGGAAATATGGCCAAACAAACGTGCCCTAATTTTAATTATTTTTTGACTAGGGTTTTAAAATGTGAGGAAAGATTAGTATTCGAAAGATGCTTATTAATTTTTTAAATTTTCAACTACTATGGAAAAACTAAGAAAAATAATAAAGGCCCTCATATTTTATTATGAGTTTTATTTTAGACATAATCTTTATTTTTAACTAATATTTCAGCAATTTTAATAAAAGTAGTAGTTGTTAATAGTTTTAAAAAAAAAAAACATAGGTTAGATTTTTATTTACATGAACTTTGAATTAAACCAGGAAGTTTTTACCTTCTTTTATTATTTTTCAGTTTTCAAAATTATTAATTATTAGGCAGTTCAATAGTTTTTTTTATTACTGTAAAAGACCAGAAAAAATTTACACTTTCAAACTTTTTTTTAATTGCGAAATTTAAATTGAGTTTTGCTTTTACATAAATTAATTTGGCACCAGCAAGTTATTTATTAATCAAAACTGGTATGCAATTCTTTTGTTAGGAGTTGATTGCCTTCTACGCTTGGGATATGAAAATGGGTTTCAACCTACGTAAATGATACATATGCAAAGCACATTATCAATCTAGTCAAAAATCACCATTTTTACATGAGTAAATGAGTACGCCCAGCACATTTAGTTGTATTTGAGATTCCTTTAATGCATTCCACAAATTTCTCATTAAAAATGATAAACAGTTATGATATAAAACTATACACGTCTAGATTCTTATTATTAATATGAGAATATAAAACAGTTCGAATCATGAATTGTCGGCCATGAAAGTGCAACAAATTAGATGTGTTGCGTTTTTTTTTTTTTTTTTTTTGACATTTTTTAGAGTGTGGCTGGTTGCCCTGCAGCAAATTTTTAAAGCGTCTCTCAGTGTGGCTGGTTGGTCTGAACAGTAGCTGAGAAGCCTTCCAGTCATGGAAACCAAGATTTGATGCAGAAGTGATAGTACTTGTGTGGGGATGAATATTTCAAAGCTATTTCAGTAACAGCACCACCAAGACCATTCCAGCTTCGGTAGGAGTACCAGCTGACGTATCTTGGCCTCGGCCTCCTAGGCGACAGCGCTACCGAGCTCCCCCATTTTGGCCATCTCCAGCTCGGTCTCTTTCTCCTTGGCATCAGCCCCAAAGACTCCATCTGGCAACAGTGCCAGGTAGTCCATCGCAGCCAGATCCCCCACCTCGGCCCATGCTCCCACTTCGGTCAAGTCTTGCACCTCGGCACCCGTGCCAGGTCGCCAACCAGGTCAAGGTCGCTCCCGATCTCGGTCATCCCTGACCTCGGTCACGCACCTCAGCTATAGTGCCAGAGCTAGCCAAGGCAGGGACTGACAGCTGTCCTCCCATGGACACTCAAGCACGCTACAGGACGTGCGACAAGACAAGGGCTCCGCCCATATCTTCTGACAGAAACGGTGTCCACAGCTCCCAAGACGCTAGGGTAAGGCCCGACTGACAGAAATGGGCTACGATGGGACATTCCCTGTCAAGTACAACCCCAAAGTCAAGAGACTCTCTCTCTTTCTTCTCTCCTGTCTATATAAGGACCAACTCCAAGACACAGACAGGGATGGCGATTAACATACTAGTACGCCATCTTCTTTCCCAAAACTCCATCCTACTGTTGAGTTCCCTGAACTGACTTAGGCATCGGAGAGCCCTGCGCTGCCCAAGCCAGGGTCCCGTGACTCTCTTATTCTCCCTCTTTCAGGTCTCAAGGCAGCAATTCTTCTTCCATCATCAATGAGTCGTAACCTCCATCTTCCTCAAGTGAGTCTCAAAATCACTACCCCCAGGTCTGTGAATTTGTGTGTACTTACAATTGGCGCCGTCTGTGGGAAACGATCAAAAAGTCATCTTCCCAAACACCATGCCTCGAGGAACCATAAAAGGGAAAGAACCATCAACACTGCCGACACAGCTGCCTCCAGTCCCCCGCCAGAGGAGATCCAGAGCAGACTCTGGCCCAGCGAGCGTCCAAAGGACGGAGGCTCAGTCAGGTTCATCCTCAATGGGGGTTACAGCACCTTCCCGATGAGATAACCTTCGAATGAGGTTTTCCCGGCAAAAGGACCCTCAGCTAGACGAACCCTATCATCAGACTAACGACGACAACCTGCTCCTCGCAAGGATCAGGGCCCAAGACCTTGCCATCCAAGCGCAGGACAAGTTGATCCGTCGACTTCAGCAGCAGCTACAAGAACAAGGGGCGACCTCAGCCCCATCCTCCAGTCCCTCAAAGAAGCTAAGACGAAGGCTGGAGGAAGAAGCAGATCTCAAAGAATGGCTTGACCAGCAAGTCAAGCAAGCAGTCCGGCAAAACATGGAGACGGTTGGCTTCACCCAAGGTCGGCCAAGCGCCTACAACGATGACGATCTCGATACATCTCCCATCTCTCAAGAGATAAGAAATTTCTCCCTCCTAGAAGATTTCAGCGTCCCGAGGTTCGTCCTTTACGATGGGACCTCGGACCCAGCAGCGCATCTCCGGCACTTCACTCAAAGAATGTCGGTGTGGGGTGACACAAGTCACCTGAACTGCAGAATCTTCTCTTCCAGTCTAGGAGACCTCCCCCTTAAGTGGTTCTGTACACTCCCACAAGGATCAATCACAAGTTGGCAACAGCTCGGGAATTCCTTCGTGGCAAAGTTCCAAGCTCATAGGGGTCATCCCCGGGTTGGACATCGACCTAATGGCCCTCAGAATGAAGCGGACCGAGAACATCACGCAGCTCGCCAGAAGATTCTGGACTATGTACAGCCAAATTGAAAATGCCTCAGACACGATAGCGATCTTGTCCTTCCAACAAGCTCTTCCGCCAGGCAACGAGCTTCGGAGAGACTTGGTCCTGCACTCCGCGACCACGATGAAGGCATTGCTGGCCAGGGGGAACCATTTCGTCAAACAAGAAGTAGACGAAGTCAGAGCTCAGGAACGCTTGGACCTCTACTAGAACAACGAGACAGCCTCCAGCTCAGCAGAGATTTCCAGCTCGGCAGACGCCTCCAGCTCGGCAGACGTCCCCATCTAAGCAGAAGTCTCCTTTAGCTAGGTGGCCACTGAACGTCTCCCTTCATCATTCAGCTTCGATAGCCCGTCAGCTTCGATCACACGACCCACTACCGTGATTTTCGGCGGCATGGTCCTCTACTGTCAGCTTCGATGGCGCCGTCAGCTTCGATGACACCGTCATCTTCAGTGGCACGGCCCTCTACTGTCGGCTTCGATCGCACGACCCTCTACTATCAGCTTCGATCGCACGACCATTTACCGTCATTTTCGACGGCACGATCCTCTACTGTCAGCTTCGATGGCACGGTCCTCTACTGTTAGTCTTGATCGCACTGTCCTCTACCGTCCTTAGTCATCCAGACAACTGGCATCTTGGCCGCGCGCCAGATCTCGGGCTCATCCTAAGCTCGGTTATAGTACACCGGCTAGGCATGACTCCTGTATCTCGGCTGCGCGCCAGCTCTCGGGTTCATCTCAGTTTGGGAGTAGTACACCAGCTGGGCATGACTCCCGCATCTCGGCTATGTTTTAGATCTCGCACTCGTGCTTGCTCAAGCAATAGCAACACCGAGTCGCATCTCGACCTCATGCTGGCTCGGCCTCAAGCTGGCTATGGCCTCGTGCTGGTTCGACCTCATGCTGGTCCCAACCACATGCTAGCTCGGCCTCACGTTGGCTACGGCCTCATGCTGGTTTGACCCATGCTGGTTTCGGCCACATGCTGGCTCGGCCTAATGCTGGCTACGACCTTGTGCTGGTTTGACCACATGCTGGTTTCGGCCACATGCATTCTCAGTGAAACCACCAGAATCGTAGTTCTTGGCACATAGCATCTCGGCATCCACCTACCTTACTGCTACGCGCATTAGGGGAATGCCAGATCGCTGCCAACGAGACTACACGCGGCTCCGGTCCCGTACCAGCCCTCATGTCTCGGTTCTCGGCACATAACATCTCGGCATCCACCTACCTAACTGCTACGCGCATTAGGGAAATGCCAGATCACTGCCAACGAGATTACACCTCTGGTGACTAGCCAGCTGGTCATATCTCGGTCTGTACGCCTCTCCAGCTCGGCAGTAGCGCATCGAGGCCACACCAGCTCGGGAACACCTACCAGCTTGACTTGACTCGGTCCTCTCCAGCTTGGTAGTAGGTCCTCCTCCAATTCGGCCATGCGCCTCAATTCCATGTGCATCTCCAGCCAAAGAGACTACATCTCTAGTGACGAACCAGACTGCCAGGCTCGCCCATCATGATACTTAGCTTCCGACCTCCAAGAGTTATGGAACTCTAAGAGATCAGAAGCTGGAGGGCTTTGTGTGGGGATGAATATTTCAGAGCTATTTCGGTAACAGCACCACCAAGACCATTCCAGCTTCAGTAGGAGTACCAACTGACGTATCTTGGCCTCGGCCTCCTAGGCGACAGGGCTATCGAGCTCCCCAATTTCGGCCATCTTCAGCTCGACCTCTTTCACCTCGGCAGCAGCCCCAAAGACTCCATCTGGCAACAGTGTCAGGTAGACCATCTCAGCCAGATCCCCCACCTCGGCCCATGCTCCCACTTCGGTCAAGTCTTGCACCTCGGCACCCGTGCCAAGTTGCCAACCAAGTCAAGGTCGCTCCCGATCTCGGTCATCCCTGACCTCGGTCACACACCTCAGCTATAGTGTCAGAGCTAGCCAATGCAGGGACTGACAACTATCCTCCCATGGACACTCAAGCACGCTATAGGACGTGCGACAAAACAAGGGCGCCGCCCATATCTTTTGACAAAAACGGTGTCCACAACTCCCAAGACGCTAGGGTAAGGCCCGACTGACATAAGTGGGCTACGATGGGACATTCACTGTCAAGTACAACCCCAAAGTCAAGAGACTCCTCTCTTTCTTCTCTCCTATCTATATAAGGACCAACTCCAAGACACAGACGGGGATTAAAATTTTATTACACACAATTTCCCGTTAAAATTGTCAAAAAAGAAAGAAGAAGAATTCTTAGACAGCTATCTACCTATTATCTTTTCAGCTAACTTATATTTGACTGACCATTCTGTTATGATTTTTTAACCTTCTTTTTTCTCATTTCATTTATTATTTAGCCCATGCATTTCGCAACGTTTTTGCTGGCTTAAAGTGAGAATGCAGCCCATGACAATTATGTACGTGTTTAAGTATCTCATGACCATGCACAACCTATATTTTCCAAGAAATTTCCAAACTAAATATATCTTTGGTTCTACGAAATTATTGATTATTCTATACAGGGTGCAAAATTGTTACCATAAAAAACCAGAGATCTTAATATCTACGATTGGGAATATACGTGAAACCAGCAAAACCTTCATTTCAACAGGACAAGGAAAAAAAGCCAATACTCGCAAACTTGTAGGGTTGCAAATGGGTAACTGATTCTTCGATTACTCAGAAGTTCCGACCCGTTAAAAATCGGGTATGGAACCCATTTTCGGTTCCGATTCATAAACGGGTCCGGGTCCAGAACCTAATTTAGGTTCCAATTCATAAACGGGACCGGGTCCAAATAAGTTCCAATCTATGGACCCAATACCCGGCATATGAGCATTTGATATTGCAAATTGTACCTCAAAATCAACATTTTTTTGACATTTTTATGTACAATATTAGAGTTAGTAGACTTGACGCACTGTTAAAAGCTGAATGATATGCTTATTTTAGGAAAAATGATGAATAAAGACAAATTAGAATCGATTTTGGATCTAGATTCCAGTCCTCTAGGTGGACCCGGATCTAGGGTTTCGTATCGGAGCCGGGTCTAGGACCAACTAAACAGGTTGCAAGTCAAAACCGGATTCGGAATCGAAACCGTTATTTAGAAATGGGTCCGCGTCCATTATGGTTCCGATCCAGAACTGTTCCGTTTAACAACCCTACGAACATGCCCATGCCCTAGTAGTCGACAGATCACTGCTTTTCACTACATGTGAGCAACTATATGGTGTTTTGCTACAGTCCTAAATAGTTATCGAGCTTGATTTGACCAGTTCCATCAGTCCATCGGCTTGTTGGTTAGGTCCAAAGAGTTTCCAAATCTAAGCATGTCAACAAAAATAAAGTTTAGATGTTGATTACAAGATTGCTTAAAATCTTTTCTTTCATTGCTTTAGATTAGATACGTGATAACACTCAATGGTTTTAAAATTTTTTTCATAGATGTGTTCTCTAAAGTGCCCCTCCGTTTGCATGGAATTGAGTTTTTAAGAATTTATTATCAAGTGAATCACACCGATGACCATTAAAGACTACGAGTGATGAAAAATTTAAGGATAGAGTTGTAGATCACAGGAGCAAATTGCTTTAATAGAGTGATATCTCGAGTCTTATTCTGTAATTATGGGGATGTTATTTGATGACCATTATATATTTCTACTTTTATTTTGGGGAAGTATATATAATAAAATGACTAGAAATTCAATTCAACACGTGTCAATCGCCAAAGTCAGCAAGTGTGATTTTCTTCTCTCTATTAATATCATATGGGAGTTCACTAGATGTGGGCTACAAGAAAAGAACACACCTATTGATTCTTTCAGTCTATTTTATGTTCATTGGATATGGAAAGTGTTAGGAATTTTGTAGATTGCAATTTGGTGGATGCATTATCATTTTCATCATCATTTGAATTTTCACATGAGCATTGATTTTAAAAATACTTGAAATCTATATTTTCACATGCATTGATTTAAGTCTTTTAAATTTCATGTTTCATGCATGTTTTGATTTTAAAACTTGGATGCATTTAGTTTTGAAAAGAGTTTTTAAGAATCAAGCTAGCCTTTGATTTTAAAGTTTCAAATCATTTTTAGGCTTTTTATGTTTCATGTTTTTAAACCACTTAGAATGATTTAAAACATGATTTCAAGCTTGATTTAATGGCCCAAAAAGTCCCCAAAGAAAAATACTTTAAAATATGCATTTTTGGGGAATTGGTCCAGGGGACCCGGTCGACCTGCAGTGTGGCCGGTCGACCGAGCCCATGGACGGTCGACCGAGCCCACTGCAGGTCGACCGGGAAAGAGGCAACGGCATTATTTTCAAACGGTCATATTTTTGCCCGTTGAAGGGCAGGTCGACCGAGCCCTGTAGGGGGTCGACCGAGGACTAGCCGTTGGGCATTTTTTTGTATAAAAAGAAGCTCATTCCTTAGCCAAAAGAGAGGAACTTTTAGGCCCTCCTTAAGGTGTTTTGAGGCCAAAGAAAGGGGAATGAGCTAAGGGAAACTAAGGGTCATTAGGAAAGCTAAAGCTTGGGATTAATGAAGTTAAATCACTAAGTAAGCTTGCTTTTCCTAATCATATGTTTTCATGCTTTATTCTATTTATTGGTAAATCTTTTCTAGCATGTTAATGTATGATTTGTTGTGTCCTTAACATGGTTATGTTTTGAATTGATTCATTGTTTTGGATACATCACCGTGATTCAAACCAAGTAGTACTTAAATTGGTATATCTAAGTAGATCATGTTTTGGAATCATCTTTGAAATCATATGTAACATGATTCCTATACTTGGTTGAATCTTTGGTTGTTGTTTTTCATCATAAGAAAATCTCTTTCAAATCTATCTTATGTTTTGGATTCAACAACTTTACTAATCACATGTATTTTGTTTTAAAGTTTCACAACTTGTTTAGCTTTGATTGGTATATCATCTTCAAGTTGTATTTTTTAACACATGAGATTTGACCCTTAATTTCAATCAAATATATTTGTATGTTTTACACTTTCAAATACTTTAAGCATACAATGAGCTACATTGTTAATTTGATTGAAATCCTTATGCATCACATGTTTGCTCTTAGAATTTCACAACTTGTTTGGAATAGATAAGTAATTCTTTTACAAGTTGTTTTTAACATGTGATTAGCATTTCCTCAATCATAAATGTTTTGAGCTAAAACTTTCAAAAGCCTTTGGCATACATTTATGAGCTTTGATTTTCAAATTGATTGAGGACATCATGCATACACTTTGAACATACATCTTTGCATTCATATAGTGTTTGCATGAATTAGTTTTTCACTTTTATATCCGCCTATTAAGAGGCATTGTAATGAGCCAAAATTGTAATCTCCATCAAGTGTATTATAGACACTACTTAGAGAGATAACCAACCTTGTGGTTGAAGAGGTTATTGCTTAGCCTTGAAAAGAATATTGTAAGAGGTTATTGCTTAGCCTAGAAAAGCATAGTTGTAAAGGTTATTGCTTAGCCTATTGAAAAGCATACATAGTGGAAATCCGGTGGGGTGTGAGGAACACAAGCCGGTAGTGGATGTAGGCATTGAGGCCGAACCACTATAAATCTTGTGTTGTGGTGATTGCATTGTGATGATTGTAATTGTTTAAGCTTCCGCATTTTGTTTGATTAATCATCACATGTGACTAATTGATTTAAATAAGTTAAAATTGGTCATAGTTGGTCACTAGTTGTAGCTCACCCTATTCACCCCCCCCCCCCCTCTAGGGTAAGGATCCCAAGGACTTACAAGTGGTATCAGAGCAAGGTTACTCCATTTAGGGCTTAAACACCCGGAGTTGATCCATATTTGCTTAAATCTAGATTTGAACCCTAGAGTTGTGTTTTATTGCATATCTTTAAGAATGATTTCCACTATGGTTGAAAATGAATTTTTCCTTCCTAGCTCTCTAATTTCCCCTAAGAATCTATCTCACCACTCTAAAACTTTTTCAAGTTAAAACTCCAAGAGTTGGTGGGACCTCAAAGTAAACCCTCAAGGACAACCTTATCAAGACCTTAGGTGAATCTTCAAAGGTAGACTTTTGGACTAACCTTAAGGCCTTGAACCTCATTAGACCAACCTATTCTTTTTAGTCATATCTATTTGTTGGTCATGTTACATTTGCATTTTGTTTCTACATAGTCACATCTTATAAAATGCAATGTTTCTTTGTGATCATTTGATTTTGTCTCCATGAACTTTCTTAGTTATATCTTTGGGTTTCAAAATCATTTGATTGCAATATTCTCATATAGATTTGCATTTTGTTCTCATATAGTTATATCTATTGTAGTGCATTTCTATTTGATGATCATCAATTGATTGTGATTACAAAAGCTTTCTTAGCTAGATTTTTCATGATCATTTGATGTTGGAAAATCATTTGTTTGGATATCATAGTTAGATTATTTTGTAAAACAAATGATTCAAATCAATTTAGATTTTCCATGAACTTACAAGTTATATCCTTTGGTATGGAAAATATGTAATCAATTTGTATGAGCATTTGTATTTATATCCTTGATTACAAATTGAGATTTGATATTAGTTCACTTCATGTTTTTCAAAGTCACTTGATCATAATTTTATGAATGATTCATTGTTGGATTTTGAATGTTGGAGTGAATTAAAAGATCTTTGGAAAATGTTTAAAGCTTTATTAGTTATATTTATTGAAGCATTTTCCATGAGTTTATTTCCTTGTGCTTATGTTTATATCATTTAGAAGGAAATACATTTTATAAGCAATTTGCATCTTTGCTCAACAAAGTTACATTCTTTCAAATGCAAATTGACTTTGTTGTTATGTCTTACTTTGTGTGGTTGGGTATGATGTCATCGATTTGCATGTTTGTGCCTAACTTTGTATATCGTTTCATTAGTGCAAATTGATGTTGTTTATGCTTTATAGTAAAATCTTTTGTTTCATGATCATTTGAGCTTCTTAAGTACATATGTGATTTTGTGTGCTAAGTTCATTTGGTATGATTCTCATATCCATTTTCCATTGCATTGTAAGCATACTACATTTGCTAAGAGTAGAAATTTTACATGATAGATTAATGGATCATTTTAGATGAATTTGAATTAAACCATTGTTCTTCATAGGTATACCTTATATGAGATCCATTTTCATCTATATGCGATCCATGATATCGTTCTAACTTCATACCTTCTTGTGCATGAATAGTTATATTCTTTATTGATATGGTATGAGTTAGATCTTGATTATAATTGATCATCTCTATGCAAATGTCATATAGTTCCATGTATGGTTGTGTTCTTAAGTTCCATTTGTGGATACCATACTAGAACTCTCAAATCCATCCTTTGTACTTCATACGCTTTGCTATAGATGGATGGTTGTGATATTGTTTTATGCATAATTTCATAGTAATATCGCTTGTGCATTTTTCAATATCATATTTATGATCATATGAGACTCTCATCAAAATCCATTCTTGTATCTTATAGGCATATCTATTCTTGATGGATTTCCTTCATGTTGAGTTCATATGGTTTTTTAATTTTCAAATTGCATGTATCACCTAAAGACATTTCATTTCATGCAATTTAAAATGTTCATCACTATGCTCACTAAGTTACTATATCATTAAAGTGATGATTTTTCACTTATGATGCTTGGTGGAATTTTGTGTTTGTCACATCTATGCTCTTAATCATGTTTCATATTCAATTGGTTTCAATTAGTTTAATTTTCGATTGTTGTCATATCCAATTGATATCTTGTGATTGTGATAAACCTTGTGTACATTGGATTGAACTTGATAAGTAATATGTCTTTATTCCATGTCACATTCCATTAGCATCATAATGTTCATGTTTGCCTCCTCTCATGCTCATATAGGTAAATCTTATGACCACCATTTTTATGTGTTAATAATCTTGGTTGGTCAATGGTTGAGGTTTGGCTTCATGTTTGAACTTCATTTCATTCATCATGTGCACATGATAGTCATATTTTTTGATTGGATGAAATGATTTCAAAATTTACATAGCATATGATTTTCATAGGTATATTGATTGATGCTATGTTTAATAAACCCCATAACATCATGGATAGCTCTAATTTGGATTGATCCTAGTAGTTATATTCTTTTTAACTCCATTTAGAGTGATTGAGATAATAGTCATATCCTTTAATCTCAATTGGTATTCTTTATTCCAATTGGTATCCATGGTTGCTTTTCTCCATGACCTTGCTCTTAATCTTGGTAACTTGATCATATTGAGCTCTATAGTTAAATGAATCTAATCCTTTCCTTGAAGTTTACCCTCAATTGGTAAAACCATCTTTCTTCTTGAACCAAATAGTTAAATCTTTGTCAAAAGTTTGACAAAAGGAGAGAATGGATTGAGGGGGAGTATAAACCTTCATAGGAAGTATTAGTTTTGATCAAATTCACCATTGAATTGGCTTTATACCCTTAGACTACTACCATACATGATACCTGTTATATATTTCATTTTCGATTTCTTTCGTTAACAGGTGCTATTAAAAGGTATTTTCCTTATGTCATGTGTGTAGGTACCTTTGCAATTTAATGTCAAAGGGGGAGAATATTCTAGATGTCAAAAGGGGAGAATATTGTCAATTTATCCAAGGGGAGATTTTGTATTATCTTCCAAAGGGGGAGAAGATGCATATCTTGCCAAAGAGAGGAGAATGCATGGTCAAGGGGGAGAGTTGATAGAAGACTAAGCTTGGGAGTTAAAGAAGTTGCTTGGCTTAAGAAGAAAAGAAAGAAAAGAAAGCTTGAAGAATGATCAAGCTCCAAGCATCAAGAATGAAGAAAAAGAACAAGAGCCCAAGCTAAGTCAAAGAAGCATCCAAGAGAAAGGTCTTGCGACTTTAGTTGGAAACTCACGCGGTTTTCCGCTGCTGACATTGGCGGCACACTCACATTTTCCACTTTTCCTCCTCTCTAAGAGGAGGAAAACCAGAAATTGCAGATATACCGCGGACACATATGGCGGAAATATTGCAAACTGATTTTTTAGCCTTTTTTCCCTTCTTTTACTCGTTGGTGGGTCACGGGTCGGGGCTTAGTTCACAAAAAGATAGATGGACGCGTGTGAATAAAAATTGGATGAAATAATATCAAATCACAATGAACACACAATAAATCGTAAATTTACTTTATGGGTGAAGTGAAGTAAATGGTCAATATAAGAAAGAATAAAAAAGTAAGGGTGTGGTAGAATCAAATGGTGAGAGAGTATCATTTTTATTTTTTCTCAAAAAAAGAAGTGTGTTCTTTTTGTAAGGGAGCTCATGGATTGGGCTTTGGGCTTGGGGTTTAGTTATTAATAGATGGGCCATGCTCAGGGTTTTTTTTTTTTTTTTTTTTTTGCACTTAGTGGATGAGAGCCGGAATCCCCTCGCGGCCCAAATATATATATATATTTATTTATGAGGGAGGGACGAAGCAGTAATGCGGTGACTGAAGCCCATTACCTTTCACAAAAGGTGATATGACCAGAGCAGTTGACCTGGCCTTAGACAGGGTAAGAAACTCATTTTTCTGTTCTATAGGTCTAACATAGGTCGGGCTCGGGCTTCAACATTTCCTTGTGGGCTGGGTTCGAGTCAACAACTTCAGGCCTGACTCATGCTTGGGCCAGGGTTAGGCTTCTAGTTTAGAAGTGGCCATCGGACATTCCTCAAAATAGCCATGCCTCGTCAATGAACACCCCTAGTCTTTTTTATCATTCACTCACATGAGAGAGTGTCTTTTTAATCATTTTCTTATGGAAGAGATGGAATAGGTAGCGGAGGGATGGGTTCTCTCAAACCAAGTACAAGATGGACAGAACACGGAAAAATTGATTCAGTAATGGCATGCTTGCCTCAATTTAGAATGATTATAGGTTAACCAAATCGATCTAGTCCTAGCCAGACCACTCTCCATCTCCCAGGTAGGCCTATCTAAGCTGGTGAAAGGACTCTCAAAAGTTTGCTCTAGCTAGTGCTAACTTTTGTCTGGCCTTTTTGGTCAACAAGAATACTAACAGGACTTTCTTGTTAAGATTGGCAAGAGAGAGAGAAGAAGAATTCTTAGACAGCTATCTACCTATTATCTTTTCAGCTAACTTATATTGGACTGACCATTCTGTTATGATTTTTTAACCTTCTTTTTCTCATTTCATTTATTATTTAGCCCATGCATTTCGCAACGTTTTTGCTGGTCTTAAAATGAGAATGCAGCCCATGACAATTATGTACATGTTTAAGTATCCCATGGCCATGCACAACCGATATTTTCTGAGAAATTTCCAAACTAAATATATCTTTGGTTCTATGAAATTATTGATTATTCTATACAGGGTGCAAAATTGTTACCATAAAAAAACCAGATTTCCTAATATCTACGATTGGGAATAGACGTGAAACCAGTGAAACCTTCATTTCAATAGGACAAGAAAAAAAAGCCTATACTCGCAAACTTGTAGGGTTGCAAACGGATATCCAATTCTTCGATTACTCAGAAGTTCCGACCCGTTAAAAATCGGGTCTGGAACCCATTTTCGGTTCCGATTCATAAACTGGCCCGGGTCCGGAACCTAATTTAGGTTCCGATTGATAAACGGGTCCGAGTCCAAATAAGTTCCGATCTTTGGACCCAATACCCGGCATATGAGCGTTTGATATTGCAAATTGTACCTCAAAATCAACTTTTTCTTGATATTTTTATGTACAATATTAGAGTTAGTAGACTTGACGCACTGTTACAAGCTGAATGATATGCTTATTTTAGAAAAAATTATGAATAAAGACAAATTAGAATCGATTTTGGATCTAGATTCCAGTCCTCTAGTGGACCCGGATCCAGGGTTTCATATCGGAGCCGGGTCTAGGACCAACTAAACAAATTGCAAGTCAAAACAGGGTTCGGAACGAAACCATTATTTAGAAAAGGGTCCGGGTGCACTATGGTTCCGATCCAGAACTGTTCCGTTTTACAACCCTACGAACATGCCCATGCCCTAGTAGTCCGCAGATCACTGCTTTTCACTGCTTGTAAGCAACTATGTGGTGTTTTGCTACAGTCTTAAATAGTTATCGAACTTGATTTCACTAGTTCCATCAGTCCATTGGCTTGTTGGTTAGGTCCAAAGAGGTTCCAAATCTAAGCATGTCAACAAAAATAAAGTTTAGATGTTGATTACAAGATTGCTTAAAATCTTTTCTGTCATTGCTTTAGATTAGATACGTGATAACACTCAATGGTTTTAAAATTTTTTTCATAGATGTGTTCTCTAAAGTGCCCCTCCGTTTGCATGGAATTGAATTTTTAAGAATTTATTATCAAGTGAATCACACCGATGACCATTAACGACTACGAGTGATGAAATATTTAAGGATGGAGTTGTAGAACACAGGAGCAAATTGCTTTAATAGGGTGATATCTCAGATTTTATTCTTTAATTATGGGGATGTTATTTGATGACCAATTATATAAATCTACTTTTATTTCTGGGGAAATATATATTAAAAAGACTAGAAATTCAATACAACATGTGTCACTCGCCAAAGTCAGCAAGTGTGATTTTCTTCTCTCTATTAATATCATATGGGCGTTCACTAGATGTGGGCAGCAAGAAAAGAACGCACCTATTGATTCTTTCAGTCTATTTTATGTTAATTGGATATGGAAAGGTCTTGCGACTTTAGTTGGAAACTCACGCAATTTACCGCTGCTGACATTGGCGGCACACTCGCATTTTCCACTTTTCCTCCTTTCTGAGAGGAGGAAAACCAGAAATTGCAAATATACCGCAGACACATTTGGCAGAAATATTGCAAATCGATTTTTTAGCCTTTTTTCCATTCTTTTACTCATTGGTGGGTCACGGGTCGGTGTTTAGTTCACAAAATGATGGATGAACGTGTGTGAATAAAAATTGGATGAAATAATAACAAATCACAATGAACACACAATAAATCGTAAATTTACTTTACCGGTGTAGTGAAGTAAACGGTCACTATAAAAGAGAACAAAAAAGTATGGGTGTGGTAGAATCAAATGGTGAGAGAGTAGCATTTTTATTTTTTCTCTAAAAAAGAAGTGCGTTCTTTTCGTAAGGGAGCTCATGGATTGGGCTTTGGGCTTGGGGTTTAGTTATTAATAGATGGGCCGTGCTTAGGATTTTTTATTTATTTGCACTTAGCGGATGATAGCCGGAATCCCCTCCTGGCCCAAATATATATATAAATATATATATATTTATGAGGGAGGGACGGAGCAGCAATGCGGGGACTCAAGCCCATTACCTTTCACAAAAGGTGATATGACCAGAGCAGCTGAGCTGGCCTTGGACAGGGTTAGAAACTCATTTTTCTTTTCTATAGGTCTTACATGGGTCGGGCTCGGGCTTCAACATTTCCATGCGGGCTGGGTTCGAGTCAACAACTTCAGGCATGACTCATGCTTGGGCCAGGGTTAGGCTTCTAGTTTAGAAGTGGCCATCGGACATTCCTCGAAATAGCCATGCCTCGTCAATGAACACCCCTAGTCTTTTTTATCATTCACTGGCATGAGAGAGTGTCTTTTTAATCATTTTCTTATGGAAGAGATGGAATAGGTAGCGGAGGGATGGGTTCTCTCAAACCAAGTACAAGATGGACAGAACACGGAAAAATTGATTCAGTAAGGGCATGCTTGCCTCAATTTAGGATGATTATAGGTTAACCAAATCGATCTAGTCCTAGCCAGACCACTCTCCATCTCCCAGGTAGGCCTATCTAAACTGGTGAAAGGACTCTCAAAAGTTTGCTCTAGCTAGTGCTAACTTTTGTTTGGCCTTTTTGGTCAACAAGAATACTAACGGGACTTTCCCGTTAAGATTGTTAAGAAAGAGAGAAGAAGAATTCTTAGACACCTATCTACCTATTATCTTTTTTCAGCTAACTTATATTTGACTGACCATTCAATTATGAGTTTTTAACCTTCTTTTTCTCATTTCATTTATTATTTAGCACATGCATTTCGCAACGTTTTTGCTGGTCTTAATGTGAGAATGCAGCCCATGACAATTATGTATGTGTTTAAGTATCTCATGGCCATGCACGACCTATATTTTTCGAGAAATTTCCAAACTAAGTATATCTTTGGTTCTACGAAAATATTGATTATTCTATACAAGGTGCAAAATTGTTACCATAAAAAACCAGAGATCCTAATATCTAGGATTGAGAATATACGTAAAACCTGCAAAACCTTCATTTCAACAGGTCAAGAAAAAAAGCCTATACTCGCAAACATGTAGGGTTGCAAACGGGTATCCGATTCTTCGATTACTCAGAATTCCCGTCCCGTTAAAAATTGGGTCTGGAACCCATTTTCCGTTCCGATTCATAAATGGGCCCGGGTCTAGAACCTAATTTAGATTCCGATTGATAAACGGGTCCGGGTCCAAATAAGTTCCGATCTATGGACCCAGTACCCAGTATATGAGCATTTGATATTGCAAATTGTACCTCAAAATCAACTTTTTTTTGACATTTTTATGTACAATATTAGAGTTAGTAGACTTGACGCACTGTTATAAGCTGAATGATATGCTTATTTTAGGAAAAATGATGAATAAAGACAAATTAGAATCGATTTTGGATCTAGATTCCAATCCTAAACGTGGACCCGGATCCAGGGTTATGTATCGGAGCCGGGTCTAGGACCAACTAAATAGGTTGCAAGTTAAAATCGGATTCGGAACCGAAACCGTTATTTAGAAATGGGTCTGGGTCCACTGTGCTTCCGATACAGAACCGTTCCGTTTTATAACCCTACGAACATGCACATGCCCTAGTAGTCGACAGATCACTGCTTTTCTCTGCATGAAAGCAACTATATGGTGTTTTGCTACAGTCCTAAATAGTTATCGAGCTTGATTTGACCAGTTCTATCAGTCCATCGGCTTATGGGTTAGGTCCAAAGAGTTTCCAAATCTAAGCATGTCAACAAAAATAAAGTTTAGATGTTGATTACAAGATTGCTTAAAATCTTTTCTGTCGTTGCTTTAGATTAGATACATGATAACACTCAATGGTTTTAAAAAAAACTTTCATAGATGTGTTCTCTAAAGTGCCCCTCCATTTGCATGGAATTGAATTTTTAAGAATTTATTATCAAGTGAATCACACCGATGACCATTAAAGACTATGAGTGATGAAATATTTAAGGATGGAGTTGTAGAACATAGGAGCAAATTGCTTTAATAGAGTGATATCTCAGATTTTATTCTTTAATTATGGGGATGTTATTTGATGACCAATTATATAAATCTACTTTTATTTCTGGGGAAATATATATTAAAAAGACTAGAAATTCAATTCAACATGTGTCACTCGCCAAAGTCAGCAAGTGTGATTTTCTTCTCTCTATTAATATCATATGGGCGTTCACTAGATGTGGGCAGCAAGAAAAGAACGCACCTATTGATTCTTTCAGTCTATTTTATGTTAATTGGATATGGAAAGGTCTAGCGACTTTAGTTGGAAACTCACGCAATTTACAGCTGCTGACATTGGCGGCACACTCGCATTTTCCACTTTTCCTCCTCTTTGAGAGGAGGAAAACCAGAAATTGCATATAAACCACGGACACATTTGGCGAAAATATTGCAAATCGATTTTTTGGCCTTTTTTCCCTTCTTTTACTCGTTGGTGTGTCACGGGTCGGGCATAGTTCACAAAATGATGGATGAACGTGTGTGAATAAAAATTGGATGAAATAATAACAAATCACAATGAACACACAATAAATCGTAAATTTACTTTACCGGTGTAGTGAAGTAAACGGTCAATATAAAAGAGAACAAAAAAGTATGGGTGTGGTAGAATCAAATGGTGAGAGAATAGCATTTTTATTTTTTCTCTAGAAAAGAAGTGCGTTCTTTTCGTAAGGGAGCTCATGGATTGGGCTTTGGGCTTGGGGTTTAGTTATTAATAGATGGGCCGTGCTCAGGGTTTTTTTTTATTTGCACTTAGTGGATGAGAGCCGGAATCCCCTCCCGGCCCAAAAATATATATATATATAAATGTATATATTTATGAGCGAGTGACGGAGCAGTAATGCGGGGACTCAAGCCCATTACCTTTCACAAAAGGTGATATGACCAGAGCAGTTGAGCTGGCCTTGGACAGGGTTAGAAACTCATTTTTCTGTTCTATAGGTCTTACATGGGTCGGGCTCGGGCTTCAACATTTCCATGCGGGCTAGGTTTGAGTCAACAACTTCAGGCCTGACTCATGCTTGGGCCAGGGTTAGGCTTCTAGTTTAGAAGTGGCCATCGGACATTCCTCGAAATAGCCATGCCTCGTCAATGAACACCCCTAGTCTTTTTTATCATTCACTCGCATGAGAGAGTGTCTTTTTAATCATTTTCTTATGGAAGAGATGGAATAGGTAGCGGAGGGATGGGTTCTCTCAAACCAAGTACAAGATGGACAGAACACGGAAAAATTGATTCAATAATGGCATGCTTGCCTCAATTTAGAATGATTATAGGTTAACCAAACAGATCTAGTCCTTGCCAGACCACTCTCCATCTCCCAGGTAGGCCTATCTAAGCTAGTGAAAGGACTCTCAAAAGTTTGCTCTAGCTAGTGCTAACTTTTGTCTGGCCTTTTTGGTCAACAAGAATACTAACGAGACTTTCCTGTTAAGATTGTCAAGAAAGAGAGAAGAAGAATTCTTAGACAGCTATCTACCTATTATCTTTTCAGCTAACTTATATTGGACTGACCATTCTGTTATGATTTTTTAACCTTCTTTTTCTCATTTCATTTATTATTTAGCCCATGCATTTCCCAACGTTTTTGCTGGTCTTAAAGTGAGAATGCAGCCCATGACAATTATGTACGTGTTTAAGTATCCCATGGCCATGCACAACCTATATTTTCCGAGAAATTTCCAAACTAAATGTATCTTTGGTTCTACGAGATTATTGATTATTTTACACAGGGTCCAAAATTGTTACCATAAAAAACCAGAGATCCTAATATCTACGATTGAAAATATATGTGAAACCAGCAAAACCTTCATTTCAATAGGACAAGAAAAAAAAGACTATACTCGCAAACTTGTAGGGTTGCAAACGGGTATCCGATTCTTCGATTACTCAGAAGTTCCGACCCGTTAAAAATCCGGTCTGGAACCCATTTTCGGTTCCTATTCAAAAACTGGCCCGGGTCTAGAACTGAATTTAGGTTCTTGATGAACGGGTCCGGGTCCAATTAAGTTCCGATCTATGGACCCAATACCCGGCATATAAGCATTTGATATTGGAAATTGTACCTCAAAATCAACTTTTTCTTGACATTTTTATGTACACTATTAGAGTTAGTAGACTTGACGCACTTTTATAAGCTGAATGATATGCTTATTTTAGGAAAAATGATGAATAAAGATAAATTAGAATCGATTTTGGATCTAGATTCGAGTCCTCTAGGTAGACTCGGATGCAGGGTTTCATATCGGAGCCGAGTCTAGGACCAATTAAACAGGTTGCAAGTCAAAACAAGATTCGGAACCGAAACCGTTATTAAGAAACGGGTCCGGGTCCTCTATGGTTCCGATCCAGAACCGTTCCGTTTTACAAACCTACGAACATGCCCATGCCCTAGTAGTCGACAGATCACTGCTTTTCACTGCATGTAAGCAACAATGTGGTGTTTTACTACAGTCCTAAATAGTTACCGAGCTTGATTTGACCAGTTCTATCAGTCCATCGGCTTGTTGGTTAGGTCCAAAAAGTTTCCAAATCTAATCATGTCAACAAAAATAAAGTCTAGATGTTGATTACAAGATTGCTTAAAATCTTTTCTGTCATTGTTTTAGATTAGATACGTGATAACACTCAATGGTTTTAAATTTTTTTTCATAGATATGTTCTTTAAAGTGCCCCTCCTTTTGCATGGAATTGACTTTTTAAGAATTTATTATCAAGTGAATCACACCGATGACCATTAAAGACTACGAGCGATGAAAGATTTAAGGATGGAGTTGCAAATCACAGGAGTAAATTGCTTTAATAGAGTGATATCTCGGATTTTATTCTTTAATCATGGGGATGTTATTTGATGACCTGTTATATTTTTCTACTTTTATTTCTGGGGCAGTATATATATTAAAAAGACTAGAAATTCAATTCAACATGTGTCAATCGCCAAAGTCAGCTAGCGTGATTTTTTACTCTCTATTAATATCATATGGGAGTTCACTAGATGTGGGCTACAAGAAAAGAACGCACCTTTTGATTATTTCAGTCTATTTTAAGTTAATTGTAAATGGAAAGGTCTTGCGACTTTAGTTGGAAAGTCACGCAGCTTTACCGCTGCTGACATTGGCGGTAAACTCGCATTTTCCACTTTTGCTCCTATCTGAGAGGAGGAAAACCAAAAATTGCAGATATACCGCGGACACATATGGCGGAAATCTTCCAAACTGATTTTTTAGCCTTTGTTTTCTTCTTTTACTCATTGGCGGGTCACGGGTCAGGGCTTAGTTCACAAAATGATGGATGGACGTGTGTAAAAAAAAAAAAACAGGATGAAATAATATCAAATCACAATCAACACACAATAAACCGTAAACTTCTTTACCGGTGAAGTGAAGTAAATGGTGAATATAAGAGAGAACAAAAAAGTAAGGGTGTGGTAGAATCAAATGGTAAGAGAGTAGCATTTTTATTTTTTCTCTAAAAAAGAAGTGTGTTCTTTTCGTAAGGGAGCTCATGGATTGGGCTTTGGGCTTAGGGTTTAGTTATTAATAGATGGGCCGTGCTCAGGGGGTTTTTTTTTTATTTGCACTTAGTGGATGAGAGCCGGAATCCCCTCCTGGCACAAATGTATATATATATTTATGAAGGAGGGACGGAGCAGTAATGCTGGGACTCAAGCCCTTTACCTTTCACAAAAGGTGATATGACCAGAGCAGTTGAGCTGGCCTTGGACAGGGTAAGAAACTCATTTTTCTGTTCTATAGGTCTAACATGGGTCGGGCTCGGGCTTCAACATTTCCATGCGGGCTGGGTTCAGGTCAACAACTTCAGGCCTGACTCATGCTTGGGCCAAGGTTAGGCTTCTAGTTTAGAAGTGGCCATTGAACATTCCTCGAAATAGGCATGCCTCGTCAATGAACACCCTTAGTCTTTTTTATCATTCACTGGCATGAGAGAGTGTCTTTTTAATCATTTTCTTATGGAAGAGATGGAATAGGTAGCGGAGGGATGGGTTCTCTCAAACCAAGTACAAGATGGACAGAACGCGGAAAAACTGATTCAGTAAGGGCATGCTTGCCTCAATTTAGGATGATTTTAGGTTAACCAAATCGATCTAGTCCTAACTAGACCACTCTCCATCTCCCAGGTAGGCCTATCTAAGCTGGTGAAAAGGACTCTCAAAAGTTTGCTCTAGCTAGTGCTAACTTTTGTCTGGCCTTTTTGGTCAACACGAATACTAAGGGGACTTTCCCGTTAAAATTGTCAAGAAAGAGAGAAGAAGAATTCTTAGACAGCTATCTACCCATTATCTTTTTTCGGCTAACTTATATTTGAATGACCATTCAATTATGAATTTTTAACCTTCTTTTTCTCATTTCATTTATTATTTAGCCCATGCATTTCACAACATTTTTTCTGGTCTTAAAGTGAGAATGCAGCCCATGACAATTATGTACGTATTTAAGTATCTCATGGCCATGCACGACCTATATTTTTCGAGAAATTTCCAAACTAAGTATATCTTTGGTTCTACGAAAATATTGATTATTCTATACAAGGTGCAAAACTGTTACCATAAAAAACCAGAGATCCTAATATCTACGATTGAGAATATACGTGAAACCTGCAAAACCTTCGTTTCAACAGGACAAGAAAAAAAGCCTATACTCGCAAACATGTAGGGTTGCAAACGGGTATCCGGTTCTTCGATTACTCAGAAGTCCCGACCCGTTAAAAATTGGGTCTGGAACCCATTTTCCGTTCCGATTCATAAACGGGCCCGGGTCCGGAACCTAGTTTAGATTCCGATTGATAAACGGGTCCGGGTCCAAATAAGTTCCTATCTATGGACCCAGTACCCAGCATATGAGCATTTGATATTGCAAATTGTACCTCAAAATCAACTTTTTCTTGACATTTTTATGTACAATATTAGAGTTAGTAGACTTGACGCACTGTTATAAGCTGAATGATATGTTTATTTTAGGAAAAATGATGAATAAAGACAAATTAGAATCGATTTTGGATCTAGATTCCAGTCCTCTAGGTGGACCCGGATCCAGGGTTTCGTATCGGAGCCGAGTCTAGGACCAACTAAACAGGTTGCAAGTCAAAATCGGATTCGGAACCAAAATTGTTATTTAGAAACGGCTTCGGGTCTACTATGGTTCTGATCCAGAACCGTTCCGTTTTTCAATCCTACGAACACGCCCATGCTCTAGTAGTCGACAGATCACTGCTTTTCACTGTATGTAAGCAACTATGTGGTGTTTTGCTACAGTCCTAAATAGTTATCGAGCTTGATTTGACCAGTTCCATCAGTCCATCAGCTTGTTGGTTAGGTCCAAAGAGTTTCCAAATCTAAGCATGTCAACAAAAATAAAGTTATAATGTTGATTACAAGATTGCTTAAAATCTTTTCTGTCATTGCTTTAGATTAGATACGTGATAACACTCAATGGTTTTAAAAAATTTTTCATAGATGTGTTCTCTAAAGTGCCCCTCCGTTTGCATGGAATTCAATCTTTAAAATTTATTATCAAGTGAATCACACCGATGACCATTAAAGACTACGAGTGATGAAAGATTTAAGGATGGAGTTGTAGATCACAGGAGGAAATTGCTTTAATATAGTGATATCTCGGATTTTATTCTTTAATTATGGGGATGTTATTTGATGACCAATTATATATTTCTACTTTTATTTCTGGGGAAGTATATATATTAAAAAGACTAGAAACTCAATTCAACATGTGTCAATCGCCAAAGTCAGCAAGTGTGATTTTCTTCTCTCTATTAATATCATATGGGAGTTCACTAGATGTGGGCTACAAGAAAAGAACGCACCTATTGATTCTTTCAGTCTATTTTATGTTAATTGGATATGGAAAGGTCTTGCGACTTTAGTTGGAAACTCACGCAGTTTACCGCTGCTGACATTGGCGGTAAACTCGCATTTTCCACTTTTCCTGCTCTCTGAGAGGAGGAAAACCGGAAATTACAGATATATCACGGACAAATATGGCGGAAATATTGCAAACCGATTTTTTGGCCTTTTTTCCCTTCTTTTACTCATTGGTGGCTCACGGGTCAGGGCTTAGTTCACAAAATGATGGATGGACGTGTGTGAATAAAAATTGGATGAAATAATATCAATTCATAAATAAACACACAATAAATCGAAAATTTACTTTACCGGTGAAGAGAAGTAAATGGTCAATCTAAGAGAGAACAAAAAAGTAAGGGTGTGGTAGAATCAAATGGTGAGAGAGTAGCATTTTTATTTTTTCTCTAAAAAAGAAGTGTGTTCTTTTCGTAAGGGAGCTCATGGATTGGGCTTTGGGCTTGGGGTTTAGTTATTAATACATGGGCCATGCTCAGGTTTTTTTTTATTATTATTATTTGCACTTAGTGGATGACAGCCGGAATCCCCTCCCGGCCCAAATATATATATATTTATGATGGAGGGACGGATCAGTAATGCGGGGACTCAAGCCCATTACCTTTCACAAAAGGTGATATGACCAGAGCAGTTGAGCTGGCCTTGGACAGGGAAAGAAACTCATTTTTCTGTTCCATAGGTCTAACATAGGTCGGGCTCGGGCTTCAACATTTCCATGCGTGCTGGGTTCGGGTCGACAACTTCAGGCCTGACTCATGCTTGGGCCAGGGTTAGGCTTCTAGTTTAAAAGTGGCCATCGGGCATTCCTCGAAATAGCCATGCCTCGTCAATGAACACCTCTAGTCTTTTTTATCATTCACTGGCATGAGAGAGTGTCTTTTTAATCATTTTCTTATGGAAGAGATGGAATAGGTAGCGGAGGGATGGGTTCTCTCAAACCAAGTACAAGATGGACAGAACACGAAAAAATTGATTCAGTAAGGGCATGTTTGCCTCAATTTAGGATGATTATAGGTTAACCAAATCGATCTAGTCCTAGCCAGACCACTCTCCATCTCCCAGGTAGGCCTATCTAAACTGGTGAAAGGACTCTCAAAAGTTTGCTCTAGCTAGTGCTAACTTTTGTTTGGCCTTTTTGGTCAACAAGAATACTAACGGGACTTTCCCGTTAAAATCGTCAAGAAAGAGAGAAGAAGAATTCTTAGACAACTATCTACCTATTATCTTTTCAGGTAACTTATATTTGACTGGCCATTCTGTTATGATTTTTTAACCTTCTTTTTCTCATTTCATTTATTATTTAGCCCATGCATTTCACAACATTTTTGCTGGTCTTAAAGTGAGAATGCAGCCCATGACAATTATGTACGTGTTTAAGTATCTCATGGCCATGCACAACCTATATTTTCCGAGAAATTTCCAAACTAAATATATCTTTGGTTCTACGAAATTATTGATTATTCTATACAGGGTGCAAAATTGTTACCATAAAAAACCAGAGATCCTAAAATCTATGATTGAGAATATACGTGAAACCAGCAAAACCTTCATTTCAACAGGACAAGAAAAAAAAGCCTATACTCGCAAACTTGTAGGGTTGCAAACGGGTATCCGATTCTTCGATTACTCAGAAGTTCCGACCCATTAAAAATCGGGTCTGGAACCCATTTTCGGTTCCGATTCATAAACTGGCCCGGGTCCGGAACCCAATTTAGGTTCCGATTGATAAACGGGTCCGGGTCCAAATTAGTTCCGATCTATGGACCCAATGCCCGGCATAAGAGCATTTGATATTGCAAATTGTACCTCAAAATCAAGTTTTTCTTGACATTTTTATGTACAATATTAGAGTTCGTAGACTTGACGCACTGTTATAAGCTGAATGATATGCTTATTTTAGGAAAAGTGATGAATAAAGACAAATTAGAATTGATTTTGGATCTAGAATCCAGTCCTCTAGGTGCACCCGGATCCAGGGTTTCGTATCAGAGCCGGGTCTAGGACCAACTAAACAGGTTGCAAGTCAAAATCGGATTCGGAACCGAAACCGTTATTTAGAAACGGGTCCGGGTCCACTATGGCTCCGATCCAGAACCGTTCGGTTTTACAACCCTACGAACATGCCCATTCCGCGCCCTAGTAGTCGACAGATCACTGCTTTTCACTGCATATAAGCAACTATGTGGTGTTTTGCTATAGTCCTAAATAGTTATCGAGCTTGATTTGACCAGTTCCATCAGTCCATCGGCTTGTTGGTTAGGTCCAAAGAGTTTCCAAATCTAAGCATGTCAACAAAAATAAAGTTTAGATGTTGATTACAAGATTGCTTAAAATCTTTTATGTCATTGCTTTAGATTAGATACGTGATAACACTCAATGGTTTTAAAAAAAAATTTCAAAGATGTGTTCTCTAAAGTGCCCCTCCGTTTGCATGGAATTGAGTTTTTAAGAATTTATTATCAAGTGAATCACACCGATGACCATTAAAGACTCCGAGTGTTGAAAGATTTAAGGATGGAGTTGTAGATCACAGGAGCAAATTGCTTTAATAGAGTGATATCTCGGATTTTATTCTTTAATTATGTGGATGTTATTTGATTACCAATTATATATTTCTACTTTTATTTTGGGGATGTATATATATTAAAAAGACTAGAAATTCAATTCAACATGTGTCAATCGCCAAAGTCAGCAAGTGTGATTTTCTTCTCTCTATTAATATCATATGGGAGTTCACTAGATATGGGCTACAAGAAAAGAACGCGACTATTGATTCTTTTAGTCTATTTTACATTAATTGGAAATGGAAACGTCTTGCGACTTTAGTTGGAAACTCACGCAGCTTTACCGCTGCTGACATTGGCGGTAAACTCGCATTTTCCACTTTTCCTCCTCTCGAATACCGGAAATTGCATATATACCGGGGATACATACGGCAGAAATCTTACAAACCGATTTTTTAGCCTTTTTTTTCCTTCTTTTACTTGTTGGTGGGTCACGGGTCGGGGCTTAGTTCACAAAATGATGGATGGACGTGTGTGAATAAAAATTGGATGAAATAATATCAAATCACAATAAACACACAATAAATTGTAAATTTACTTTACCGGTGAAGTGAAGTAAATGGTCAATATAAGAGAGAACAAAAGTAAGGGTGTGGTAGTATCAAAAGGTGAGAGAGTAGTATTTTTATTTTTTCTCTAAAAAAGAAGTGTGTTCTTTTCGTAAGGGAGCTCATGGACTGGGCTTTGGGCTTGGGGTTTAGTTATTAATAGATGGGCCGTGCTCGGGGTTTTTTTTTTTTTTGCACTTAGTGCCTGAGAGCCAGATTCCCGTCTGGCCCAAATATATATATATATTTATTTATGAGGGAGGGAGCAGTAATGCGGGGACTCAAACCCATGACCTCTCACAGAAAGTGATATGACCTCTCACTATGGAATAGGTAGCGGCAGAATGGCTCTCTCAAACCAAGTACAAGATGGAATGAACACGAAAAATTGATTCAGTACGTGCATACTTACCTCAATTTAGGATGATTATAGGTTAGCCAAATTGATCTAGTCCTGACTAGACCACTCTCCATCTCCTGCATAGGCCTATCTAAGTTGGCGAAAAGGACTCTCAGGGTTTCCTCTAGCTAGGGCTAACTTGTGTCTGCCCTTTTTTGTTAATACGAATTCTATGGGGACTTACCCGTTAAAATGGTCTAGACAGAGAGAAGAAAAATTCTTAGACAGCTTTTGACAGATATCTATTTATTATCTTTACAGTTAACATATATTTGATTGACTAGAAAGTGGTTGTGCGGCACTACTTTAACCCAAACAACGTTAATTGCAACCCCCCCCCCCCAAAAAAAAAAAATAAATAAATAAATAAATAAACAAAATGGGTTCCAGGGTTTGGCATCTTTCCGAATGAACTGGACCACTGGAGCGAGTTTACACTAAATTTGGACAGTGAAAACTTCTTGACCATGGACAAGTGGGGTTGATGATGATAGGAGCCTCCATCATTGTACATGTGTTGAGGTGGGGCCTGAGGCGGGCCCCACACGATTACAAGAAAAAAGAAAAAAAGATTTTAAAATAGTATTTGATTTTTACCTTATTATTAAAAAAGTACAAGAAAATCTGAATTCAAAAAAGTATACATGTCTTCCATATTTCATTTAATCAAGTCCTCGCCATAAAAATTTCTAAAATTGAAAAAAAATACCATTATTTTATTTTTAGTATCTCTTTAATAAATTATTTATGAAAAATGAACTAGTGGGCCCCACTTCAGCTACCTCAATGCATATATGGTTTAAAACACAAATTTATGTGGATTTCAAATGACTGAAACACTTAGCTTATCTAAATGGTTATGATCATCTAATTCAAGTTGAAACTTGGGCCACATGAGAATCTATAGAAAATAACCCCAAGGTCAATTCTATCATTCTCCGAGGTAATTGAACCATTAAATAAAAAAGGCATCCCACCATCAATATTTGATTGGTGAGACCCATAGAGTGGATTTAGAGTTGGTCTTGGAGACGAAAGAAGGTTAAAACTGATGAAAACTTGCCTTACCAAAAGTTTTATACTTTTTTTAATCTTTCTATCTTTTATATTTCAATATGATGCATGCTTCCTTTGGTGATGGAAAAGCACATAAAGTCTCAATCATCTGTAGAATATATGCTCTATATACTTTTCTTAAACGAAGTAGAAGCTTAAGCCTCGCCAAAGCTTGAGTGTTGCTGACCTAAGCCCAGCCCGCATGGGAATGATGAGCCCCGTGCCCGACCCTCATTGGACTTATATGATGAAAAAAAACGAGTTTCTTATCATGTCCTAGGCCAGCTCAAATGGTCTGGTGATATCACCTTCTGTGAGAGGTCATGGGTTTGACTCCCTCCCTTATAATTATATATGTATATTTGGGTCCGGCAGGGATTCGGGATCTCAACCACTGAGTCCAAATAAAAAAAAATTTGGCACGACCCATCTATTGTAACCTAAACCCCACGCCCGACCCAACGTTGGCCGACCCTATCCATGAGAACCCTTACAAAAAAATCTCTTCTTAAAATAAAAATATAAAGAGCTACTCTCTCGGCTTTTGATTTTGGCAAACCTTTACTTTTGTTCTCTCTTTATTTTTAACCTTTTACTTTACTTCACCGGTAAAGTAAATTGACCAAATAAGTGATTTACTTTGTATTTATTGTGATTTGATACTATTGCGTTTAAACGTTAATTATACATACCCATCCATTAGTGTGTGGACCAAAGCCCGACCCATGACCCTACCAAGATGAAAAAAAATGGAAAAAGAGGAGAATAAACCATTTGCAAGTTTTCCTCCTCTTAGAATAGAGGAAATCTTGCAAATGGACCGTAGGGCTCCAAATGCAAGTCTTCCTCCTCTCATAGCGGAGGAAAACTTGCAAATGGGACTATACCACACATACAAGCAGCAGTACAGCTGTATGAGTGCCTAAATCAATTGCAAGCATCCTTTTCCCTTTCCTTTAACATAAAGCTATCAACACATGCCCGTGCTAAGCCTAAACCTTAAATTTAATATTTTCTTAAAATATTATTAATAGATGAAAAAATAAAAATATAATAAATTTATTATTTTGGACAGTGCCTTGGGTCGTCCCAAAAGTACGTGCTTATGGAAAAAAAGCAATGAAGAAATAAATAAAGAAAATCTTTTCTTAGTAAGGCAAAGTAATATGTAACATGTACAAAAGGAAATATAAAAGATAATATATATACATATATTTAATAACGGAGGGTTTGCACATTACTTTGGACCCCACCTTAATTACCCAAAGGACTTGAACCCAAGAAATCCAAGTATAGACCATTTTGGACTCCATAAACACTGACTTTTGGGTGCAATTGCTCAATGAATCTAAGTAGGAGTCCATTCGATTCTACACTCAAATATATAATATCATATAAAAAAATTGATATGAAAATGCTATTGTGTGTCTGTCTCTTACTGAGTTTAATACGAGAGATGGCATGTGGGGTCAACCAGTTCTTTTTAATCCATTGATTTTCTTGCATTCAGTGGGTGCCCACATCCATTGTTCTCAACTTTCATAGTTTGTTTTACATGGTAAGAATAAGAGGCTTTGGAAAGAGTTGTTGTTGGTTGAATTTGAATGTGATGTGATGACGGAAATCTGGCGAGTTGAAATGACCCACATAAAAGCCAAAGCCCATGTATACTTTTCTTATGTATTTTTTGAAAGGACAGCTCCATGGGTGATGACATGGCAAAGTGAATTGTATTGCTTTAAGATATATAATGTATATATTTAAGAAGTGAGAAAGCTGTGCATTGAAGAATTGTCATCATGTGCTAGGAGAGATTTGAGTCCTCAATTCTTTGGACATATCCTACAAATAAGGTTGTGTTCTGATGACTAATCATTGCTAGCAAGTAGCAAGAGAGATGAAATCTATTTAGAGGAAGAAAGCTTTACAAAGGAGCTCTACACAGTTGGTCACATTTGATGAGGTTCTAGCAGGGGACTCAAATGAACTCTTTTAAGGCTCATTTCTTCTTGTATTTCTAAGGGTGTTGCTCTTCCAAACGGTTGGTGCGGGGAGGGACTCAGAGGAAGGAGATTAAACTATTTTAGAGTTTCATTTCCACTCACAACTTTTCTTTTTCAATGGAATAAGACAATAACGGCTTACATGGGATTTGTGGGTCACCCTAACCCGGCTGGTTTTACTGCATGTTATGTTTGCCAGGCTCAAGACCAACCCGTATATTAAGCGTGTCAGATTTGACAGGTGAAAAGCAGGTCTAGTGGCATTTTGCGAGCTTTTTTTTCTATAACGTTATACATTAAACTACTACGGCAACTTTAGGGCACGTTTGTATAGAGGTAAATTCTATGGAAAGATGAAATTGCCACATCAACAAATTCTATGGTTTTTAAATACTTCGGAAAAGGTTTTCTACGGAAGTCAAAAATTCATGTTTGGTGCAAAAAGTTTTTCCTCGGTGAATTGGTGCTAATGTTGTTTGGTGCGGCTGCGGATTCCTTATGGAAAACGAGTGTTTATAGTTTAGTGTAGCCATTTTCTACGGAAAAATAACATAACTCAGTGGTACTGTCATTTGTAAAATAATAACTTTACCTAATTGTTCCAAAGTTAAAGGGTGACATCATGGTTTTAAAAATCGGATGATATCGGTTCATATCGGCCGATATGAACCGGTATCAGCCAGTACTGAGCCGATATCTCACTGAGATATCGGTCTCAGTTATATCGGCCTCCATATCGCCAAAATATCGCAATATTTCGGCCGAGATGAAGTTCAACTCGGCCGTAACGATATATCGGCTGGTATTTTGAAAATATCGGCCGATATTATATAAAATACCCCTAAAACCATTTTTTTTTAACTTTTTCCCCATCTTTATCTTCTTCCCCTCTCCTCTTATCTCCATACTCTTTAGAGCAGCAGCCACCATATAAGTAACGGAAGTTACAGGACTATATAAAAAGGGACACATGTTCTTAAGAAGGGACATTTGTTTTCAAATGAAGAACTCCATAAAAAAAAAGGGACACATGTTCTTCAAATGAAGACCCCCACCGGGGGATACCCCCGGACCCCCTCTGCAAAATGCATGTTTTAGAGAAGTGGCAATCAAGAAGACAAAAGGATCGTACTTGACCATGATAGCTAAGACTCTTTTACTGGTTGTCTTTCCATTTTTGTACTTGGATGTCTATTATTATCATAACTTGCTAGATAAGATATTAAACCTATTTTATTATGTTTGGAATGATATAGTAATAAAAATTGTGTAATACACTAATTCATGAACCAAAAGGCTTTATATTGAGTTAGATTTGATGTTACTCACTTATTTTTCCCTAGATCTAGTATTTTAAAGTGTAGATCTAAATTTTTTTATTTCCAAAATTTGGGGATTTTCTTGAAATCAATTACATTTTTCCACATTAGTGTTCAAATGCATTAATAATGTGTTAGTTTAAAATAGATCTATACTTTTGGAACAAAAAAGTGTGAGTTTTTGCCCAAAATTGTGGTTACATTTTGTCAAATTTATGATATTTCATCTTATTGATCATGAGCATTAATAATGGTTGCATTATATAAAATACTGAAAAAGAAAGCGAACAGCGACACAGACAGGACTCATAACTTAAGGTGACCGAGATTTTGATTTATTGTTGTTACTAATGGAAAAAATATATTGTTTTCCAGCATTTTCTAATATTCTGGATTTTTTTGATAATTTTGTGAATTTTTTTGGATTAAAAAAAATTCACACCGCGACGACCGCGACGGACCGATATCCGTGACGATATCAGTTTTTCGGCCCGGCCAATACCGCGATCGAGATCGAGATTTTAAACCATGGGTGACATATCTTCACGATTATTTTTCTCAATAGCACCAATCACCCACCCTAAGCTCTAAGGGTACGTGGCATACTCTATTCTTATTTCCTTTGATTTTCCATCAACCCATTCATCATTTAGTACTAATGTTATAAATGGATAAGAAGAATGGACATTGTGATACAATAAATCACAAAAATCAATGGATAAGAAAATATCATTGTTATTTAAGAAAATCAGATGTAATCGACAAAAACATGATAAGGCGTGGTCCTCCTTGTGAGGCCCACAATTGGGACCATCATTGATCCTCATGCAGGCCCAAAATGCAAAGGTAATTCAGCCTCATTCATTGTAAGTGGGACCATCATTGTAAGTGGTGGCTGGATGCAGGGTTGTTGTTGCAGGGACGGGGTGGAGGAGAGAGAGGGAGAAGAAAGAGGTGGCCAGGCGGGGTGGGGTGGCCATGCGTGGTGGCTGGCCGCAGCAGAGCAGGGCCGGTTCTGAATTTTTCAGGGCCCAAGGCAAGAGTAAAAATTAGGCATCTATATATATAAACTTAGTGATGGCCTCATTCATTTTTCAACCAATATCTAACATGTCAAAATTAACTAAAAATTTAACATTTAAAGAATATAAATTCAAACTTCAATATATAAACATTCAGAATAAAAGGCTATAATGTATAATCAAAATAAATACTTGTAAGTTGTAACAATTCAATAGTTCTTTTACAAGACAAATACTTGTAATTTACAAGAGGTTCAGATGATTAAATGGATGAAAGGTTCAAATGTTGATTATGGGGCCCACAAAAGCTCAAAAAAATAAATCTAAGGCTATAAGGTTTCATATATTTTTTGTTTTAGTTCCAAATCAAGAGTAATATTGTTGCATTCAGGGTAGGCCAGAGACTTTTGTAACAAAGCTAAATGATAACTGGCCATCAAAATTTTTAAGTGGGCCCAATTATGATAAATCAAAATCAGCTAATTTTGCATATAACATTACACATTTTTCAGTGGGCCTAATTATGAAAAAATAAAAATGTGTTGGACAAGGAATTGTGTAATAGTAAACTGAGCATTAAATTTTTTCAGTGGGCCTAATTATGAAAAACTAAAATTAAGCATACTCATCTAATAATTTTAATATTAAATTTATTTTCCAGTGAATCTTGTCAATCTCATTTTTGGGCCCCCCTGAAAAAAGGGCCTGGGGCGAGCGCACTTCCGGCCCCCCTTCAGGGCCGGCCCTGCAGCGGAGCCACTAGTGTTGTCATCCAAACGGAGGTTGGGCAAACTCTTTGGGACCGGGAGGAGAATAGAGAGGGAGACAGAGAGAGAGAGGTTGGGGCATGACTGCAGGCACAGGGTGGAGAAAAGAGATAGAGGGAGAGGGTGGGTTATCTGCAGGGCGATGGCTGCCATCCGTAACTGGTAGCTCTTATCGATGAAGGAAAAAAGAGAACCCCCCCCCCCCCCCCCCCCCCCCCCCCCCCCCACACACACACACACACACACACAAAAAAATGGAAAGTCTATTTCCATGGTGAGGAAGGAAAATGGTGAGTTTGCCAAAAAGTGATTCCATGGAAAAATACTGCAATGCACCTAACACATGAAAATTATTTTACCAAAAAAAACACATGAAAAGTAGGTTCTGTGTAGAAAGCTGCTTCCTTTTTCATGAAAATGGGCTACACGAATTCAACATGCCCTTAAAAAAAAAGTAGCGTTTTCTACAAGAGCTCAGGAGATCGAAATAGTGTAAATAATCAAGATATTAAATTTTACGATGATTGGAAGATGATGGACTGAATAACTTAGCTTATTTAAATGGTTATGATCATCTAATTCAGGTTGAAACTTAGGCCACATGAGAATCTATATATAGAAAATAACCCCAAGGCCAATTCTAGCATTCTCCTAGGTAACTGAACCATTAAATAAAAAAGGCATCCCACCATCAATATTTGATCAGTGAGACCCATTGAGTGGATTTTCGGTTGGTCTTGGAGACGAAAGATGGTTAAAAAAGATGTATTTTTGTCGGTGAGAAAGATGTATTTTTTGCCGCCAATGCTTCCCACTTTGGTAGGACCCATAAGATCTATATGCAGTAATTCCAAAGGCCTCTTAGTGGTGAGTGAGTCTACCTTTTTGTGAGCAGTTCTAATTTGTTTTCCAACCTAACATGGGCCACACACACTGTTCAGGGCTTTTTGGAGTTTGGGTTGCCCTTGAACCAACTCATGTTTAGATAATTTTCCAAGGTCTTTATGGTAAACATGGCCCAATCTTTGATGCCATAAGTCAAATCACTTAACATGGCTAAGTGACATGACATATCATTCTCTGTGGCCACTACATAGCAATTGTCAGGATTTACGGAAAACTATACTTCATGCTGATTGTCACACAATTGACTTAGGCTAAGTAAATTTGTCTTCAACCATTCAACCAAATAGACATCGGACAATTTGGACATACCTGGAATGGAGACAGTTCCCTTAGCTTTACCGTTGTCACCAAAACGAACACTCCCACCATTGTGATTCTCAAGAGTGGTGAAGAGTGATTTGTTTCCTGTCACATGCCTTGACCACCTACTATCTAAATACCACACATCTAATTCTTATGCACTGAGTGAAGTGAGGACCACATTATAGCATAGGTCAGATTCACAAACCTAGATGGCTTTGGTCTTGACCTGTTAAGGAGAAGCTGATTTCTTCCTCCGCAGATTTCTTAGTTGATTACGCGATTTATTACAATGTGGTCTTATGTGCTCTTTAATCCCACCAAAATGACAGATGAGAATAAAGTTGGGTTTTGGCACATATCGTCTGTTGACATTGTTCAGTTGTGTAGTGTTTGAGTAGATTGGAGGCATAGATTACATAGTGGGTCCTTGAACAAAAATAGATTTACCTTTATCTTTTGAAGTTGAAGCTCAATGGATGTAGCCAATTCTAGTTTTGATGAATCGGTCTTTTTTCGAGGATCTCATCGAGCTTCTTAGATCCAGTGTTCATGCGCTTAATTGAAGCTTTGGCAGAGTTAAGCTCTATGAGAGCCATCTCTAATTTTCCAGCAAGATCACCAATTTCATTTTTGCACAAGCACAACTCTTTTCGCAAATTGTCCAATTCAGTTTTTGCTTTCTGCGCTTATTTCTTCAACAGCTCGTTCTCTTTCCTTGCTACAATCATATTGTTAGATAAAACCACATGCTATTCTTCTAATTGTTTTACCTTTGATTTTGAATCTTCCAAGGTAACTTGCAGTAAGTTTTTTTTTTTTTTATTCCACGGCCTTAAGCTTTAAGGCTCTTTTTTCACTGATTTTGGACATTCGCACTAACTCTTCCAGTAATCTCATGTAATCTTCCTCGACGTCCTGCTCCTGGTTAGAAAGATCACCATGATCTATGCCTTCATCTTCTTGGGTTCCTTGTCAGACGAACTCTTCACAGATGAAACATTAGATAATGCCATAAACACAACATATTTTCCCGACTCATTGGTAGGAGATTTAGGATCTAAGGTTTCTTCATCGGAGTCATCGTCCCAAGCAACATTAAGAGCCTTACCTTTTCTCTTTTCTCAGTGATTGGTACACTTAACAGCCGTGTGACCATACCCTTGGCACTCAAAGCATTGAATTGGCTTGGACGACCCTTTTAATGGGTTCTTTTCAGACTTAGGCACAAATTTGGTCTTTCTGGGTGCCTTAAGTTTTTGTGAATTCTTCTTAGAATTGGCCTTTTTATTTTTTCACATCTTTCTGAATTTTTGAACAAAATAGGCCTCAAATTCCGCATCATCGGAATCACAATTTGAATCACTATCATCAACATCAGCCACTGATTTAGAGGACACAAGAGCAATGTCCTTCTCCTTTTTACCTTGACATTGGTTGGCTTCATAAGTCTGTAAGCTTCCAACCAATTCTTCCATGCTGAGGGAATTAAGATCTTGGTACTCCTCAATGGCCACCACCTTTGGACAAAATCTTTCTAGAATAGACCTTAGTATCTTCTTAACAATTTGGGTTGAGGAGTAGGTTCTCCCAAATTGGAACTTGAGTTCACAATCTTACTCAGTTTAGTATTAAACTTATCAAAAGTCTCGGACTCTTTCATCCGTATCGTCTCAAAGGCAGTAGTCAAGTTTTGGGGTTTTGTTTTCTTGACAATATCAATTCCCTCATGTACGGTCCGTAACAAATCTCATGTCGCATTGGCATTAAGACGGACAGAAATCCTATGAAATTTTGTTGGGGTAATCCTATTGTAGATGGCATTAATGGCCTTGTTATTGCTGTTAGACTTTGTTTTCTCAGACTGTGTCCGTTGGGCTTTGGGTTTCAATATGGTCTGCCCATCTACAACAACGGTGGGGTCAGAATACCCATCCTGAACGATGCCCAAACCTGATCAGCAATGTCCCTAAGGAATGCAATCATTTTTTACTTCCCAATAAGCATAATTGGATCCGTCTAGAAGTGGGGGCTTGGCGGTAGATGTTCCTTCTTTATTGAATTCCATTAGAGAATACTAATTTAAGATTACACGATGAATTAGTGCAACCCGCTCTGATACCACGTGAAAGTTTTCGAATTAAGCCTTAACACAAGCTAAGGTCCCTTATATCAGTATCTCTATTAGATTTCAATTCCAGTTATTAATCTAGTCAATTAAGCTAAATCTAGTAAACAATCAACCACAAAGAGAAGGAGAAGCAGGATTTTGTACGTGGAAAACCCCGCTCGGGAAAAACCGTGGGCCTTACCGTCTAGGCCAACAAACAACCAAGCACCAATAATAGAAAGTTACAAAATTCACAGTACCCTTCCCAGTTGCAACTCAACCTAAGAACTGTTCGATTTGTCGCCGCCTCACCATGAACTTTCACCATGCTTGAAACCAACACCTTGAACGCGTCTTCAACACATGTCTACTGCGAGAGAGTAGACGAACAAATCTCCAAAGCTTTGATCTTAAGCGCTGCAGAATAGGGGCTCTAGAGAGGATGATGGATCTCTCAAAATCTTTTCTAGAGTTTAGAACTGGAGAGAATTGCAAGTGTGTCGTTTTAGGGTTGCTAGGATGCTCAATATATAGGCCTTGGGACGTGCATAAGGTTTTCTAAAGAGAGTATATATAACACAAACTGGTAAGTTGGGACAGAATAGAAAGTTGTTTCCAGAAATAACTCGACTTTCTGTGTGAACCGCACGCTCGAGCGCGTGAAGCTTCTGCCTGAAGTCAGCTATTGCGCAGAAACTCATGCTCTTGCATGGGTCCTCTCGGCCTGGATGTGTGCTCAAGCGCGCCATCTTGTTCGGGTCCTAATGAAGTTCTCTTTCCAGCTATTCTTCTAGGCAGTCCATCTTTAAAATACATTATAAACTGAATTCCTAGTTTTATCTATTACCCAATGAATTAGCCAACACTCATATAAACCATACAAATTTTTTCTGTAAAATTCTCTTATTTGTTATAAAATAATGATGTTTCTTCATACAGCCGCATCTCAGATTATGCCGGATTTATTATCTTTTCCTTGTTAACCTGTAGAGGGGCGAGGCAGGATGTTAAGAAAATTGTGTGGCCCGACTGCCATTGGGCCCACGCCAGATTGAGCCCGGCGGTGTGCCGCGGATGAACTCCCAACAAGTCTTGATCTGGTGAGTCAGATAAGGATCAAACTCTTGGTGGTAGAGTTTTGATCAAGTTCAGACTCTTAGTTGGCAGAATTCCCACGCTGGTCAGGAGATGTGGGATTCCAGGAGGGGTAGAGTCCGTTGTAGTCGTGACTCCTAGGGATTGCTCTATATAAGGGAGATGGGAACCCTTGCTTGATTATCCAGTAGATCTGAGAGCATTCGCAGCGAGTTCGCAGGTCTACCCCACACCGGAACGCACAAGGTTCTCGGCGAGTTCGATTCCGACACCCATCTGGGACCAGCTAGTTCTTTCAATTGGTATCAGAGCTTGATCTGTGCGTTTGACGGTTTGGATCTTGTGATAAGGCTGTGGATCGCCGGATCTAAGACCACCTTGATCGTGAGTTTTCCCGTTCTATTCTGAGGAGGAAGACGATCGATTTGCCTCGCGAGTTGCGCCAAGGAAGGGAGAGGGAGTGGGCGGTTCTCATTGATTTCTTGCATCAGGATTCGCGCCATGAAGAGAGAAAACACTGTTGCAGCACACGTTACTGCTGCTGTGTTTCTCGGTTTCTCCCTGCAGTAAGACTTGGTTTCGGGACGCGTGCAGCAACCTTAGAACGAGCAGGTGTAACTCATTTGGGTTGGACGTGGTCTGGCCCGCCAGGCCCTGCCTGACGTGCTTGGATCTGGCCCAGCGCACAACACCAGCACACGTGCCTGATGGAGGGGCTGTTTTTCTCTTCTCGTGAAACGCACCTGAGCCCATCAACAGAAGACTTGCCTTTGCCTCACCACAAGTAACGGTACTGCACAGTACGTGGATGACGTCATCGGGACGTCGGTTCCTTGCCACGTGAGGTCGGGCGGGCTGGTACGTGCGCAGTGAACTGATGACGTTAGCGTGACGTCCGGCACGACGGCGACGACGAGTATATGCGGGTTCTGTACAGGCGGCTGACGCAGAGGCAAGGCCTTGCTGATGCAAGCGCAGGCCCAGTCAACGGTCAACGGAAAACTTTGACCGGCCATAACTCATTCGTCCGGACTCCGATCGACGAGCAGTTTGGTTCTGCGGAATCGTGGTGACGAGCACTACCCATTAGCATTGACAGATTTGGGATCCAACGGTCTGATATTTTTTGGACCAGATACAGTCATTCTTGACGGTTGAAATTTGTCACGTGATATCTGGGTCATGAGCTCCGATGGACGATCTGCTTGTGCCTGCGAACTTCTGGCAACAAGAGCTATACAGAGGCAGTGAGAGATTGACAATCCAATGGTTAGAAAAGTTCTTGGTCAGCGATCACGGTCAGTGGTATCTTGACTTTTCATTTATTTATGTTGGATATGTCTCATATAATCTGCATTGTATTAAATCACCAATAGCGATATCTTCGACGAGAAGAACCCACTCGTGTAGAGATATCTGATGGGTGCTTTATATTTGAATTGTGCGTTTATTTGTTGTGATAAGATCCAACTTATATTTTCTTTTGATGAACCCTTGATGACCACTGCGGTATCATCTAATGGTAATTGGACATTACCTTGTGCAGTGGGGGCATCATAATTGATCCACTAAATACTTGATGTGTGGATCAAGGGGTCGAGGATTTGATCGAAAAGATGTGAGCACAATTCAATGGCAAAAAGAGACATATGATCTCTGGTTAGTGGTAAAATATTGATAAAAACCACTAGATCTCGAATGAAAATAATCTATGATGCATGTATGTACTATTGATTGCCTGATGGATGTGTGATTGACAACTAGGTTGATCGGATCACTAATTAAGTGTTGACCACGATGGGAAAACTAATTGATCAATGTGTTCCAATTCTTTGTCTATTGTCATGGTCTTCCACTTCAGTGGGGGTGTATCTCTTAAATCCCAAGCCTCTTAAATATTTAAATTTCAATGAAATTTGAGGCAAGAAATAAAAATAATTTATTTAAGTCAAGGGGACATGAGAATATGACTGGATAGACAACCTAGTGGATCGGATCCAAAGGTTATAGTCATATAACGGTGGATCTGATGAAAGTATAAAAACGGAACTGGTGGATCGATTTGTGGTTTTCCATGTGATCTCAAGGATGGAAACTGAATTATTTTTAATTCATGAAAACAAATCCGGAGATTGTAAGCATCTATAAACGTGGAACAAATTTTGTTGTGTATTTAACAAATGACATGAGTCTAAATACATTTGACTCTGAAAATCCAATTTGTTATATTTTGGGGATGCTTTACTTATCACTACTCTCTAATGAGTAAAATTCGTGGCTCAACTGGTGATAGAATAGATAAGGAAATCTGTTCTGAGGCAATATAGTTGTGATTTGCATGCATGGAAGATTGTTGTATTTTAATTTCTGAGATGATATTTACTTGCTTGATATGGCTTGTAATATTTAAATCTTCTAGTTTTGATTATTCTGTATGTGTTGGATGTGTGGTTTGGCACACTTATGGCATTGAAAATATGACACACAACAAAGTCAGAATAAATGGACTGGTTGGGATGATACCTTTACCTGACCTTGGTATATTGGAACCATGTCTGGGTGGAAAATGACCGAATATTTCTTTTCCAGAATAACTAGAAGTGTGGTTGAGTGATATCATACACTCTAAAATATGCTGACCGTTTTATTTGTCCAAATTTAAATGGGTGGGAGTGATTTGTTACTCCGATTGGTGACTTTAGCAAATACATTTAAATTTATCTGATTTGATATAAACTTGAGGCACTATAAAAATGCTTTGAGTGGTATACTGCTGAGTCATGGACCGATAGGGTTGAAAAGTTAATGGATGAGATCCGTTAAGTGGGGGAGTGTACCTATGTACGATTCAAGCATATTGTGCATGGAGGAGATAATATATTTATATTTGATTATGTATACCCTACAGCTAAAATAGTGTGGTTGGAAACTTTTAAATCATTTTTTTTTTCATATTAACCACACGTATCTTCCGCTGTATGCTGTAAGGGGGAGATATTATTGAGTGCACAATATATATTGAGTCGAACAACTCCTAAAATTTAGCCCAAAAGACCCATTTATGAGTTATGGACTGGTGCCAAACCTAAAACTTGACCTATGATATTGAGGGGATGTGTTGTACACAAACTATTGCCGGCCACAATTATAATACCAACTGCAAATATAAACGAAGAAAATCATTCTTTCGTTGGAAAAATTGAATCATCCAAAGGGATATCGTGTGATCAATCACGAATATCGGATTATAACTATAGGTCGAAATGTGTGCTTCCTTGCGGATCCCATACAAATCCTAGAGATGCACCACAACATCTCTGAGGATGGAGGGTGTTATGGAAAGTGAGATTTTTCAACGTTGGCAGCGTTGGAAGTATAAGTCCTGGCCAGGGCCCACTTGACAATGAACAACCCGCGTTATTGGGAGTCCTGTAGCATTGATAACATTCGACGTGGTTGGATGATTGGTGCAGTTATTTGGTAGAAATCGTGCAAGACTTTAATCTGTCATTGACTTTAATATGATGATTGACTATACACCATAGAGGTGTATATAAAATAAGAACCGGGCAAGGCAATTAGTCAATCCACCTTAGGATTGAAGGGCTATGGGTTCTTGGGAATAAAATGATAATGACAGATTGGTAAATAAGCACGATGGGTGGCACAAGGATTTAGAAATGGAAGGATTTGATTACGCGGAGATTATCTCTCCGGGCGTAAATTCCTATCCATGTGAATCCTAACGGCAATGGTTGGTTGTGAGAATCTGTTATTGCATCTGGTGGATGTAAAGGCTAAGTTCCTAAACGGCAAAAAGTAGGAAAAACTTTACATGTAATCTGCGGATTTGGTGGTGCAAAGATCATGAGGATAAATGTGTACAAATTATCTTAACATGAAATTTCACGAGGCCATACGTGAAATTAGTTTATCCCCGGCATATGAGATATGCATTTAGGTCAAAGCAGTGGGAGTAGTTATATATATATTTGTCATTGGATGACATATTGATTGTTGGTGGCGAATTGGAAGCAATCTCCAAGCAACAGTGTTGAAGTCTTGATTCGAGATGGAAAACATGAGTTAAAGCATGATGTACTGGGCATATGCAGCAACCATGTAAGCCGAATCTGGTTCGGACTTTGTCATATGGGTCCGAGTAGGACGCTATGTTAAAACAGTTGGATATGGAGATGTGCAAGCCAATCGACACTCCCATTTGCTTGTGTATGAAATTGTCCAACAATCGGGATCCCATTAGTGAGAAGGACATGCTCATGACCAGAGACAGGCCTTACTCGAGGATAGTGGGAGGTGCATAATGTATGACATCCTCATCGTGCATAAAATGCTGTAATTCCGGATTTATGAGATCGGAAATGGATCGTCGTTGGTCTCATAATCAGATTCCTAAGTTATCCGGTTGTGCCTGATATGGCAAGTAAATAAAGAGGAATCTGGGTACATCAAAAACATTTGCTACACCGTTTTTTGTGGCACGGTTGTTGTCTTGGAACTGCATGGTTGTATGGTTGCCTCTTGGGATGATGACTTGGACGAGAGGGAGTCCATGTCTGGTTATATTTAACCCTTTGGCAAAGGTCTTGATTTTTTTTCTGATATAAAGAAAACAAACATGATAGCTCTGTTGAGAACAGAAGCTGGGATACAACCTGCGATGTAGTAAACCAAGTGGCCATCAGGTTGGATCTCTTCATGGATATTTGAAGTTGGTAAGAACCGATGAGCCGGTGCAAATGTTATGAGTCTATCATTACATCGGTGAATGGAACCACAATTCCACAATCCCTCAAGATATTAAATTGTTATATTTGTATACCTAAAATGTGGGAGAGATACTTAAGATTTCAATCTCGAGGATCCCACTGGTGGAATTGATGTGTATTCCTTCATTAAGCCTTTTCCTTGGCTAAGAGATGTATGCTGGGACTAGAGAATATGTTGATGTACATTGGCACGTTTGTTTTACATGGCATTCGTGCCAAGTGGGAGATTGTTAAGAAAATTGTGTGGCCCGACTGCCATTGGGCCCACGCCAGATTGAGCCCGGCGGTGTGCCGCGGATGAACTCCCAACAAGTCTTGATCTGGTGAGTCAGATAAGGATCAAACTCTTGGTGGTAGAGTTTTGATCAAGTTCAGACTCTTAGTTGGCAGAATTCCCACGCTGGTCAGGAGATGTGGGATTCCAGGAGGGGTAGAGTCCGTTGTAGTCGTGACTCCTAGGGATTGCTCTATATAAGGGAGATGGGAACCCTTGCTTGATTATCCAGTAGATCTGAGAGCATTCGCAGCGAGTTCGCAGGTCTACCCCACACCGGAACGCACAAGGTTCTCGGCGAGTTCGATTCCGACACCCATCTGGGACCAGCTAGTTCTTTCACAGGATTCTCGCATGTTATTTCTTTTCCTTCTATAAATAGTACCAATATTAAGTTTTGTAGAAAACCTTCAAAAGCAATGAGACTGATGCTTAGCTATATTTTTTTCCATTTAAATGGATCATATACAGTGCACAACTGTTACACAAAAACTAAAGAGTGACTAAATGTGGTGTTTGGTGAACTACGTTAACAAAGACTATTTTTAAGAAAGTTTCCTGCACTATTTACAGTACACTGATCAAAATATGGTAGTGTTAGGTGGACATTATTCTAACAAAAGTACTCTCAAGAAGCCTCCTGGAATATCATTAACTTATGGGATTTGATTAGAGCATTAATTGGTCAAACCTCAAGTAGCTTCTGATACCCATGATTATGTAGTTGATATTCCAACTTCCCAGCACCTTAAGCAATCTACATCGTGCACAATATGCCCTTTTCATTAGTATGTTACACTAATTTAATTTGTTAATATTTTTAGCTTTCAGAGTGTGAAACATGTTTAGAAATAACACCATAGGCTCTTGATTTTTGTACACTCATTTGTGGACACTCCAGTGGATGGTCCTAGCCCATGGTTCTCTGTCTACTTAAAATGAGCACCCATCAATGTCCAACAGGTAAACGAGTATCTGATGGGTTATGTGTTAAGGTAGATTCTTGTGACTAGAAACTTCGTTTGCCAAAATTTAAACTCAGACTGCCAGTCTACGCTAAAGACCCGTTTGTTTGCATAAGAATTAAATCCATAGGAATTCATGGTTAAAAGGGCCAAGAGATGAAGGATATAAGGTGTATGTTGTCTATTTGATTGTCATTTCAGGAATCGAGAATTAGAAAGCTAGGTGAGAGACGGTGTTGCTTACTAACAGAGCAACCCCTAGCTCTCGAATATGCACCTTTGTTTCATCATTTTAAACTAAATTTTGTAATGAAAGTCAGAAAGTTCTTGAGAATTCAATTACATGAAACAAATGAGCACTAACCCTTCTTTTTGGCAAAAATAAAACAAAATATTGTGAAGTTAATCCAAACCATCTAAATTGTGGGTCTCGGCCCAAGAAATCACACTGATGGGATGATGTAACATCAGGCTAATGGGGTGTTTAAGGGTTGGCGGGGCCTTTGGGATCACTCAACCGAAGTTGATTACAACACAGTGGCATGACATCGTTCCGTACACTCCATTATCAAGGTTTCCTGGCGTGTAGGGTCCCCTCCTTTCCCCTCTGCTTCTGTACAGTAGCTTAATGCAGCTGCTGTGTACCTTGACTCTCACCATCTTAAATTTGTTTTTCTCCCATCTAAGGCATCAATATATCTGTATCTGGTGTGATCACGAGAATGATGATGTAAAACCATTCAAGAGGTGGGACCCACTACTGAACAGGCCATAGACAAAGCAATTGTCACTGTTCACTTGATCTGTACCAAAAGAAATAAAAATTAAAAACTGTACCATTAGAATGTCCGTCTTAGATCAGAGATGCGGCCCAGTTTAAATGGCATGTGCCCAGATAAAGAAGAGATTGGAAGATCAAGGAGAGGGTCCCTATGCATGTCTCTCTGTCCTTTTAACTGGGCTGCTGCTGTGTTCCTTTTTAACCTTCCATTTGTCTGCTGCCAACAGATGGAAGTGAGAAAATAAAGATGACAGATGGTGGGCCCCACATGCAGAAATTGTGGTATCATGAGAAGTGTGGACTCACCTAAGGTCTCCTTTCAGAAGGGCTAACATAGGTCATTGAGGATAATGATCAAAACAGGAAGATTTTGAGAACAAGAAGATAACAAGATATCCTCCTTAGTAACCTCCGAACAAAGTTAACTCTTTCTGCTTCTTTTACTCCAAATCTTTACATTTAATAAGAAGATGTATACTTTACCACGTTCCCTCCACTCTAATTATATATAGTATACCACAACTCATTCCTATCTCTATCTATCTTTGCTCTGTTACCTCTGTAGAGGTTGTTCTAATATAAGTCTCTCCATCTATCTATATACAGCACCTATCTTTCTATCAATCTTTTAGAGGTCATTATTACCAACATCATCAGAGTCATGGAAGAAGAGAGAGTGACAGAGAGAAAGAAAACAGAATGCCACCCTCTACTGAGAGGGGGGAGAAGGCAAGGTGGTTACACTCATGGGTTCTCTTCATCTGAAATGCAATCACTGGCTGCTATCTGTGGGACCTTGATACCCTCTGTGCCACTAGAAAGTGTCAAAGCCAATGGAAGGGAGGACCCACCAAGCAAGACACTTGAAGCATTCTACCTTGCTTCAGGCTCTCAGAAACCAATTCCAGATGAGGTGATATGGGTCTTTACTGCTGCTTTTTTTTTTTTTTTTTCTTATTTGATTTTGTGTTGATGTGCCTTTTCAACTATCAAAGTTAGTGATTTGAAATTTCCATAATATATTGTTGTCGCTATTAATTTGTGTTTTGGGGGCTAACTCTTTGGAACAACCCCACCTTCTTTGACTGGCACTGGCCCAAATACCATTACGATGATCCATTTTTTTCTCATTTTGTGTTTCTTTCGTGTTTATGGTTTTGGGTCAGGTTGCAGAGCTTGTGAGGAAGAGAGCTCCAGCTGAAGCAGTTTTTCTAGTAAGATTGGTATTGTTGAGTTTGGCAACCAGAATAGGTACACTGATTCTTTGTGGGACTTCCAGTTTTAGTAGAAACTTTCCATTCATTAATAAATTCCCCAAGATATCTTTGGAAAAGAGGGAACAGATACTGAAGAAATGGTCACGAGAGCGGTTCTTAGTACCTCTCAGATTGGTTTTTCTCACCATCAAGGCCTTCTGCTGCCTCATGTTCTTCTCCATGGTAAGACCTCTCTCTTTCCTCGATGAAGTATTGGAGTAGCCTTGTGTTTTCTTCCCTTTGTTTTGCTTTTAATATTATCATTCGTGTTTGCTGGAATTTTAACCTTACTCTTATAGAGCCATCGTATTATATTATGTCTTTGTTTTTAAAGAAAGTCTACTTCGCCACCTTTTTGGTTGTAAGTAAGTGTTATGGGAATCTAGTGTTGATTGTAAGGCATTGGCCAAGTTTGTATTGAATTCCTAGGAATTCATACTGATTTGGATTGTACCACGGTCCGTTTGTTTGTATGGAAGTGAAATTCCGAGAATTATAAGAAAATATATTTCTATTGAAGTGGCTAAAATTAAAGGAAATAAAGAAGAAGGTCCCCAAATGGGCTTCAAATTATTATCTCCTTTGATGGAAAATGCTTACCTAGCAATCTCTATGTAAATCAAATCTTAGGATAGACACGGTCATGCATCTCTCGATTCTCAATATTCTTCACATGAACAATCTCTAAAAAAAATACTAAAGAGGTGAAGGATATAAGGTATACATGGAGCCCTTAATATCTTAGGAACTGATTTAGTGGTTGATTGATGGGAGAATATTTGATGGCTATTTGCAGTCATGTCTGTTTATTCCTAGGAATCCAATTCATAGCAAACAAACTGGCGCTTAACATTTATCTCTCCTCTTATATTCAACTTTAGAGTGGTACAAGTGGCTCATTTGTAGTGTTCCAATCATTCATTTAAATAGACCTACCATAGATGACCACAATCCCAAAGTCCATTGATCAATGCCGGCCTTTCCAAAAATGATTTGTTAGAAAAGTAACATTACTGTTAGAACTTGGATGGGCTCTCATGAGAAAGTGCTCGTGTGATTGGGACTGGGACCACAGGAAATATTGCTGATGTTACTGATACGTGAAATGAAAGGGACCTCCTACCATTATTGCCATTACCAAGTACACACACTTTGACTTGGGCAAACAATTTGTTAGCCAGACCCACCATGGATGCACTTGGCCACATTCTACTAGCTTGATCATATAAGACTAACCATCCAACAACATCATAGCACAAAAAATTCCAGTCTAACCAAACTTTTCTAAACTCATTTTAGATAACATCACATGAATAAAGTGTTGTGATAAATGTCTTGTATCCTGTGATAAGTGATCATCTCAGGTTCGGGGCATTTTATTAATTTGCATCAAATATAAATATTCTAGGTTGTTTTAGAGTTACGAAAGCATGTTTAGAGAGTTTTAAGGAGAGTGAAAAGCATGCCTTTTCGCCGAGAATGTTCACGGCCCAGTCGTCAGGGCTGAGGCATATCTAGGCCCAGCCCAACTTTGGCGGAAAGGCCCATATCCGGCCCAAGTCCGACAAGGGCCATATATGTTAGGCCCAAGCCTGCTCATTAAGTCGAGCAATCTGGGCCGGGCTGGGATGGATTGAATCAGGCTTTTTATCAGTTTAATGAACTTTTTAGCAATTGTGTGGACAAATTATCACTACATTACAAGCAATCCTTACTTGGTTTGGGCTGATCCGGGATTTGCGCTTTCTTTTACTTAATCCAAGTCCGGCCCTAATATTAAATGGACCCAAGTTATTTATCTAGGCCCACTCCAAAGTGGGCTAGCCCAGACCCTCCCACGTGTGTTTCCTCCTTGTCTCCCAACTCTCACACTCATCTCCCTGTCTTTTGTTGCAGACTGATGAAAATTTCGAAAATCCCACGTGGGGTGAAATTGGCTATAACACACAGTGTGATTACACATCACCCAAAAATCAAAGAAAGAAGAGGCCTCTCCAAAAGGGAATCATAGATCCTATAGATGAAATAGACTCATCTCTTCTCCACTCCCTCACCCAAAAAGGCCTCAAAGTCACTGAGCATCCATCCCACAATCTCTACAAAGTTGAATGCGATGTCATTATAATTGGGTCTGGTTGTGGTGGAGGTGTTGCAGCTGCGGTACTTGCAAATTCTGGCCAGAAAGTCATCATCATTGAGAAAGGGAACTACTTTTCAGCAGAAGATTACTCTGGTCTAGAATTCCCCTCCATGAATCAATTGTATGAATCAGGTGGAATAATCTCAACTACAGATGGTGGGGTGGTGATGATAGCAGGCTCAACTGTTGGTGGTGGTTCAGCTGTGAACTGGTCAGCCTCTATAAAAACACCACAATATGTCTACAAGGAATGGGCAGAAGATCACAAACTTCCACTGTTTGGGAGTTCAGATTACATTTCAGCTATGGATGCTGTCTGTGACAGGCTTGGAGTTACAGAAAGATGTATAGAGGAGGGATTTCAGAATCAAGTTCTTAGGAGGGGGTGTGAGAAACTTGGTCTAAAAGTAGAATATGTACCCAGGAATACCTCTGAGCATCATTACTGCGGATCTTGCTGTTTTGGATGTAAAACAGGAGAGAAAAGAGGGACTGATTCTACTTGGCTGGTTGATGCTGTAGACTGTGGTGCAGTGATCATAACAGGATGCAAAGCAGAGAGATTGATATTGGAGAATAACAAACCCAACAGGCAGAGAAGGAAGAAATGCTTGGGGGTAATGGCAAGAATAGTCAGTAACCATATTACAAAGAGATTACATATTCAAGCAAAAATGACTATTTCAGCATGTGGGTCTCTCCGAACTCCCCCTCTAATGATCTCTAGTGGATTGATGAACCCAAACATAGGTAGAAACCTGCATCTGCACCCTGTTCAGATGGTATGGGGATACTTTCCTGAATCAAACTCAGATCTCAAAGGCAAAATATTTGAAGGAGGGATAATCACATCTTTGCACAAAGTGGAATCAGAGGATCAGGATTGTAGTAATGCTGTTATAGAAACACCCTCACTTGCTCCTGCTTCATTTGCTTCTCTATTGCCTTGGGTGTCTGGACTTGACATGAAGGAGAGGATGCTGAAGTATGGGAGGACTGCTCATCTTTTTCCACTGATTAGAGATAGAGGATCTGGAGAAGTAAAAAGGGAGGGCAGGATAACATACAATCTTGATAAGTTGGACAAGGAAAATCTAAGGGAAGGACTGAGAAGGGCTCTGAGGATTTTGGTAGCAGCTGGAGCTGTTGAGGTGGGAACTCATAGGAGTGATGGGCAGAGAATTAAGTGTAAAGGAATCAAGGAAGAGGATTTGGATGAGTTCTTAAATGGGATTACTGCAGTGGGAGGACCAATGTCTAGGGAAGAACATTGGAGTGTCTATTCTTCTGCTCATCAGATGGGGACTTGTAGAATGGGTGCTACCGAGAAAGAGGGTGCAGTTGATGAGAATGGGGAGAGTTGGGAAGCAGAAGGGCTCTTTGTATGTGATGGGAGCCTTCTGCCAACTGCACTTGGGGTTAATCCCATGATTACCATCCAATCTATTGCTTACTACCTCTCCAAAAAGATGGCAGCAACCCTGAGGGACAGGGACTGATATTTTCTTTTCTTTTCATGTGATGGTTGTTTCAGAATCTATGTGTGTGGAACATGAAAGTTAATCTGTTATCGGAGATGTTATATATGTTATATTATTTTTAGTGACATGTAAAAGTACATTCTAAACTATTGTGGTTGTATCATAATTACCTTTAATGATCATGGAGTTTTGAATATCTTGTTATCATTCCTTTTCACTTGGAAAAAATTTAATTAAGCTTTCCCCCTTCTCACTTTTAAAAGGATTTGGCTAATTAGAAAAGTTCTGTAATTATCATGCATCCCCTAAAACATTTAGAGGAGGACATAGCTAGGCAGGCTTCTGAAAAGGTCCGAACATATAGCTTCAACTCAGCAAGCACACCTTGTTGAAAGAAAAAAAAAATAACTTCATTCATCTCAGAACAAAAATTAGCCTTACTCAGAAATTAGATTTTTGTGCACAGTTATCATCGCGCAAAAATACAAATACAGATGCAAATATATGCTTATGACATTTGTTGCTGCTCATCACCCGTGACTAATGCCTACCTTTGATCATGAGGAGGGTTAGGGGTACAACAAGTTAATCAATGCATAATACTTTATTCTTTAAGCCCCACGACCAAGACCAAAATACCCTTGAACCCTAAACTTGGATCTCGGCTTTTCTAGATGAACCAATTCGATTAACCCGGAATAGAAGAAATAATCCAACATTAACACAACCGTAGATAATTAGAACTAGGCCTGATGTGATATTTCTAACCCAATTAATAAATTGGTTGATTCAGTTAGGGCACAACAAAAGTGTTGTCAGCCAACCTTGTCTTCCACTGCCCATGAGAGGAAGAGACACTCAAGTTATTGGGAAAATAAGTCTGCTCTCATACAAACCTAGGGATGGTAGTCAGATGAAAAATGGGATATTCAATCAACTGAGGGACCCTTTGTTTACTTTAGAGTCACAATCTCGCCACGATCTCCTTTGATCCTAATCCATGGTCACTTTGGCTGTATTTTCTTTTTCCTCCTTGTCAGTTTTCTAGTTTCATGTCATCTATCGTACCATGACAGCCATATCTCATCCACCCCCCCGATAGTGAGATTTGAATATGGAGGATTGTTTGTTTTCTGATAGTGAGATTTGAATATGTAGGATTGTTTGTTTTCTTGTATACTCTGCACCCTTGTGCAGTTGTGCTGTTGTAGTTTTCGGGTTCTTTTTATAGCAGGCCTGCAAAATGTGCGAGGGAATCAAACTGTCTTAACTCTCAACTCGGATGACTTGGGTCATTCAATTAATTGATCCCGACACTGGACCACATGCAATGAGCATTTAGCTGGAATAAAACTTGGGTACATTGAAGGATAAAGATGAGATGCATCAACCCCGTTTGGTAGGGATGGCAATTCTTAATCTTACTGAACCTCATCCAATAATTCATAGTTCAGGTTGACCCTTCTTAATCTTCATATTGAACTCAAGTTGACCTCATTCTTGCTATTTGATATGCCTAATTGCACTACTAAGCAACAGCCCTACTCCGCCCCAACTGCTACCCCTAACCTATGCAGTTGACCTCATTTTTTTTATTGGGGGGTTGGGGGGTGGGGGTGGGGTTGGGTTTAAAAGGCCACCCCTAACCTATGCATCCTAAAGCAGACAAGCCCATGAGAATGGGTTAATTAGTATCCATCATGTAAAGCTCACTTTGCTTAACAGTCGGCAGGTACGACTCATTCCACATGACTATGAGATTGTTTAATTTGCTATTATCGATGTTGGTATCAAACGTCATGGTATGACAAGGCAACTAAGAAATCCTCTCTGGATTGGTCCTTTTTTCCATTTTCTATCCTTCGTCCCAATAAACTCGACTGAAGGTGGGCATTTGGTAGATTGGCACTAAAAAAACATGACACTGACCCAACTCAATAATGCAGCAGCACAAATGCACAATACCTTTTACTTTAAACTGTCTTCTCTCTTGTCCTATTTTTCTAGAAGAGGTCCCTTCCAAGTAGCCATTATCTTACTGAGTTGTTGCAATCCTCATCCAGAAGAATAGTTCGTAAAAGGGTTCCCAATGTCATCTATAAATCCCACATTTGAGAGAGCTGTTTGGGACCAGATTAGAAGCAAACAAGTTTTAACTGGTTTCAACTCATAAAGAAAGATGGCTCTTCGTGTAGGTTGGTGCGTGAAGGTTGTGCTTCTTGCCCTCTCAGTCAGCTGTGCCTGGATTCAGACGCTTATCTCGACCACCCATGTCATCGTGGTTGGTCGCTCACCAGGCTGGGGCTTGGGTTTTCCACTTTCCTATACACTTGGCCAAGTAGAAACCGCTCTGCTCTAACTCTAAAGAGATGCTGCTCTTTGGCTGGTCAGTTTTATTTTGTTTCTACTCTTGGCTACCGGCCACTGCATATTGAAAGATTGCCTGCCACTTTCCCGAGTTCAGATATCTTCATAATTTGGAGTATTCAGAAGAGAACATACACTGAATTCTTCAATATTTTACCTCTTCCAGAAGAAATGGAAGGAAGGAGACCTTGTTACTGTTTGGTGCGGTGAGGAATTGAGGTCGGAAACTGTCTTTTTAGGCGTCTTTTCTCTTCCATAGAGAGGATCCGGACTACCTAGCTGTGAAGATTTCCTCTTGCAAGGCTTTATACAAATGCCTCCTTTGTATTCGCCTGGCTACTCATGTGACAACATGAAAAACCAAAAATGATGTAATATCAATATTGTCCAAGTGCATCCCAATGGGAACCTAACTGGTCGCACTTCTCATGTACCGGGTCAAACAATCCATTGTGAAGCCATACATAGTTAGAGAAGCACTGTGAAAAACCAATGCAAGAAACACATTTTACTACATTAGTACAATATTTGTGAAGAGTAATGCAGGAAACATAGAAATTGTGAAGGGCCCAATTTAATTAGTGTGTTGCCACGTACTGTATACAGAAGATGCAAGGCCCAAAGATCATCTGAAAGGCAGTTTCCACCATTATAAATTATAAAGGATGGACCATACCTCTGTTTTGATGTAAACCTAATGAATGCCTCTAGCATGCAATGGGGATGTCACATGTGTCATTATTTACCGAATGAACACTTACAAGTTACAATGGAGTGCTGAGTATATAGCATGAGGATCACTTACAGGACCCTCTGATCTGTTCCTTTCTGGTTAAATGATGGTTCATCCATCAAATTGAGCAGCAAATTGCTCAACCATGTGGGGAATTTCTTATTTCCCAAGTACTTGCAAATTCATCCAGCAAAGCATCTAATCCGAATGGAAGAATCTGGGGTATCCACTCCCCTCTGTTGCCAAAGTAACCATTAAAACCTAAAAATAGGGGTTAAAAAATTCAGATTTAGACCAAATGGGTCGTATGATCACTCATACATGCAATTTCAGGCCACTGACTAGGTTTACATAAATGCGAAATCTTCAATTGTTTTTCTAAACCCAAAATCTTCAATTTTTATTCCATCTGGCCACAAACTTTGATCCACTACTGGCTACCTTGATTGATTAATTCAAATTTAAGGGAAAAAAATCACAGTTTTGACTTGGCCACTAGTTAAAGCCCCTTTAATTTTTGTCCAAGCACAGTAAAGAAGAAATTAATAAGACTGTTTAACGCAGCAAAGCGGTTCTCAAGTTTCAATACACAAATGGCTTATTTCTTTCATGAAGTACCCGATACTGCACATTTGCAGACAATTCAAGGTAACAGAGAAACAAGGTCGACCATCAGAAGAGGAAAATAGAATGAAACGAGAACCTATTCCTCTACTACGACACTGATCTCGCCTTTCTCCAGCATATCATAGAAGGCCCTGGTTCTCCTCTGCTCATTCCAGTGATGCATCTTCCAAAACCCCCCAGCAATCAAGCCGAGCGTGGCACCAATAATGATCTCCTTGACCACACTGGGTCCTTTCAAGGTGGCGTGAGAGATCCTTTGAGCTGCCATCTGCTTCTTTTTAGTTAGCACCAGCAAATAAACCCTGCTAGTAACAGAGTATTGTTGGAAACACAATCAGTTGTAGAACAATTAATCAAATGTTTTCATTGCAACACTGCATACACGTCTTTGCATTTGAGCATGTAAGTGGCAGATACAGAAGAATATAAGGTATACAGAAATTTGTCCAAACAACCACCTACATTTATAATACTGAATGGGCAGATGGATAAATGCCCACATTCGCATTTTACCATGCATGTTGAAGAAGTTTTGAAGGATTATGCTTAAAGTGTTCTGGGGAAAAAATTATTTTTCAAGAGGAAGATTATATTCAAGCCTTGAGGAGGTTTTGAGGTTTAGACCTACTAATCTTGTAAGGAATCTCAAAAACAATGGAGGTGATGAAACATATTATTTCTCCATATCAAGGTGCTTTTTTCCACGGAATAAAAGCCTTTATGGAATAATGGTAGCAAATGAATGCACTCATTCAAGAGAAAAATTGGGACATTGAGCTTGGTTTGTGAGATTGACATGGGGAAAGCATATGACCAAGTAGACTGGTCATTTCTCTCATCAAGAATGAGGTTTTGTGAAAAAATGGTGCTCATGGATTGTATGATGTATTTCAATGGAAAAATTCTCAAGACCTATAAATGGGTCACTGCCATAAAGGTTATTTCACAAGTTCAAAGGGCCTTTGCTCAAGGAGGTTCTCTTTATCTGCTCGTATTCACAGTATGGGTAAGGTCTTAGCATTTTGCTACAAAAGGTAACAAATAGATGCTTTCTCAAAGGCTTCAAGGTAGTCAGGGTGGAAGTGGAACCATGCTATTTACATTTTGCATATGATACTATCACTATATGTGGTGCTCTCTTATGCAATTCACAATCCTACTAGCAGTTCTAAAACACTTTTGAGGCAGTGTCAGGCTTAAGGGTCAATTATAAAAATGCTTCATTACTTAGTATCAGTGCAGAACATGATCTTCACTCCTTTTGAAAAGTCCACTGGTTCTTATCGGAGTTTTCCTCTAAAGTACCTCAGCCTTCCTACTGGAGCTCCACCTGTTTGGACTCCCATTGTTGAGAGTTAAAAAAAAAAAGTGTAGCCACTTATAAAAAGATACCATTCTTTTGATGGTAGAACTAGGAAAATCTTCTAGTGTATTATTTGACTCCTCCAATTTTAGAAGAATGGCTAAAAAATAAAAACATAAGGGAATCATATTGGAAAGGGAAAAGCAATAAAGAAAAGAAGTTTCATCTTATTAATTGTGCAGACTGCAGAGAGAGAGGAGTATGAATTGCCAATATTGGGGAAAAATCAGGCCCAAATGAAGATGGAGATTTGAGAATGATATGGAGGGTTTTCCTAGAGGGAAAACATAGCTCCAAAATATGGGGAAGGGGTGTGGGAAGGGTAGTTGGAACAATAACATGGATTCAAGAGTGTGAAAAGATATCATTGAGTTAGGGAATGAAGATTGTAAGATTAAAGAATTTCTTAGGGTGAACTTTGGGTTCATGGTGGGTGATAGAAGCCAGATTAGATATTGTGAACATTTTTGGACAAGGATTTTTCTTTGGCTTCAAAATCTTCGAGATTCCAAATGGTGTCTATTTTCAGGGAAACTTTGATCAAGGATTGCAACTCGAAATGAGAGTTATAAGAATTAGGAACTTTTCCTTTAGGGCCCGGCCGTTTGGGTAATTCACTTGTAAAGTGAATTGAAGTAAGGGCTACTTTAAGAGACAAGAAACGAAGAGTGGTCATATTATTTTAAAAAAAGTACAAAATTTCAAAAATATGGATTATGATGTAGATTTTGTACATACTCTGAGATATTAGAGCGCAGAGGAAGATCCTTCGGCAAAATATAGATTATAGATTCTAGGTCTCAGCTAATAGTTGGAAGTTCTAACAATCGTAATTGTGTTTCTTATTTTGTAGGTTAATCAACTTGATAGACTTCCTATGATGTATAATTTCCTCTTTTATCGACACATCGATCATTTCCTCTCCCAAAAAAAGTATAGAAGTGTATTCATATATGGGTGAATGTACAAATATGTCATGTTGACTTCCACCACTAGTCCGGCAAACACATAAGATTTATAACATGGTCAGTTATAGCTACATTTAAACAGTTGGACCCTATGATTTGGAACTAAGGATTGCCTTAAACAACACAACAACAAACCTCAACAATTAACAATGAGATACTTGTACCCCAACACTGAATTATTAGTACAATGTCATGTACTTTGTTATTGCCAATTTGTCATGGGGGTTTCTTAATGTTTATTTATTGTAAGTAGGTGTTTAGGTCATAGGCTCTCATCAAAGGATATTACTTTGCAAGTAGTGAATAAGATGCTTTGACATGTTTAAATTACTTACCCCAAAGCAAGATCAAGTGCAGATCACGTCTACATATAAATGGGGCTTCAAAAATCCAATTTAGCCAACTTGACTGATGCAAGACAGACCCATGGTCCCCATGGTTCGACCAGTCCTTTGGGCCCAGCCCATATTCAGTTTTAATTTTCTGTTCTCCTATATAGAGTTGTTTAGTTTATTGGCTTATGTTTTTAAATATGGATGTTTAAATCTCGACCTTTAAAGTGTTTCCTACGGTTGAGATTAGATTTTGGGTTAATCCTTTCCTTATGTAAAGCATTGTAAAGCCCTTGGCTTCAGTAGACAAGATTGTGATTAATGGAATTGAAGCTTTCAGGATCTTCCCCAAATTCTTCTTCGAGTTCTCTCCAAGATTTATTTGCTTCGTGTATTGGAGTTTGGTGTGAGGCCAATTTTCAAGTGAAAGCCTAACCCTATCCCCCTATCTCTGTCTTGACTATCCCCGAAACCTCCCCTCCGCTATGCATTAACTGGTATCATAGCCGAAGTTCGATCCACCCCGGATCCGGTAATCGGCACTCCATCATTAGGTAATCCTCTCCCTTCCCTTGTTCGTTCCTTCCTTATTCCATCATCCCTACCAAACCATCAGGTAGCCCTCCGCTCCACATTATTGACTATTTAGAGATTGGCTTTGTTAGGAATGTGTCAAGAATAAACAAATGGAAAACACCAAATCTCTACTATCTTCTTTATGTAGTTTCAAAGCAGTTCGATCCTAGGAAATTTCAGACATCTTACGATTGCACATTTAGTTACTACAGACTTGCAATACCAAATGAACATAATAGTTTTTCTCTTAAAAAAATGATAACAGTGAACATTTTGTGCTCTCATGAAGCCAGATTTTTTGTTAGTCCTTCCTGGCCCTCAATTTCTTTATGTCTTAGTTTCTTCTTGTCTTTCATCATATTAATTGTCGCCTATCTGTACTTTTTTGCACCCACTAATTACTCTCATTTCATTCCTTGTGTCACACACTCACACCACTACTATACCATCATGACCACAATAATCATCTCCACTTAGCCCTTAAACCCGATCCGCATTATTTTTGTCCTTTTTTTTTTCCTTTGAATAGTCTGCTCACCTCTCTGTTAGTTCAGTTTTTAACCCATCACTCAGGTCAGGTACTTGTCACCCTATAATTTAACGTGTTTCTTTCAACTTTCATTCCATGTACTTGTCTACTCTTGGTCCCTTGGACTTTAAGCATTTCAATTCTTCAAAGATAGGCTTGCTTTCTGATCTTCTGCCACTTAATTTTCCAACTATTGAAGCTATCCATAGATTTTTCTCATATATAGACTCAAGCCCCATACTGCTGTTCTTTTTGTAATAATCTCTAATACCATCCTTTCTTATTATATATACATCCATCATCCTTCCTTGTTTTTTCTCTCATTTTAATCTCCACTATCATTCCATTTTCACATTATCTTTAACCCTCATATTTCCCCGCTTTACCCTCTCTTATTGTTTGCATCCTTCACAAACTCTAATTCCTTGCTACCATCAAACTTAATAGTTCAGGCTTTATCATCAGCAAGGTCATACTTTTGAGGGTTCCATAAACCCTGCGGATCCTCCTCAAACATATCAATAAAGAACAAGTCCACCACTCCTGAAGTTCACATCATAATACATGTTAATGCGTGAACTTAAGAGGCCAGAGATATTGGGGCTGATATTATAACCTTCGTTGTTAGGAATATTGCAGCACGTACACAGATGTTCCAGCATCATGTAACCTAGATGCCATACATAACTCAAATGACAAACCATTTATAAGATTTTACTATAATTACAACTGAAACAAGTACAACACTTTGGGAACATAGGGATGCCCCGTTGGTAAGGCATCCCGCTCCCATCCCTCCCACCAAAAAAAGGTTTGAACCTCCTTCCTCCTGGCCAAAATTAAAATTCAACACTTTTGAAATGATTGCCCCCACGTCTACAATTTGTAGTCAAAATATCCCAAAACTGAGTGAAATATGATAAGGAGGGGATCATTGATTTAGAAAGAGACTGGATGGGTTTTACCTAGGATGAGAATGGACCAACTAAGAAATCTTGGATGGAAATTGATTTTACCTAGATGATGCATGTACAGGCAGTGCAAAGGAACCCGGAAGCAGTGAAAGAGGAAGACCTGCCACACATCGCACATGTCTAATGCATGTGAAACAACCTAAAAAAGGTATGCCGTGATGCTCATCCCACTGCGGGTCTTGGAATGGAACAAAAAGGAGCACTGTGACAATGGAGTTGTCTTATAAATGATAGGGAACAAAGATTTAAGATGGTCTTATGCAGTTCCACTGTTGGAGATTCCGCTGAAGCACAGATCCCTTTGGCTATCTTGATGGTATTGCCTCAATTCAAGCAATATTTTCCAAACCAATAGTTCTAGAATGAGTTTTGAAAAGCAAAAAAAAAAAAAACTGTTTCTGGGTGTCAAAAGAAAGGATTTTCAACATTATCATTCATAGTTAATGAGATCCCATACTTAGTTTTGTCCATATGATCTATTCTCAACCTGCTCAAGAGGTTATAAGCAACCTCATTTCTCATTCCACCAAATATCATGAATTGGTTCTTCCCTTTCAAACTCTGAAAAATCCATCAATTATCCCATTCTTCCATCTCCATCACACTAATCCCACACCATAAACATTCCCCACATTTTTTATGTCAAAGGATTGACATATGTTAAAAACTTGCCACACTAACATTACGGATGTAGTCAATATTAATCCAGTAGCCTTAAATACACCGATCAAACAACTTGTACAAAGAAAATATGCCATCGACCCAAATTCGTCATTTATCAATCTATAATCAATCCCATTCTTCCATTTCAACGAATGTCTCCGGTAGACATGGATACATCAAAATGCGAGAAGGGGGAAAAAGTCATTCACACCCTATGCTGATTCTATTTTCTGCATCTAACCCAAAATCCCAGAAGAATAGATATCTATTCATTTTCTTGTGAATAGGGTTTCATCCAAACAGAACTAGATCTACTCCAAATCAGATCAAGAGAACCATCAGAAATAACAGAAAGAGCAAATCAATTAATTCAAAAACGAATAAAAAAAATAACAGATGCAAAAATCATCACAGCCCTAGTATTTATCATATATCATCTGCATCATCGAATCCAGATCAAGAAAAAAAAAAAACCATGAAATCGAAAATCGATGAAATCGTACCTGAGAGAAGATAAGACGCAGAGTCTCTATGCGATCGAATTCTGCAGAGGAAACAACAAAGAGATGAGAGAAACCCTAGAGATTGAAGTACGAAACCCTAGAAATAGAAGTGAAGAAGATAGAGAGGATTCGAGGAACCTACCAAAAACTCAAATAGCAGAGAAAAGATGACGATGGGTTCATAGATGAAGAGGCGTAGGGACACGCTCGAATAAAATCAACGGCCGGGATTTAGCCACGTTGACCAGTCCTGGGAAGTAAATTTCTCTATTTTTATTGGACGGTTGTTGTTTTCTGTTCCAAAGGCCCATTAGAATTTTTTTTACCAGCCCACATTCATCAATCAGTAGGAACCACCACTAAAATCTAAACCACTCAAAACTTATGAGTTCTGATCTGATATGCTTTGAATACAATCATCCCATGGAGTTGGGCCTCTCATTGATTGATCATGTGGAAAACATGTGATTTAACTCACCCTCCTATTTTCTTCTAATTAGATGCCATCGACATGATCAATCTAACCGTATGACCAATTTTGACTGAAATGAATTAGGCCCAACTCTAATACACATAGAATTGTGATTTTGATAGATTCTTGAATTGGGCACCATTGATGGGGTTATATGGTTTCCTCTGTTGAAATTCTAGCAGAGATTTCCAACATGGCGGTCAGCTTATTGAATGGTACCAAGTCACTGATAATGGCCCACTATATCTGGCCCATTTTTGTAACATTCAATGTGGTGGTCCTCCTAAGTGGGGCTTCTAGGCTAGTAGTTGTGTCGGCTCTGAGAGAATTGGTTCTAATCAATCAACCACATCCCAAAGATCTTGATATTTTTAATTTATCTCGATAATATTGTGGCCATCAGAGAGTGTTGTTACCATGAATTCAATTCATTGTCCATGTTTGGATGGAAAATAAATGATAGGAAAGAGATGCTTGCACCCACAATCACAGTGAGAAGGTAAAAGCAATAATATGAATTCACCTTCCTATTTTCTTCTCAAACTTCTAAATTATGAGGTTTTTACCTAAAAAAGGACCCTAATTGAAAGAGGCACCCATAGTATATATGCAACAGAATCGATATTCCCAGTAGAAAATATATTTTTTTTTGCTTATTTTCTACAAGCAACGACGTCGTCACTTATAATCGAGAGTTAGTATCGACGTCGTCACTAATGTTCTCTATATATACTCCGTCACAGCTTTCTTTTCTCCTTCCTTTTTCATCTGCGATTGAATTTTGAATGAACCAGAGAAGAACTCTCCCCCAACTTGCGGGCTTCCTTGTGGAGGTTGTTGATTTCCATTAAGAGGTAGGCATATCACAGTTTCGGGGTTCTTTCATGCATTAGTTACCATAGAATTTGAGTTTCATGTTTACCTCTTTGAGAAAAGTTCATTAAGACTTTTGATATACAGTTTTTTTCATAATATTATCTTTTTTAAAAGTTATTTTTGGGTGGCTAAATCATCAAGGTAACAACTTTGGTTGTTCTAAGGTTATTTATTGTGACAACCCCTAGTTGAGAGCATATGAAGATGGTGAATATATGTATTTGCATTTTATAGTTTACCCCTTTTAAGTAATATGAAGATGGGTACTCAAATACGTGCAGAAATCTTGGTGAATACGTCGTTATATAAAGGTTGGAGCAAACACGCATCAAATGATTTCATTTTCACTCCTCCCCTGTCAGTAACCCTAGAGGGAAAACAGTGTCAGGGGAGTTAACTTCTCTTATGATTTTTTTCCTTTTATATAGAAATAAAAATGGGCAGTAGAACCCATACAATCATCTCTCTGTTAGCATTATTCAACACGTAACCCTTGTACTACATTTGCTAATACCACCAAATTGATATATGGTTTATTTGCATCGGCAGAGTGAGTGAGTATTGCAGAGATGATTGTGAAAGCTTCAGAAGATCTCTTGCGAATTTTGCAATTTATAACAATTTTACTCTACGAATGTGTCGACCAAGATGAAAAAAATTCACCGCATGTTGTAGAGATGATTGTTGTCCCTAACGTATACTTGCTTCCATCGTTGATTCAACTTATAACCCAATGCATTGTTGCTCAAAACCAATGATGGAAATGACACATCCCCAAGCATCCTCGAAACTGATTAACACAGCAATTTTCTCATTAGATTCTGTGGTGTGACGACGTTGTTACATATTTACATTAACTCTTTTTTACATTAGATTCTGTGAAGCAACGATGTCTTTATATATTAAAGCACATTGTCTTTCACTAACTTCTGTGAAGTAACAACGTCGTTATATATTAAAGCACATTTTCTAGCACTAGCTTCTGTGAAGCAACGACATCGTCAGATATTAAAGCACACTTTTTTCCACTAGCTTCTGTAAAACAACGATGTCGTCAGATATTAGAGCACACTTCCTTCCACTATCTTCTATGAGGCAACAACGTTGTCACTAACCATTGAAATTGGAAAAAAATGATGTGTGTATTGGTTTGATGTGCGAGCGCACTACAAGACATGGACATACAAGCTTCGTTTCTTGTCATAAAAAAAGCACATAACTTGACAGCATTCAAAAATCTATATTAAAACATTCAATAATCCACCACAAGGCAACATTTAATAATCCATAACAAGCGGACGTTAACGTCGCAAAGTTTAACTGAAAATGTGGTTGAGGTGGATATGGCTCGAGTATCACCAGGCGGTTACAAAGATACGAAAACAACTTCAGTTGATGAAAAAGCTGGTTCTGATGGGCAAGCTCTGATATCATCAAGGGAGGATCTTTCTGTAGCCGGCAGAGTTGATGAGCAGTTTCAAGGTCATAATAGAAGTGCGTCGGTCTCGAGTGCCATTGCCAATTCTGATTATCAAGAAGGAGCTGGAGATGCCACTGAGGCCTTGCGGTTGGTTGATCTCACCCATTACAGTAGCGATGCGTCTGGTGAGCTGATATCAGATGCTTCTGCACCTGCCCCTCCACGTAGAGAACATGAGCTCTCCCAGTTGCTAAGGCACGATCCAGAAGCCAAATCATCTGGCGACGGCCATCTGAGAGGTTTGCTTTAAGGATTGTGTCGTCTTCTTCCTTGAACTCAAGACTTGATCTATTAAGCGTCGAAGCCCAAGTTCGGAGAACAAGCTACGGCTTGTGGAAGCTAGAGCTCTACGAATTGTGGAAGCTGGAGCTGTGAAGTAAATGGAAAGAAGATGAAGAAACCCCATTAAATCATCTCCTCTATAATACAAAAAAAAAAATCGAAAAAAAAAATACCTTCGCCTGATAAACCACTGGAAATCTTGATGCTACAATCCAATAGGAAGGAAAACAAACTTTGGGACCACCTTAGCTACCTTTTGAGGAAGAAGGAAAAGGAAACCGCCAGGGAAAAAGGGAGAAAGCGATGGGAGGAAGAAGGGGACAATGGGAAAGTGGGGTTTCGGGGCACTTTTATGGGGTTGAGTCGTGCAACGATGTCGTCACTTGTTTCAATCATTAATAATAAAAAAACGAAAGTGGTCCCACCGTTCCATATTTACTAGTGGCCCATTTTTTGTTTAGTGGCCATCTTGGGTCCTTTTTTAGGTAAAATCCTCCTAAATCATTTATAAAATATTTTTTTATTTATTTTTAGTTCTAATTTAAAATTTATCTCTTTTTAACAGTCTTCTTCATCATAGCCTTATTCCAATTATATTGGTCAGCGATACGAATTCTGTTTCTCCGTTTCGATCTATTTTGAACCAAATCCTCAGATAAGTTACACATTTTCAGATTTATTTTCAAATATATCTTTTTTAACAATATTTTCAAATAATATTTTAAAGAATACACAGAGACCCTTGCATAAGACTAAAAGTTATAAGCCCCTTGCAAGACCCACTTGAATGCATTCTCTCTCTTTAAAGTTGAATGTTAGTTGGAAAAAAAAAAAAAAACCCTCAATTCTGGCCTTAGGAGAAGCCACATCAGCTTCTTTAAAAACATATAAAATTTACATTTTCAATAAAATGTGTCTCTTGGACTACATATGTCCATTTTCAATAAAATGTGTCTCTTGAGTTACATATGTTCATTTTCAATAAAATGTGTCTCTTGGGCCCATTTGTATGGATGTGACCCAATTCAAAGGGATGCCTTCCAACTCTATAAATTAAGGTTATTTTCAAAGTTTTGATATAGTATTCAAAGTGAGCGGAAATGCATGCGAGTTCTTTATTTTTACGATGAAACATGTATGCTAACGTGGATTAAAGAAAGAAATTTTGGTTTTCATATTTTTTTTCTGGTTGATTTGGGTTTTTTAATTATTTTTTTAGATTTACATGAAAGAGATATTAGTTTTAATATATTATTTAGGTCGCATGAAACTTAACCTATGCATTCCATAGGGGCTTCATGCTAGTACTGATCATAGGAGGATGGTGTGATGGAAAGTTGTTGTTTATTTGATTTTGGGCAAGAATCATGTTAATCAAATAATCACAACCATTGATTTCATTGCCTTAAACTTTAATGATTTATTAAGTTACACTTTTTATTAAATTTATTCTATTGATGAGTATAATTCGAATTAGTGTCAAATAAGGGTACTTATTAATTCATGTGTATTAGTGAGTGCTGAATTCATCATTTAGACTAGTATCGAATACAAGCGCGAATTCATGGGAGATTAGTGACTATGAGGAATTTAAGTTGATCACAAATAAAAGAGTTTGTTTCTCATGTCTTTCAAGAGAGGGGATATTGCAGCATTACTCATGGGCCTAAGCTACAATCATTGGGGCTATCAAAGGGCAGGTAATGTTCTACGCGGGACCACTTAGATGCCTACTAATTAGTGGGGGTGGGATACATTGAAAGGCGACCTTATGGATAATGGTGAATAAAGAAAATCAGCCCCATCAGGTCATCTTAGTCCTTGATCTAATAACCATAAAGTTTAGTGGTCTTTTAACCATCAATATTTTATAGATTCAATCCAATGGTAGATAAATATTTGATAAGAGTGAAATTAAGCCTAGTGCCACATCATAGGGAGTTGAGGATGTGAAAGGGCCCGCACTGATCAAAAGTCTGCACAAGTGGGACCCACAAGACTAGGCTGCATATAAGGTTGCTCGTAGGAGAACATTACCCGTCAAAAGGATAGGCCTAAGATTGTCCAAGCCACCCTCAACATATCTTAGTAGGCTTGGAGCGAGCTAAAGTCCTTAGAGGGCCAGCACAATCTAGGCCCTTACTTGGCCCTCACAAGGCACAATTGCACCAAGGGCCTGTAGAGAATAAAATTAATCTTTAATTTTCTCTACACGACATTAGGACTGCAATGCAATACAACAAGCAACATAGCAAAGTTAACCCTTTTCTTGTTTTTTATTATTTATTTTCTAGTGGCAAAGAGAGACATCCAAACGCAGCCCAAGGCTTCTATACCAACCTTTGCATTCAAAGGATATGATTTTCACTTTTTCCCCATGAAATTAGATGTCAAGAAATTTATAGTCTAGGTCATTACACTGTGTCCCATTCAGCGGAAATATAGTCAGGGATGAAGGGTCGGGATCGTCTGTTTGGGAGATCTTACACTTCCTCAACACAAAATAGGGCACACTAGAGTAATATATTGGGTTGATGGCCCAATTGTGTGAATAATGGCCCATATTTTGAGACATCTTGGTCTGTATATATGAAATTTAAAGTTACCTATGATATTGGACATGATTTGGCGAAAAATTGAAGACCAAATGACCAGAACTTTTTTCGATCTTGAACTTTAAGGCCTTAAAATTTACACCTAATTGGATCCAATTAAGTTGGTTTTAGGCTATTTCTTATCCATGCATATTACTTTACACCTACTGTGTTTCAATCATTTTAAAGATCCCCTCTTTTTTTTCTTTTTTTTCAGTTTTAAAAGAGACTAGAACTTAGCAGTCAGTTTTGGTAAATCAGTTAGGTCAACTCATGCCTTCTTGTGACTTTAATCATTCTCCCATTGTCAATTAGACTTTTGAGAAGACACCAAGTGGATGTCCACAAGTCAGGTTCCAGTTCAAAATAAGGCCTAAAAATCAGTGCCATTTACCTTTGGGCCCAGATTAGGTCCGGCAACGCGGAGGGTCCGTCTACCATAAAAATGCTGCTACACACATTTGATCACCAACAAAATTGCGATCAGCTGCCTTTCAGCAAATCTCAAGGGCTGAAATTCCAACTTCTACAGAATTTACAAAAATCCCAAGAATGTTTGGCCTTCCCAAAACTGATTGCAGGTGCATTTGATTCCAGTTAAAACTTGTTATTTGTCAAAACTGGACTCCTTTTCTGCTCCAAATACCAATTACATACAAAAATTCCTGATGCTACCAAATAGAAAAAAATGTCAGGAGAGTTGCATTCTAAAGTAGAACAACTCTGGAAATTAACTTGAGTTTCTAGATTCTACATTTTTCCATGAAGGGCCTTTTTTCTCATAAGAGTGATTCCTAAGATTTTATATAAATGTCTTCCGTCAAACGGCCTAAAAGTGAATGATTAAAGGTGAAGATGACCCACCACAGGCCATTAGGAAACCTATCTGACACGAATTTTTATTTTTTTATTATTTTGGTAGAATTTGACAGAAAACCTCTTGAACAGGAAATTATGACCCACCACATCACCTATATTGAATCCCAGGAAAGTGATGTTACCATCAAGATCTCCACTTTAGACCCTTCACATCTAGCCTCTTTAATAATCATTCATAAAACCACCTTTACTATAAAATCCTAGGAATCACAAAAAAAAAAAAAGTAGGCAAAGAGGCCTAAATCTCGAGAGTTTCTTTTGTCTGTCATATATATATAATTAGGCCAAGGCTCCCATAAACTCAAGCTTACGATAAGGTAAGCTCAAGTGTGTGGTGGGGCCCACTTGGAGACCCACATGGGGATGGGGGTGGGTGGATTCAAAGGACTCCCTAGGATCTTCCTCCCTGCAAAAAAATCAGCCCCAACCGTAATTTCTATCATCTCCATATGGGCTCAAGAGTTTAATGGTCAACAATCCATTCGGATTAATATATAGTCAATCCAACGGTCCAGTAAATTCGGATCTGACCGAAAGTTGGTGGACATGTGCAATTTAAGGGGGTTATGTGTATGGACCAAAGGTGGACCCCACAAGCACGAGCTTACGAAATTCTCTCCCTAAGCTCGAGCTTAGGGAAGCCTTGGCCTAAATATATAATATATATAAACAAGAGTGCTATTTTACAATACTAACAAGGATGTCTCAGCTTTTCTTTTAGGTTGGTCACTGTACAACTACAAAGTGATTTATAGACAATCTCTGTACAGAACAAGAAATGAGAACAAATATGTATTTTATTTTTACATACAATATCTGAGATTTGAGTGAATTACCAGAACCGATCCTTGTTGACGCTTAGGTAGCCGGCCATTACCTTCCCACCAGTATTTCTCATGCCATCTATTAAAAAGCACCATGTGGAACCCAAAGCCCCAATAAAGAAATCAGCTTCAGTAGCCATTAAAAAGTTAACAAGGGGATAATTTGTACTGGTCTTTCTGCCTAGGCTCGCCTCATAATTGGCCATCAACATATTTCCGAATTGGCGCGTCACATTTGTGTAATAAAAGTTCCAATGAGGATATGATCTTGTTTTATCTATGACTTCCTGCATGCATAACATAACATAACACAGAATTAGTAGGGTGATCTTATATACTTGAACAAAGAAAAAAGGGTCAGAAAACCCCAAACCTGCATTTCAGTGGAGAGCCAGATGCTATTAAGTTCTGGAAAGCGTTTTCGCATGCGGTCTGCAAGACGCATGTACTCTTCAAATCCAACCACCTTCATTTCAACTGCCTTGTCACCCATTCTTACATGCAAGCTTAAAAGTGGTCTGGGCATCCATGCTTTTTTGTTGGACCATACCAACCGCTCAATATCAGCCTGTGACTTGTTTACAACATTCTGCAAAAGAACGCTACTCATTTGTACATATTTAATATATAAAAAATAACCGCTTCACCATAGAACCATGAAATGATTACTACCTGAATGATACATTAGCTATTCCACTATAAAAGAGAAAACTCAAAAGGTATTTTTGAATGATACTATCTGTTATTTGCTGGTAATTCACTTCTTACATGGAATGACTGGGGCATATAAACTAATGAATAAATAATTACCTGACTAGAGTATTTCATGTATTCTTTGGAATTTGTAGGTAGGAACTATGTAATGAGATTGGAAAGGACAGATTTGAATGAATAATTCACAAACCTGGAACGTTCAAAGGGGAGTGTATACATAATTTTGACAAATGTATTTTTCTTTCAGTTAACAGGTCCAGCTAGACTACATAAAAGATGTATTAGTGCAGATCATCTTAAGCCATTAGATATGGGTACAAGACAACAAGAACTGTTTGAACTTCTTACCTTCTACCATATCCAAAATTTCAATATTTCCCAACAACATCCATAAATTGGGAATTTTTTTTTTATTGGTAAAAACAGAACCTGGGATTGTAGCACAACTATAATTATCTTTTATTGACACAATTTTGTAGAGCCAGTAGTCATGAAGATAAATCTAGAGATTGAAGTCTTGGAAAATCGGATCTGTTGCCCTTACTCTTACAAATACCTGAGCAACCGAGTCTAAAGTTTTTTTGCGATAGAGAATACAGATTAGGAAGGCTGCGGTTGTTAGTTGTGTAGGAACATTTTTTGATTTATTAGGATAAAATCAATAATATTGTGATTATGTGATTAGGTTAGATTGAGAGATAATCTCACATTATTATGATTATATTAAATTAATATTATGGTGTGGTTGAGTTTCCTAATTTATCTCATACGACTCTATAAGATGGTCATGTAATTCTCAAAAAAAATTAAGATGATTTGGATGTAATCTCTGAAGTTTTTCATTTTTAAGGTTCTATGTAATCATATTGTCCTCAGATCCCTATTATCAACCAATTTTATACCTGGTCCCAAGTTATGGCTTGTCCAATTAAGAGAACCCACAGACAGACATGTTTCCTATTTCTAGACGGACAAAATATAACACAAATAAATGTTTTGAGGCATGTCAATTTCTCAACTTGATTGGTGAGAAGTACAATTAAGTAAATGAAATGAAATGTGGTCAAGCCATGTTCTTATATTCAGGACAGTAAGTCTTTTTATTGGAATGGACCTTCTATAATGTGCATTTTTCGTGAATATTTTAAGTTCTTAAGAAGATTTATTATTCATGAATGTTGTAAGTTCTTAAGAAGATTATAGGAAAAGTTAATAGCCCAACCCTTGCACTTTTAGACAATAAAAAATTTCTTTTCAAGGGAAATGGGAATATAGCAATAAAATTTATTATAATTTGTGACAGCAAGTACGAGAAGAGCATAAGAATATTTAACAATGAAACACCTCTGGCCACTCTGCATTCAGGCTTCTAAGAACCATTCTTGCAGCTTCCATTCCAAATGCTTTATGGCGAGCAGTATTTAGCAGACCGCATGTATACTTGCTTTGAAACCTCATCAAGTAGCGTATTGCCTACAAAAATGTGAAATGCCTACATGTTAGTGAAAATGGAAAATAGGCAACAAAGGTATTAGAAACAGTAAGATTAGAAGTAATGATCCTACTAGTAATACTAAAAGAAAAGAAAGCATTACTAAAATGCATAGCACATGGTTATACATACATTCCTCAGGACCTCGGAAACTGAATGTTGTAGGCAAGAAAATAACTACCTTGATCCAGTAAGTTTAAGGGTATGCTAAATGGGTGCTGATTCATCATGACACAGACAGGAAAAGAAGGAAATAGTTCCCTTCAACGATGTAAGTTCAAGGGTATGCTAAGTGTGTGCTGATTCGTCACAATACTGACATGAAAAGCAATAATCTACAGACTGGCAGACCCTTCCACAGAATCCAGAGCACTTTAGCGAAAAGATAGTATCAATGAGATAGATTTCAAAGGTGATAATTATTGCATATCAGTTACATACAGAAATTGCAGGCACAACTATAGCGGACATGTATATGCTTTTTCAATCCTTAAACTCAAAATGCTTTAGTAGCAAACCCTTCTGCATCTTCATATAGTAAGAAACAGAGCTGTCTAGCCCTACATATAATTGGAAGTGGAATACGGCCGGATGTTGTATTTCAATGACAAACAATCGGAGGTGCTTCACCCAGCCCTCTGGATAAAACTTGTGAGCTCTGATAATTTTGAAAGAGTATAGTATCTCTTTGCCAACCCCAACATACTTGGGACATGGCTTTGATAATGATGATGTTAGTATCTCTGTCTATATTTTCTCTTCAAGCCATAGTTGTAATCCTTTGTTCTGGGTTCGTCCTACACACCTGGGAAATTTTATTTTCTATATTTCTGATGACTGTCTGCACTGGAGAGAAATCCCCATTTTATGTTAGTGATCATCAAGATAATTTGTGGACAAATTCCAACACACATACACACACTATATATAAAAAAGTCTTCCCCCTACCTGTGCCCGCCACCACCTTCGATCCATTTTTCGGTGACGTTTCACCAATATCCCATCTATTTCAGTTGTTGGTTGCATATAATCCCATGGATGACCCCACACTCTGCATAGAAAATTCACAAACATTATCATCAACTATATATCCATTCTTCAAAGGAATCAGACGACTGAAAGAATATGATTGCTGCATGTTCCGCATGTGCAGTGCAGCACATGCATACAAGTCCTGGGCTGAAATTCATCAGATTGCCCCAGAAAATAGGACCTGGACCAAAATCATGTGGCTCCACTTATCAGCTTGGCCACAAAGTATAACAAGAATGGGCAGTGGAAATAAAATCGTACCAATCATTCAATAACCAAGCTGTTTTGGCCCAGGGCATGTTCATGGGAGGTCTAATGATGGATGTCCTGGATATCACAGATTCCTGCATCACAGTGGATCCTCAACCCTTTTCCTCCCTCTTCTACGAAGCACTACAACTTTACCAGTAAAAACTTACCTAGGTATTCGTCCAGTCCATATCTCCTTGGAGGTATAATTTTCCTTTCCTTTGACAATTCCTTGTTCCCAAGCTTCTGGTCTTGTCATAAGTTCTAAAGCACGATCACGACATTCTGCAGATGTTTCGGGAAAGAAATAGCAAGACCAGCGAGAGCGCGATCCACCTGTTAATACAGATACATTGGAAATACCAACTTTTCTCATGTGAATTTCCTTTATGTCTGAAATGTCTTGAAATATCTAACAAACTATGATCTAGTTCTTAAATGGGAAAATGAGATCACAATTGAAGCAGAATTAAAATTATAACATATCTTTCACAATAAGTAACAAATAAATCCTAGATATAGGCTTATATTTAACATTTGGATTGGGAAATACTACCTTGACAGCCATCATGATCAGCACGATTATAGTAGTTTGTAACAAGAACCCTCTTTTCATTGACTGCAATAGCAAGAAGCCCACACATTCCAGCAAATTGGCCTCCCATACCAAATCCAGGTAGCCTCTCCCAGTCAGCAACCAGAAATCGTACTTGTGGATCACTGCAATTAGGAGGGTGTTGATGGATCCACAGATCGTGTTGCACTTTTCTTGTTAGTGGGATATTATCTTCATCTGCTCCAACAATCTGAAAATAGTTCAGCATTATTGGTATGTTAGGTATTGGAAATAAATATGTTGAATTCATTATTTAGTAGTTAACATGGTAATAGAAACTCCAAATTTACTACCAATTCAGTAACAACTCAAATTCAGTAATTCAGAAAAACTGAATAAAACTACCAAGCCCCTCTTACAGTCATTGCTAGATAAATGATATCTTGAACATCAAACAGCAAGATCCTGTCAATAAATAAATTGGCCCATGGCCAAGTGCATAATGTCTGCTTTTGTATATGTAACTTTTAATCAGCAGAAAAACTAATGTAAATTTTTAAATGAAGAATTACAAGAATGGATCCAATGCTCCAAATAACTTGAACATCTTTGTTTACATATACTATACATGCTTGCCAATACAACTGAATTTAAAAAATCACCAGAACAAGCATAACTACATATCATGAACAGATACATGCAGTAAGGTATGCAATATAAACATATCCAACTTCTTACTAGAAAATGCATATTCAAAGGGGGGAAAAGAGCAAACATGAATAGTTCACACAAAGAACATACACTCACGCAGATACTATACACATTGTTGCATAAATACACAGAGAAACGTGAAAGGGTAAATACACAACCATGATCAAATTTTAAAATTAAACCTTAAACAGATCTTCAAACTAGGTATAACAATATAAACATACCCATGATATGAGAGAGAAAGAATTTAGTTCTAAATAGTAATGAAAGGAAAAGTAGACAAAGCAACGTCAACCCAATCAGATGGGATGTCAATGACAATGATGGTAGTACACATACCCATGGAGGATAAGCCTTTCCGGAGTTTTCTTGATTCCAAGAATTCATCAGTTCTCCATCAGTTACCAAAGTTGGCTGGAGCAACTGTTCACCTAACAGACCCTTCCAAATTGTCCAAGGAGGAAAGCTTCCATTCTCACTGCGACTATCAAGCCGTTGATTGACTTGTGTAATTAATTCACAATTTTCCAAATGAGGAGCATTAGGAACACTCGATACATTCACAACCTCAGCCTCCCCATTTTTCGATTCATCCAACATTGCAGTCCAAGCTGAATACAACAATGTGACTTTGTCATCATCATCCAATTTGTCACTTATTTGTAAATCCACTCTCTTCCCCAGTTTATTTGGTATGAAACTGCAATCTCCACTTCCGCTCATATCTACAGTTGCAATAGGAAAGGGCACAACTTACAACTGTATGTAAAGAAATCATCATAACTGTATAACAATAGAGAAATTAACATAACTAAATGAAGATGGTTAAATGACCATCAAATGCAAGGTTTAGATCAGTGAAGCAGGAATGTGAAGTTAAGAGGATTAGCCAATTTGTTATTTATTGTTTTTGCAGTGTGTTTAGATGTCTACCAGCTTGCAAGTTGAAAGAATATGGCCAATGCATTGCAATTGGATGTACAGAAGACAAAAGCAGTTTGAAAACTGAGAACAAATTGTTCCCCATTACACAGTGCATTTACAAGTGAATATCGCATGATTGCCAACATCAATCTAGAGCTTGAAAGGCAGAGAAGCAAACGGACGACAATCTGTTATACCAACACATCCAAACTATTTGTTAATTGGGAGGCATCCAAATGCACCCATTTACTGTATCTATGTCAATTGTAGGCTTTTAGCTATTCTTTGGGGTAGCTGAGAGATTATATTGGTAGTAGCCACCACCATCTTCAACATAGCTCCAGAAATCATAGCTCCAGAAATCTCTTCATAGCAGCACTGAATATTGTCAATTTGAACCAATTGCAGGAAACAAAACCAAGATACAAAAAAGACTATCTTACAGAACTACTACATATGAACCATATGGTACCAAGATTTCACATTAATTTTATTTTGCTTGAAATAATTGCTCATAACAAAGTGTCCCTATTCCTTACTCGTCAAGAACACAAGAAATATATCTACTTTGGGAGATGATTACTTACTGATATCCATTGAATTCAAGCTGGGGGGAATTGCCATGGATGGATTTGAATAGATGAACCCAAACTCCACAATTCTGGAGGATGTGAGAGCAGCCTGAAAGAAATAGGTAACACAGACACCACACAAAAAACCCACCACACAAACCTGACAAGGAAATGAGCTACTCATTTGCAGAACTCTCTGAGAAACAGCTCTTTCAAGGCTCTTTGGAGCTGTTGGGTCCATTTCTACTTCTTGGCTTTTCACTTTCTCATCCAAAAATAAGTAACTTCACAGGAAGAAGCACTGCTTTTTATCTCTTTTCACTTTTCCTTCATAGGTACTCTCAACTGTGACCATCTTTCCAACTGCAGACACATGACATGGTCTCGACCATCTCTCACCAAAATGTCAGAAAATTGCAACAGAATCGTTGAAGCAAATTTGATTTGAGATCAAGTTCTGTAATTGGATCTTCCTTTCCCTTCCAGGCTTTCAAATGGACAAATAAGTGCACCCAACAACTTCTACCAAATGCATGGGTCTACCACATATCTTCCCCCAGCAACATCACATGAAATTTCTACTAAATCCCTCGAGCCCTTAAAAACCATGTTAGAGAAACTAAATCTGAAGTTACTTGATAACATGTGACATCCCCCAGGAACTTGAGAAGAACTTAAATGTGTGGGAACATTGATAAATAACCCAGAGCATTAGAAGGAAGCACAATGATTTTTATCCAACTGTTTTTCCTTCCTGAAAATTTGTGCAGTGTGCTTAAAAAGCTCCAATTTTGTAAATGGGTTATGCAATTAAGAGGGGAAAAGAACTTGTAGCAAAGGCGTTAGAAACCTTCAATTAAAAACCTAACCTTTCACTGTTCAGATATTAGAAAGAAACCCACTTTGAAGTAAAAAAAAAAAACAGAAAAAGAAAAACAGAGAGAAAACATAACAAAAATCCTCAATTCTGACAGTTGCAGAAGAGAAACCTTCATAAGTGGGCTGTGCAGCCATTTAAGCAATTGACAGGAAAACGCCCAAGACCTTATCTTCCACTGCAAAACAGAGTGCACAGACCAGAACGAAAGAAAACCCATTAAAATCTCACACAAACATGTTGAAAAAAAACATGAAACCCCAAATTGGCAACTGGAATTCATCTGATTAAGCAGCTTCTGCATGCAAACAACACATTGTAAAAAACACAGAAGAAAAACAAGCAAAATAAAAGAAACCCACCTTCAATAAACAAATTTTGGGAGTGGAAGGATAGAGAGCGAGTACTTAAAACCCACAAATAGTTTCAGCTGTACTAAAATCACGATTAAATTAAAACCTTTCAAATGTAAGACAAAATCACTCATGAAAACTCCTAACCACCTTCCATTTTAGAATCTTATATGTTTACTCAAAGGAAAATGACTCCATGGCCATAACCATAACAGTAGAAATAAATAAACAAAAGATAAGGTTCCCAAGGTTCTCACAAAAGAAGAAAAAACAAAACCCAAGAATCATCACAAATTCACAATTCACTCGAGATAATATCATTATCATCTGTCACACCTTGTCAGTGAAGTGCCTGGAAATTCATGTCAGGAAGCCTGAAATCTTGCAATTGAGACTTCAAATCCAAACACAAGTACGGCATCTGCAATGGGGATTTCAGAGATAAAAGATAAGAGTTTGCAGGTAAGTGGAGGGAATATAGTACTCCACGTAGGGTGGTCCCTATTCTCATTTTGATCTTGATTTATAACGTCAGCTCCATTTCTTTAGTTTTCCTCGAATACATTTTTTTACAACTTGGATTGTTAGATTATAGATGTTGCAGGGATATATATAATCCCACTTGCATGATTATCAGAGATAGAGAGGATTGTATGAATGATTGTACGATTTGTATCAGGTTGGTGGAAACGTGAAGTGGCAAGGAAGCAAAGTATACTTTTTCTTTGAAGCTAAAAGTTGGTTGTAAAAAAAAATAATCTTCAATTCTGGCCACATGAGAAGCCACATCAGTTTATAGGAGTCCATTTGTCGATATATCCTTTCAAAAATACATAATATATATATTTTCAATAAAAGGTGCCTCTTAGGTTAAATATGTGCATTTTCAATAAAATGTCTCTTGAGCCCATTTACGTGGATGTAACCCAATTCAAAGGGATGCCTTCAACTCTATAAAATTTTAAAGTTTTTATATTATATTCAAAATGAGCATAAATGCAAATGAATCCTTTATTTTATGTATGCTGACGTGGATTAAGCGATGAAAAGTCTGGTTTTCATAATTTTTTTGGTTGATTTGAAAATTTTAATTAATTTGTTATAAATAGATTTATATGAATGGGATATTAGTTTTAATATGTTATTCATGACTTAACCTCTGCATGTACAGGGGCTTCATGCTGGTATACATTGAAGTAGATTTTTTTTCCGGATTATCGGCGGCTTCAAAAGCATTATATTCTCTCTACTCTTCTGCAAAAATTATCCACATAATGTGTAGACTATATGTTGAGGCCCACTTGATCACTGTAAGAGTAAGTCCACACATATAGGACCCCTTGAAGTACATGGATTTTATTTTTTTTACACCCATATGAATAAATTGGACAATTGAAGTGACTGTGTAAATTTTTTAAAGGGATAAAAATTTATTTGATGAAGGGATTTTTTTTTCTTTTTGCTATCGAGGGTTTCCAACCCTTTGGGCTGGATGAATCCCTCCGGGTCCAGAGGAAAGCCGGTTAAAATCCCCTGTAGCCCCAATGTGGTAGTGCAATTTCGAACCCACAATCTCCGAGTGCAAACTGTGGCCCTAGGCCAACTGAGCTACCCCTTGGGGTTTGATGAAGGGATATGATTATTAGGTGTGCTCCTTATTTTGTACCTCCATCACTAGGTGAGGCTCTAGGTGGGTCCCATAATAAGGTGGGCGTGAAAAAATCCCCATGCACACCATGCGCTCATTAGATTGTGATCGGGGAGGTTTGGGTTGGGGTAATGGCTGCACTAGGATATTAGACTCCTCACCAATCCAACAAACCTATCAAACATGGACGTTGATAACTTTGATCTAATTATATATATTAAAGCTGTGACTTCGATCAAAGTTATTATATATAAGTGATTATATATTGATAATCACTCATAAATCGCCCCTGAAATCTCCCTCGGGAATTTAGTTGCTCATTTACAATTTTCAACTAAATGATAATCACTCATATAAATCTCCACTAAAATCTCTCTCGAAAATTTAGTTGCTCATTTACAACTTTCTTACCTACACATAGTGGGCCAATTGTAATTGGGTCTCCCTTCATTATTATTATCATAACTACCATCTTATTTATTTATCCTACCATAACTACTATTATTATCCTATAATCTATCTAATGCCCTTGCGTTATGGAATTTTACACAAGATTTTACCATTTGGCATTGACTTTAAGATGACGCTACTACCATTTCAACACAAAATCTCTGTATTCATTCATTTTTTTTTTTTTTTGAAAGCTCAGCCTCTTCTCTTCTCTCTTGCATAGAATAAGATCATGGTAACCAATTGCAATGTGGCATCGATGAAGAGGAGGAAGACTTTATTATTAGCGAAGGATAATTTGGACGAATGTGAGGGCGAGGTGATTGACGAAAAAATATTAACTTTGTTTCGATTTTGTTTTCCTTTTTCATTGGTTTGACTTGTTTTAGAAGTGTGGTTGTTGCATGAGGTTGAAAGGTCTCAATAAAAACAAGGCCACATGTAAGTGAAAATAATCTTCAAAAAAACACTCATTCATTATATGTGATTAGTTGTCATTTACATTTAGATTTGTCAATTGTTTGTTAGTCCACGAAGATCTTATATCCTACGCATCTTTCAGTTGTTCTCTTTCGGTTTTTTCCCCTTTATTTATTTAACTCGTCATGTGAGACTTTATATTAGTCATAATTTATTTATGTGTAGGAGCCTCCAAGCAAAAAGAAAAAAAAATGTGCAGGAGCTGGTGGTGGGTTGAGCTTTGACTACAACTGTCTATCATAAATTAACAATCTCTTATGTGTTTTTCCTAACTTTTTAACTTTATAAGTGGACACGTAAGTAATTTGATCACGATAACAAATTAGAAAACTTATATTTTGGTATTGTATATTATGAAAATTCTAAATTTATTATTTTATTTACATCATGACTTCAAAATTATTATATTTTTTTTCCATAAATCATGTTTGTGGTTTATTGTCACAACGTGCAATAGGAACGAACTATTATTTTTTAATAAATTGCAAGTCTATTTTTTCTTAGATTTATACTTTTTTCTATTAATTTGTTTTTCAAGCACCAAAATATCTTTCAATTTGGATTTTAAGATTATGTTTTATAGGTCATATTTTTCATCTAATGTACCTTCCTATCAAGTTTTTTGAAGAAAAATTAGAAAATTAAGGGTTAGTAGCGTGATTAATTTAAAAATAGATTTAAGACTATGCCTCTTAGATGGATGTTTAATTTCCTGTCCTTAATAAAGTTAGAAAATCAAAGGGTTGTTCAAGTAAATAATCTAAAACTATGTCTTGCAAAATGCATTGATATTGTTTTTATTAAAATTCTTTATTTACAAAAGTGCTAGATATTTAATGTGAATATAAGAAAATACTAAAATCTTATTTTTCATAATAATTTATTCTAGATTTTAATTTAACTTTGAAATATAAGTTGTATATAGTGTTTTAGAAAAAAAAAAGTATTCTAAATTAATTTTATTTGGGAGGCCGATCTTAGTATGGACATTTGTTGCTAGTATCAAAAGTTAAAGTTAAATAAATTTTTAATAAAAGTGTTCATCCTAATTAATGAATTTAAATGTAGGAGACTTCGGCATGCATTTGCTCGTATGCTGTTGAAATTTAATAGACTTCTATTTGGAAGATCGGGAAAATGTCAGATATTAATGCAGTTGTAAGGTCAAAATCTCTAGTAAGATATCTGTTTATAGTTTTACATGAGATGATAGTTATTGAGGTTTGATAGAGTCAAGCTTGTCACTCAGATTTACGCAAAAAGAGTTCCAACTCTGGAAACTTAAAAAAACAGTAGGATCTTGAGGCTCGAGCCGTGTCTCTTGGAAAAGTATTCTACATCTGGCAACGGGAACATGGAGGCTAGATAACAAATTAACCACCAAGTGGAGCAACTTCAAAGCCCGAACCCACGTGAAAGCCTAATTGGTGCCGTGAGCTTAGTGGTGGGACCACCGGCCAACAGAGGAAGAGAGAGGAATTTTCGTTTGTAGGGTCCATCTTGTATTCATGAATCCTGAAATTCCGAAATTCCTCGACTTTGATCCTTCTTCTCACTAATCTTGAAATTTTGGTATCTTATCTAATATTGGAGTCGGACTCTCAGTTGATAAAAATAGGGATTCATATGATTTATTATATTACATGTATTAGAGCCACTCAATCACATATTCAAATTTCAAGTGAAACGACTCAGCATAAAAAGCTCTACCCAATGAGAAATATTAAAAAGTATTCAAGAAAATAATAAAAACTTGTATAAACTACAAACTGATATAATCATAATTAAAGAAAAATCTTGGGTTGTATAAAGTGAATATCTCTTAGCAATTGCCAAAAAAATTATAAAAAAGACTACACTTTAGAAAATAAAATTTCTTCCCAAAATAAATAAACTTTAAAATCAAACTAACAAAATAAAGATTATGGTAATTAAGTTCAAGAAATACCTTATTATAAGCAGCAAGCCAACCTCGAGTTTAATATAATCTCATATCTTCTTATTCTCACTTTCATCTTCATGAAATTAATTATCTTCACGTAAAGATTACACATTATTTTGTACGATATCATATCATATGTTGAGAGAAGAACCCACAAACACACTTTATCTAAAACAGCATATGTGTATTGACGACTAAGATCAGGATAATGATATCCTATAAAAAGGATGAAGTATAGATTATTTGAAACACAAATGCATAATTCATGTTAATCAATTTCCATTGGATATCTCTGTATGTGTATGTGAATAGATAATATATTTTACAGACTACTGGGTGGAACCTAATTAGAATATAATGAAGTTCTTACTAATGGGTTTTTACTATTCTTTTAAGTATCTATCTGCATGCCAAAAAAAAAAAGAAGTTGGTACTATTCAAAGTTGAAGCTCTCTTACTTAGTTTGAGACGTCGGTTCGAATTCCGGGCATGCCACCTTTTCTCATCCCAGTTCTACGTCCCTCAACTAAAGGCCATGTAAATCAGAAAGACTGCAAATAATATATATATATATATAATCCAATGAGCAAGAGGTGTTTTGGAATCTACAATCAACGGGTTACCAGTCTTGGAGTATCCCCTCGGAGTGAAAACACATTGATGTGGTAATTGGAATGACAAATAAAAAAAGGGAATGTCTTGAGAATTCAAATTTTGAATTTGAACTTTTTAATTGGATTGATTGGGCTCCATGGGAATGAGAGAACCGATGAAGTTAACCTTTGGTAATTGGATCTTAAGGATAAGATTATGATGAAGCTATTTGTTTATTAGTAACCAATCCGAATCTAATCTTCTAATGGAACTGTTTAATCAATTGAAAAAATAGCAAAATGTGCTCTTATCAATTGATGGAGAGATATTAGAAGAAGATTTGCTTTCAGTATTCTTTAGATAATTAAATTGGACTCTTTCAAAGAAAAACTTCTACTTACATAGGACTCTTTGAAAAGAAACTTTGCTGCATATGTGACTCTTTTTTGTACTCGATTCATGAGAAACTGATTTCGTTTTATGCATGGATAACTTGCATGGAGAAATTGAGTGATGCTTCTAAAGAAGATTTCTCATCCTATCCTCTGGAGTTTTGCTTGGCCCACCTTCAATCTTTTTTCACCCTCTTAAATTCAACTATCCACATCGTAGTCATGGATAGTTAAGCCTTGCTGCTATTCAGCTTGGTTTTTTTTATTAGGAAAATGTAACATCCTAGTTTCAAGGAATTTATTTATATATATTAAAGACATTAATTTTAATTGTGTAATCGTCTCTTAATTTCGAGATTGATTTTAATTTTGACCCATTTCGATGCCCTCATTATTGAGGGCATTTTTGTTAAGATAACTGACATTATATATAAAGCACGTTCTCAATAGTTTTTAAATTTTCATTACCCCGCGCGCTGTGGATTAAGAGTTTAGCCTAGGTTTTTTTAAGAAATCCTCAAGTTATAAATAAAAATAAAAAACCAATTTCTATTATTAATAATCTAGTAATGAGAGGTGACTAACTGGAGAGTCAGATGAGAACTGCCCCACTTATCAGTGAGGTAAGTAAGTCAGTTCATATATTGCCGAACTCAGCAAGTTCTTATCACCCTCTCATTTGTTTTCTTCCTCACACATTTTCAGTAGAAACAACGGCCACTTCTTTCAATAAAATTATCATAGGCTCTTCTGCAGTGTCTAAGGACAAGTTGCATCACTATCTCTCTAATTTGTAGTTTTTATACATGGAGCCCACAGTTGAATGTTTCAAACAACCATCATTATCATTTGGTGGGCCCTAAAAAAAATGCATTGCCTGTTCATCCAAAATCCACAGTAAAACTATAGTGATGGGGTATAAGGGCCCCCTTGTTTCCGAGCATTCTTTTTACAGGAATTTCTGCTGTTTGGATGTTATCATTTCATATACTTGCTTGTGTTCTGAGGAACTTGATCAAGGAACCTGGGTTCCACAACAGTAGTGTAGAGGAAGGAAACTTGGGCAGTCTGAGGACTCAATGTATAGAGCAATAGGAGCAAATGGAGTGGTTGGAGTTTGTTTCTTTTAATAAGACAAGTTGTTGGAGCTGGAATGTGAAAGCCCCTATTTCTTGTTTTGTGTGCAATGGAACACATTTTCCCAGTAGGTCAACTCACAAGACTCAGAACCCTAGTACACCAATTCTCTCCCCGAGAGCTGCAGCCGTGGATCCATCAGTGGGGTCCAGAATCTGAAATCCGAACCTTTCACAATCTTTTATCACTTATTGATCACTGACAAATCACATGATCAAACATAATCTCTATCAAATATTGATTCCTCATAAATCACTTGATCAATATAAAAAATTGAAGCAGTCACATCATGGGCCTGTTTTTTATACTATAATTTTTAATAAGAATCTCGTGGGAAGAGAATTCATTGACATTTTATGATGACTTGTTCTAATAGTGTTTTAAAATTTCAGTCCCTATGTCTTAAATATTCTTGGGAATTCCAACCACATTTTTTTTTGAAGTATAAATGGCGATTTAGGTATATCACATGTTGGAGGATTTTTAAATTATGAAGAGATGTATTGTTTTTAAGTTCAAGTAAAGAAACAAGTCTCATAAGTTTTACATATGATCAAGACCTTCTAATTGTCGTGAAATCTGGATTAACATGAGAGGGTGTTCACTCCATATTACTCCAATTTTATACATGGCCTGGCCGGTTGGAGGGAGATGTTGTAAGATCTTCCGGAAGAAGATGAGTTGCTTCCTTGAGATTTCCTCATAATGCTATGGATCTACCTAATCGGGTAGCATATTCTAAAAAAAGTATTTTTAAATCTGCCTTAATTGTTGCTATGTCATTTATATTAGTTGTATTCATATTAGAGTTTATTTCATTAAGAAGGGTTTCTACACCTTGTAATTTCAATCTAGGGTCTAATACATCAGCTATACAAAATGTTAAAGGAGCTAATCTCCAATATTGTGAAAACTTTTCCTCCATTTGTACACACATAACTTGAAAATTTTGAAAATCTCTATACTTTTTAAAAGTAAGACTTATTTCATAAAAATGGGCTAAAGCTTGATTGCATGTGGGATAATATACCCCGGAAAAAAACAATGTTGCATCATGAAAAACTTCTAAAAAATCTCTTATTATCTCAAAAATGGCCCATTTATCATCACTTATAAAAATATTTTCACGCTCCCAATAAAGTTGACAATATTGATTTAGTGTCATTTTATAAGCACACGATTCTTTTAACATTTAACAGGTAAAATTATATCTATGCTTTACATCATATGATATTTTCTTTGGTGTTAGATTCAAATTTACACATATTTCCCTCCACCCTTGTTTTAGCGAGGAAGAACAAAAAATGTATCCTACAATCTATTTAATAATCTCTAAATCATCTCTAATTAATTTAACCCCTTCTTGTACGATAAGATTTATGATGTGGCATGCACATCTATTGTGAAATAGATCTTCATTTAAATCAAGTTGAATCGATTGTCTTAATAAATCTGCTGCGACGTTGTTAGTGCTTGCATTATCTAAAGTTATAAAATTTATTTTTCTTCAATTTTATTAAGTTTTTCAAGGATGGTGGACCATATCCTAGTACCAGTGTGTGAGAATTCTAGCATAGAAAATGCTATCATTCTTTTCTGCATCACCCAATCACTATCAATATAATGTGATGTGATTGCAATGTACTCCAGATTTTATTTAGAGGTCCATAAATCTGAAGTTAAAGCCACTTTTCCAGGTGTATTTGCAAAAATATTTTTTAAATTATCTTTTTCTTTCAAAAAAGTCTTTATTGCATCACTTCTAACAGTATTTCTAGATATTTTCTGCCATCCAGGATGAAAGGCAGACCTCAAAAATCTTTTAAAACATCGATCATTCTTCGGAAAGTACAAATAGTGACTGACTACATATTATATACTTAATAAGTTGATATCTAACATTATTAGGATCATAGTTGGAAACTCCTAGACCACCAGATGAATCTATTTGAGAAAGGTGGGTTTAAATCATCCTCCCATTACTTGCCCCATCGCTAGTGGTGGGGGTGTGTTTCAGCAAACACGATTTCATGTGTCTAGTAAGGTGACCAGTGCCGTTTGATGATTTGCCACTGAGGAGATCTTTGTAATATTTATATTGTGCCTTCTCCTATGTTCTTCATTTGGGACATGAGACAGAAACTTCAGCAAAATGAGCCCATACAGGAGAAGTCATTCTTGTTTTTCTCTTTTTTTTGGGGTTGTAGGATCTTGGGGATTATTGCTTTCTACTTTTGTCCCTTGGTCTTGGTCTAAATTAATAAATCTAAGATCTTCCTCATTTAGAGAGAAGTCAAGGTTGAAAGGTTGTGATGATCCAGCCATTTTTTTATAATAAAAGATTTTAAAAAAACTTAAATAAATAATTATATATAATGTGTTTTTTGTGATAATTTATATAAGAAAGGGGAGAAGATGAGACTTAATATATAATATTACTATGTATATTATTACTAAATAAAACTCAAAATTAAAGATAATAAATACCTTTATAAGATAGGAGAGAGCTAATGGAGAAGTCATTCTTAGTTGAATCCTCCACTTTAGAGAAGTCACCCTCACTTCTTAGAAAACTTTGTAAAGAGAGCTTAGACTTTAGAATAAGACTTAAGAGAGCTTAGAGCTTTAGAGGGAGTATGAGAAGTGAGAAAGTAGATGTGTAGAGAAATGTGAGGAATGAGGGCTATTTATAAAATTCCTAAGTGATAAAATGACATAAAATACCCCATCATATGACCGTTTTATAGTAGTTGGGGGGTATAATGGTAAAAAATGATCAAAAGACACTAATACCCCCCATTTGACCGTTTATAGCTGTTGGGGGGTTAAAAATGTAAAAAATACACATATAGCCGTTTTTTTGGGGTGGGGGGAGTTTTTTTTGAAAAAATAGCCGTTGGAGCTGGGCCGAGCCAAGCCGCCCGCGGGCTCTGGGGCCCAAGAACGACACAGTTTTTAAGCCGTGTCGGGCCGTGCCTTGGGCCTGGCAAGCTGGGCCTAGCACGGCCCAGATTCTTTACCGGGTCAGTCCGGGCCGCCCATTGACCAAGTCAATGGGCCCAGTCACGGGATTTACGGGCCGTGCCCGGGTTGGGCTTGGGCGGCCCTGCCCAGATTGACACCTCTACTTGCAGGAACCATTGTCGAGTGTTTGAAAGTCCAGGGCTATCAAAATGTCACACGACCCGTTAACACGACACGAATCCACACGATATTAACGGGTTTGGGTGACCCCTTAATGGGTTCGGGTCGTTAATGGGTCAGACCCGTTAACCTGTTAAATTAATGGGTCATTAACGAATAAACCCGTTAACCCATTACAACTCGATACAACCCGCCAAAAAGTCATGCTGCCAAGTGTGCATCACATTACTATGCGAAAAATCAAAGTGTGGATGACATAAATTAGAAGAGATACAACATTTACTTACAAAATGGGCCTAGCCTCAAAATATAAAGTATGGCTTTATGATTTAGAAAATAGATACTTTTTAAATTTAATGAATATTTTTTTCAAAATTAACGGATTAATGGGTCGTATTCGGGTGACCCGTTAAATAAACGAATTGGGTTCGTATTTGATTTTTTTGACCTATTTTTTTAATAGATCGTGTTCATATTAAAGTGATTCTAATCCAAATTTATACCATCTACCATCCGAATTTATTAACACGACCTGTTTGACGGACTGTTTGAAACGGGGAGACCATCCATTTGATGGCCATAAAGTTCACGATCTGTCCATCCGAAATCTCCAGTCAAACTATAGTGATGGGTGATTGGGTGGGGTCAAGGAAATGCCAAAAATATCACTGTTAATTTTTAGTTGTCGGTATTATGGGTGTTATCATTGCGTACTTGCTTACAGCCTGAAAAATGGGTCCCACAACAGTGGTGTGTCTCAGGACTCATTTGTAAATTTTCCACTATAACGAGGTCCACTTGAGATGGTTGGAAAGTGTAAGCGAATATTCCTCCTTTTAGGTGCCATGTGTCACAATTTCCCAGTAGGTCATGTCACACAGACTCGCAACTCCCAAGTCGGCGATTCCCAACTCCCAACTCCCCACCTATATCTGTTCAATCCTCACGGTCACGGAACCGGATTCCCTGTTCGTACCAACCCGGGGTCATCTACTCCCAAGGAAAATCAGAGAAGCTACGTGACCTGAAAAATGGCCTGAAAGTCCCTGAACCTGGAATCTCATTTTTTTTCGTGCTATTTTTTAGACCTGATTTTTCAGGTAATTTAAAATTTTACAAATTTTTATTTTTTTTTTGTTTTGTCTAAATAGGAAATCAGGGCTTGCCACATGTAGAGGGCGGAGGAATGACAACCTATTTTTTAATTTTTTTCACCCACTTGTGTGGAATGAATAAATCTTCTCATATAGTATCTCCTGATTGATCCAAACAGAGGATCCAATTTCCACTATTACGGGCATAGCTGCAGCCGTACTTCATTATTAGTGGGTTCAAGAACGAAAGTCCAGGACCTTTCTGGCCCCAACACCCATTTTGTTTTCTATATCTAAGTTATTTTTGTTCTCTTTATCTAAGTCCATGTTTGGCCTCTCTATTATATATATTTTTTTAAATACTTAAAATGGATAGAAATTTAAAAAATAAAAGAATTTAGCACACGTCTCTACTCATTACGTGCTTTTGTCTTAAAATGAAATACCTTATTTATGGATTTGTGAAAATAAGAGTTTTAGCCTTTTTTTTAAACCCTTTTTCTTATAAATTTCTTTTAGATGGATATGTTGGAATAAGAGTAGAAATAACAAAAAAGGCCTAAGTACTCAAACTCAAGTTCAATAGTCTTTTAAGGTCTAAAATCTAGCGTGGGTGGGTAGGGGGGCGGGTGGGATCCCCATTGAAGAAAAAAATTAGGAAAAAAGAAAAAAACTAATTTAAATGGGCCAATGGCTAGATTGACCACTTGATATTATGTATTCTTTCTAGGGCTGTCAAAATGCCACACGATCTGTTAACACAACACGAACCCACACGATATTAACGGGTTCGGGTCGTTAACGGGTCAAATTTGTTAACATGTTAAGTTAACGGGTCGGGTACGAATTAAGCCAGTAACCCATTAACAACCCGCTTAACCCGTTAAAATTTTTTTTAGTCCCTGACTGTAACTAGAATTAATTTATATTCATAAAGAAGAAATTGAAAATTATTATTTTATAGTGAGATTTTAGGTGGGATCCACTCGAGATCCTCATAGTTTCATGTGGCTTATATAATTTTCTCCTTATATATTTTTATATGGATTTTTTTTTAATTTTCAAAATGACTTAATTACTTAACGGGTTAACGGGTTGGGTCGGGTTACCCGTTAAATTAACGGATCGTGTTCGGGTTGGATTTTTTGACCAGTTAAGTTAACGGGTCGTGTACGGGTTGAGGTGATTTTAACACGAATTCGTTAACCCGTAATCCGAATTCGTTAACACGACACGATTGACAGCCCTAATTCTTTCTATATAAAAAAAAACACGTAAATAGAAAAGTAAAGAAAGTTAATCATATATTCAAAATGTAGCAAAATCAACATTAGTGATTGTATCAGTTATATGTATGTGGTTTGGATTTTCGAAAGGTGGGCTGCGCTTAACACAGAGAGATGGGGCCCACCTTTTGAAAATCAAAACTGTTTACAAGTTCTATTAACACCCATTGTAATCTATGTATGTAATGCTTAAACTCAATTTCAGTGAGCCAACAATTAGATCGATGGCTAGATTTTACACACTACTCTTATAGAAAAGAAGAATTAAATAAAGGTAATCAATCACATGTTCAAGAGGTAATCAATCAATTGCGGTTAATTATTTTGCTCATTTGGATAATAATTTTTATGTTCATCACAACAATGGTGTCCATATGTGCAACCGGTTTTGATTTTCCATAAAGGTGGGGCTGCCCCCTCCCCATGTGTTTTGCAAGGGAGATGCACCATACACCATACACCATACTCTATCCCTCTCATTAAATCAAATGATCAAAATAAGAGACATACAATGAAAGGAGTCACAGCCTGAGTTTTACACATGATCATGAGGACCTTCTGATTCCAGTGGAAATTTGGATCAGACCTAAAACAAGACACGATCCTGTTTTTGTGCTACTCAAACTTTTTATATATGTGGGTCCCACTGGTCGAATTATATTGATGGGCTTGTGATAGGGAGATTTAGTAAACAGATTGTGATGTGCATGTGACTCCACCTTTCTGTTCCCTCCATGGAACATATATCACATCAAACTTTGGGAGTAGTATTATTCTCTCATGGCTGCTTTGCTTCTGACTTCTTTCTTTTTAATTCACTGTGTTCATGTTCATTCAATAAAATAGATACCAATTGTTTTATATTCTATTACTTTTGCCCTGATTATCAATAGCTCTTACAATTATTTTATAGTCTGAATCTTTTGGCCTGATTATCAAAAGCTCTTACAATTATTTTATAGTCTGCATCTTTTGGCACGACTATTAAAAGTTCTTTTAGTATTATTAGTCATTTTATAGCTTTCGATTTTTTTATTATACATTAAAGTAATAGTATTTTCAGTCAAAGCCAGTGTGAATTTAAAAGCTCTTACATGGTTAAAAGTTAAAATACAGAACGTTTTGCTCTTTGTTCTAGTTGAATATCAGGAGTCGTTTCTTTGCACCCATTTATATGCATAAGAATTGATGAATTGCATCATATACAAATGAGGAGTAAAAATATTGCGTAAATAGGTCATTCTCTTGTAAAAATTTTCATAATAAAAAAGGTCCTTAACAAGGGTCGCATTAGTGCAATTGTCATTCAGGACAGGTTGCAGTTTTAAAGCTCGTCTTGCCCCTTAATTTTTTGTAAATTTTGCGGGCCTCAGATCTTTAATTGAACTGATCAAATTTTCATTCCCCCATAATTGAATTTCAAAATATTTAATTTCATGTCATGAATCTTCATAGATTTTAAGATGCATGAAATTTTGACATATGAAATCAAAACCGTTCGACAGTTATTAGTCAAGTTCGAACAAGATTGGCTGGGACTTACTCAACTAATTGGGTTGAATTATGAATTATGGGACAAATAGTAAGAATGAACTCAACTCAACCCAACTCCTTTTTGAATGTGTTGAGAAATGCTACCCAAACATATCCTCAAAATCTAAAAAGATAAACTTGAACATTGAATTACTGGGTGGAGTTCAGATCCGTTTGCAATCAATTAAGCTCAGGAATTGCCATCCCTAACTGATGCGCCAAACTACTAAAAATCGCTCCCCATTAAAACACATTGATATTTGAAGTTACAGGATCAAATGAACAAAATTAGCCACTAATGAATAATTCTTAATACTAGGGGGCATACTTGTTTTTTTGTCAAAGACTATGCTTTAATAAATCATAAACTTAGTGAGTAATAATTAATTATTAATACTATGGGAGCACCATATTACTTAGGACAAAAGACAAGTTATCAGTTATGGGATAATCTTCCTGTGGAACATCATTGGAACTTGAGGATCTCAAATAAATCCTCCACAAACATATTGGTGGAACCCACGAATCCTATAAAACAGAAAGAGGTGATTACCTACTAAAAAATAAATTAAGTTTCTTCTTACATTTGTAGTCCTCCCATCCAAAAACTATGATTACTTCTTACAAAGCCTTGAACATGAAGGTTAAGAAAATCAAGTGATACCCATTTTCACAGAAGGCCAAATCCAAATCTCATTTTATATTTCCTGAGTTACCAATGTCTCAAAATTACCTTTAATAACATAACTAGCCAACTTCTGCTACCATGCCTCTTTTCACTTCAGTCTAGACAAAATTTGTCTGGACGTGTAGTAGCATAACTTAAAAGGCAAGCAGGAGTAAAATTAATCTAATCATGTGACAATTGCCTAGGGGATACGCCAGGTTGGTTCATAAATAGAAAAATATATAGTAGATTAGCTAGTAGTTATTAAAAATTGATGTCATTTGGCAAGTTTACTTTCCCAATGGAAAAGATATCACAGCTGAAAATTGAGATGTGCATACAATTGAACAGTTTTCATCTCTATGATAAAGTACTAATGTTATAAAGGACTACTTTGTGCAATGAGAGGATCCCGCGCTCCACGGATTTTTCTTTTCACAGAAGAGAGAAATCCTTCATTCTTAACCATCCTATAGGAAGCTAAAATCCCCTCTGTTAAGGAAATTCTCAATTTTTTCTCCATTTTTATGAGGAAGATGTTTCGCACCAAACAAAAGACTAGTGAGCTTTAAAAGGAATTAGAAGAAATTTTTTTTTATCATGAAATTCTCTCATTGCATAAATGCACCCAAAATGAGTCCAACTTCATGAAAATAGAGTGCAAAAGGTCTTCCATTTGCTACTGTGATTTGTAAGCAATATAAAATCAACTTCTTGATGCAAGGATTACACTTTAAGATTTGGTATTGAAAAACTCCCAACTTCACTCACCAATGGTTTTTTTTTTTTTTATGATTATTATCACTACAAAAGACTTGCTTTTAGAATTACGCGGAGGCTCCAAGGCTAGAGGCTACAGCCTAGAAGTGGGATAACGTAAAATAAGGGAGACATGAATGGGACAGGAACGGAGAGTTGGAGTAGTTCAGATTTTTCAGTGACCAGCAACTTTTCTGTAGATTGACTCAAACCTCTATATCTTTTGTTTATACTGTTTCTACTGAGACAAGAAGTCGATTGGACTGGCCCAGATCTACCACATATCCCCAGCCGACACAAGTCCCTCCCACACTCCTCTAAGTGTGGGTTGGTCCTTCGCACTTGGAACGGAATTTTCGTGGCCCAGTCCCAGTTCCTAACATCAAAACAGTGAATTTGGTCATTTATGAATTGTGGCCATAGCCAACAAGCATCTTTTTTTGCCATTGTGGTGTCCAATGTAAGGAGACTGGGATATTGTCTCTGCAGCGGTTCTTATATTTAGTTGAAGTTTAAATATTTCCCATAAAAGTAAGAAGTGTTCACGCAATATGCTAGGGTCATGTGATATATATCACACATATTAGATGGTGCGATATTCTAAGGCAGTATTATATCATACGATAGCCCTGTGTGACATCCTAACGCCATGCAACATCGCAATATTTTTGTACGAATGACTTTGCGAGGAATATTTAAACTTCATCTGTTTTGGGCAAACAACATCTTTAGGGGTAGTTGTATAGGCAATATCCCAAGGAGACATGATCTAGTCCAAAAGATTCATGGGGCCCATTTCAGCCATGGTGGATGGCAGGAGATGAGGCGTTCAAGCCAATGTGCATGAAGATCTAGTTAGTAAGGACTCAAATCCATGCTCAAGTACATTAATAATTAGCGTTCTTTTGAATTTCGGTCTCAAATAGATGAATTAGTACAATTAGGATTAAGTATTAGGACTTCCATAATTCTCAGTCCCATTTGAATAGTTAGGTTAATGGGTTGCCTCAGTTGTTAATTATGTTCAATTTTGAACTTCATTATAACTTTACATCTCAATAAAACAGTTAACATAGGGTTGGCTAGGTTAAATTAGATTAAATCTACAAGTTGTGCATAGTTATGTGGGGCCCACATGGGACCCACTAGAGCTACTTGCAAGGCTAAGGGGCTAGTTTGTTGGAGGACCAATTAATTCATGCCTTAACATGAGTTAGTGTTAGGAGAGGGGCCCAATGTTTGACCAGGTGTATTGGTGTGGCCCACATGACCACCCAAGTATGGGCCGGTTCTTTCCCACATCATCTTGCCACTTTTGGTTTTTCTTGGTCAACCAACATTTTCCAAATTGTTGTCATTTATTACTAATGTCAAGAGACAAAATCTTTGGATTCTTTTTCATTGATGGGAGAAAAAGCTTATAAAATATCTCAATTCATGAATTAGACTCTTGAATGACTCGATCGGCTGCTAATTAGTTTTCTTACACATGCAAGAGAGTATTGAGGAGTGAGCCCTACCCAAACGGAAATGGGAGTATTAAAAAATAGCCTCTACCAACACCTTGAGCTTTTGGTAAGAATGGTTAGTTGAGTAAAATTAATTTGGTATAAGAGCATAGGACGACTGTGTTTCTGATGGGGGAGAGTGTGAGATCCGACAGGATTGGGCCAAGGTGGCATATTCGATTGAAATTCGGTGTACCCATCACCTGCGAAAGAGCACCCGTGATATAAGGGACTCCATAAGTCTCACATTGGAAATATCTAAGTTTTAACCCTGACCTTATAGGTCATACTTCATCTTACTCAAGATGATGCATGCGTTTTAAAGCTGTGCGGCCCTCCCTCTCGGTTGTCTGTCACAGGAGATTCCAACATCATAAGATACGAGTTCTTATTTTTGGTTGTAAGTGCTTCGGAAGATCAGGCCCGGCCCTGGAAGGGGGCAGTCAGTGCACCCGCCCCGGGCCCCATTTTTCAAGGGGGCCCAAAATTTCAAAAACATCTCCTCTCCTAACAAGAAAAGTTAGAAAATGTTTCCTCTCCTCAAGGCTACCCAGTAGTCAAAGCTGAACCCCCTCAACGGCTCAACCCTTCATCATTCATCAATCAAAATCCTCATTCCTCAAGTCCTTTGAACCCCATCTCAACCAAACAGCAACCCCCACCACCCCCCACCCCCCCGCCCAAAAAAAAAAAAAAAAAAAAAACAAGAAGAAGAAGAAGAAGCACCCAGCACTCCAGCAGGCCCTCTGGTTGATTGCTAGTTGTGCTCTTTTGTTTCTGAGTTACAATATCATGGACACGGAATCTCGTCGCCCGCTTCATGACCATAGTCGCCGAACCAATCAAAACCGTCTAAGTGGAACCATCTTCCAAATACATGATTGCCCTTTTCTTTGATTTTTGTTTCTGGGTTTTCTTCTTTTTGTTCGTTCTTGTTCATATGAGAGGAAGATGCAGATGGAAATAGAGGAGGATTTTGGAAGTTGAGAGGGTTTTTCGATGAGGAAGCGATATTGATGGTGCAGATGACAGAGGGTTTTATAGTGGGGAAGGGTTTTTGGTGTGCCGCGGGAGATTTGGAATTTTGTCTCGCCCTTGCTGACTGATGTAGGACGAGTGAATGGAGTGATGGTTTTGTTTTTTGTCTTCTTTCTTGGGTTTGGGTGTTGTGGGTTGGGACATCTGTATTTGGTCTTGACTTTTAGACCATCAAGACTTAAAATTGTAACTAAGGTGGGTGGGTCATGGATGTGGGATTGGCTTAAATTTGGACTTGACTTTTAGACCATCAAGGAGACTTGGATTGCAGCTAGGGTGGATTGGTCATGGATGTGGGATTGGCTTAACCACCCCCAACAAATATTGGGTGCATTAAGTTAAATCAACTTGAACTATTCTATTTTTTCTGGACTAATAAACATTAATAAATAGGCAATTGGTTTTAGGAATGGTGCTTGTGAAGAAAGATTGATAATTATAGCTTGAATGTTAGCAGTTAGATTCATGAACAAGGATTAAGAATAAAAAGAAAACTACTAAATTTGACATGATTCTCTGTAACTATAAGGTTATTATTTTAAGAATAAAATTGGAATAGGGTAGATCTCACTCTTTCCTCAAGCCCTTAGAAGTATTTTAATTATGTTGTATAGCATTTGACATTTTTATTTTCAACATGTCGGTTGTGAAATTGCCCACAAAAATAATGGATGACCTTGATAAATAATTCGAGCATTTTTTATGGGGTAATAAGGAGGGCAAGAGAAGCCTCTACACGATTAGTTGGCATGATATTCTGTTGAAAATTAACTTAGTCAGCAAAAAATTACAACTGTTTTCCAAATGTTTTGATTGCCTATAGAATACTATTGACTATACCTGTGACTGTAGCATCTGCAAAAAGAAGCTTCTCTAAATTAAAATTATTGAAATCTTAGTTGAGGTCTACCATGTCACAAGAAAGGCTAAATGGGCTAGCAATCTTATCCATTGAAAAGGAGATGTTAGAAAATCTTGAATTTGAAAGCATAATTGAGGATTTTGCTTCTCAAAATGCAAGAAGAAAATCATTTCAATAATACTTTTTTAATTGTGATTTTATTTTTCACTTTATCTTGTAGATGGCGATGCTGGTATGAGAAATTATTTGGCCGACGATTTGGTACTCTTACCGAAATGCTGGTATGAGAAATTTATTTATTTATATATTAAATGTATTTATCATATGATATTATTTGATTTTTAATGAAATTACTATTTTTGGGCTAAATATATGAAAACATGTTATATATATGTGCATATATTAAGAAACTATAAAAATAAATTAAGGGCACATTTTAGTGATTCGCACCGGGCCTTTGAAAAGTCAGAACCGGCCCTGCGGAAGATGGACTTATAACGTTGTATGCTTCTTGGTGGTTTAAGTGTAGCTGCATAATTAGGCTTGTCAATGGGCTGGGCCAAGCCCGGACTTGGGTTGTCCAATCCCATCCCAAATATTAGGAGGGATTACTGGGGGTTGTCTAATCCCAGTCCTAAATTGAACATGCCTACGTCAAATTCTGTCTCGTGCGGGGCCGGGCCGGGGCTTAGCACGACCTTGAATATAAGCTAAATATTCTCTAATTATTCCTATACTGTCACTGGACACTGGGTGTGAACCGAACTTTAAACTCTCATTTTTTCCGGACTTGGGATTGACAATGCAATGCAACAACCAACATGGAGGAGGTTTTTTTTTTTTTTTTTTTCTTCTTCTTCTTTTGTCGGTGATAGATTAGAAAATAAAAAAATCAACATAAATTAATATAAAACAGCTAGTGCATTCCCGTCATTGTATGAATCATCATCACTAGTTGTGTCATGACCCAACCAATCCTGGGCACAAACTAAGGGCCAGTTTGACATCATTTCATGAGAATATTTCGGTATTCCCAAGGAATGAAAATCTTAAGAATGTGTTTTGGGGAGACAAATTAAGTGTACCCTGATAGCATTCCCATGGAAAACCTCACAACGAGCACAAAAAAACAACCACCTCTTGTCACTCTCAGTGTCTTTGCTCCAAACCAGCAACCTCTCACTCATGTTCTCTCATCCCCGCCCAACAAAACCTCTATCTATCTTTGCATCTGCCACTGCCAGCAGCTCCCTCCCTCCCTCTTTCTCTGCGAATTTTAATATATAAAACATATCTTGCTTTAATTTTAGGGAGGTCATAGTATTTATTGAAACTTGTGATGCCAAAATACAGATACAACAAGTAAAAATGAGGATACCTGGATAGTGGCATCCTTTCTGTAAGTGTCTAAAAATTACGGACTTTGAATCAGGGATTAGGACCCCTGTCTTGAGTGGTTTGGGTGAAGATTAACGTGGCTCCGGCTAAACCTGAAGAGAAAGAGAGGAAACACGTCAGAGGACCTTGGCTGTGGGCAGCATAAGGCTCTCCGATGCTTATGTCAGTTCAGGGACTGAATAAGGGAGATGGAGAGAAAATTGCAGAGTAAGTGTATACGTTATGGGTTGCGTACCTTAGAATGGAGATGGAGATGCTATTTATAGGAGATGGGGGTGACTTGCATGGACGAGCCTCATGATGGGCTTTGCCACTTGAGTGGCCTTGTCCACTCAGCCCACACTTCATTAAATGCTAGCCTCACCTACCCATTCCTCATTAAATGCCAATCTTATCGGGCCAGGCGGTGGTTGACTTTTGGGCCAAGTCCCATCGGGCCTGGCCTGGAGCCATGCTTTGGGGGCGCACGTGTACCGTATAACGCCGTTTTGTCAGGAATGATGAATCGCAGGGCACGCCTTAACACGTGCCTTCGTCCTGTCAACAGTCCCATCAGCGTCTGTCAAATCTGCCGTGCCGAGGTTGGTGTACAATGACCCGTGCCACTTGACCTCAGGGGCGCTCACCTCGGCGAGTGCCGTGACCCATCAGCCGAGGTCCGTCCTGGGAGGGCGGAGGTAAGATTAGCTGTATTAGTTCCAAGGCTAGTCCTGATCTTGGCTTAGTGAAAAGACCCCCACACAATTGCCTCTCAGCTTCCGACCTCTTGTAAGTGCCTAAAAATTACGGACTTTGAATCAGGGATTAGGACCCCTGTCTTGAGTGGTTTGGGTGAAGATTAACGTGGCTCCGGCTAAACCTGAAGAGGAAGAGAGGAAACACGTCAGAGGACCCTGGCTGTGGGCAGCACAAGGCTCTCCGATGCTTAAGTCAGTTCAGGGACTAAATAAGGGAGATGAAGAGAAAATTGCAGAGTAAGTGTATGCGTTATGAGTTGTGTACCTTAGAATGGAGATGGAGATGCTATTTATAGGAGATGGGGGTGACTTGCATGGACGAGCCTCATGATGAGCTTTGCCACTTGAGTGGCCTTGTCCACTCAGCCCACACTTCATTAAATGTTAGCCTCACCTACCCATTCCTCATTAAATGCCAATCTTATCGGGCCAGGCGGTGGTTGACTTTTGGGCCAAGTCCCATCGGGCCTGGCCTGGAGCCATGCTTTGGGGGCGCACGTGTACCGTATAACGCCGTTTTGTCAGGAATGATGAATCGCAGGGCACGCCTTAGCACGTGCCTTCGTCTTGTCAACAATCCCATCAGCATCTGTCGAATCTGCCGTGCCGAGGTTGGTGTACAATAACCCGTGCCACCTGACCTCGGGGGCGCTCACCTCGGCGAGTGCCGTGACCCATCAGCCGAGGTCCGTCCTGGGAGGGCGGAGGTAAGATTAGCTGTATTAGTGCCAAGGCTAGTCCTGATCTCGGCTTAGTGAAAAGACCCCCACACACTTTCGATTACAAGACAAGTTTCGGATTTTCAAACATGATTATGCTAATTGGATTATTTGAGAACGCATCTACAAGAACATTGTTAAGCAAGTTAAGCTTAGCCCATTCTCACTGGGGGAATATTCTCAGCCCAATCCATTCTTAGAATAGACAAACTCTTAGAATTTGAATGATGCCAAAAGGTCCCGGGAACAAAAATGCATGACATGTGCTTGCGTGGGCTGGGCTGGGCCTGTTCTGCCAATTCCCAGTCCTATTTTGGCGGGCTTTAAAGCTATTGTCCAAGCCCAGCCCACCGGGCTTAATTTTTTTTAAAAGCCCCGTATTTTCAGACTTCGGCCGAGCCGGATATCCATTTTAATGGGTTCAATTGACAGCGGTATGCATAATGCCATGAAGTTTGATGCACGGCACCTACTCTCTCGTCTTCTGTCTTCAAAATATTCTGTTTCGTTTGTGTGATGCTGATAGTGATGTGGCTGTGTTACAGAATTGTGTTGCTTCCAGTAAAAACATTGAGGCTCTCAATTTGGCCTAGTCCATGATGTCTATACTTGGAGAAAGCTGGCTGCTTCAACAAATGAGTTTACCGACCAGTGAAGACCCAATACCAGTTGATAGATGTCTGTTACTTGTATTGGAGTCTTCGAGGGTTGAAGTTGCTGTTCTTCTGAATGATCTGGCCTATATGAAATAATAGTAGTTCCTCTGCTCCTGAAACCATTGCTTTGAAGCAATAGAACCTGGCCATTTCATTTTCACTGCTGAAAAAATAACTAAACTGATTTCAAATGTCTGTGGTGTCAATGGGAGCCCCATTAGTGGAAGTACTTCAATGAGAATCATTAGTGGGCTTGATGAGACGATCGGTTTAGTTCTAGACTTTTTACAAGATGCAAAGGATCAAGGACAAAGGAAAGTTGATCTTCTAGCTTCAATACTAATTGTTGGCAGCTATATATCTTGCAGTTGCAGAAACACCTTCTGCATGCAAGGAGAAGGTTCAAGAATTTGCCTATGTAGTTTGATCATCCCGAATCCTCCCCCAGCATGCTAAATATATAGAATATCATAGCTCATTTTCAGAAGTTTAGATACCTAAGGACAGGGCGGCAACGGTAAAGCAGAACAGGATCCTTCACCAAATTGTCACTGCAGGTTATGCCCGCTGGCTTTCCACATATCAAACATATTGTGGAAAGATCATCCAACATTGCTTTGCTCCAGTTTGAACTCACTCTACTTCAGACCCACCTATCAAGCAGAGAAAGGGACAATCATCATGGCTCTGCAACATTCTAGGGAAAACTCCTTTTAACAACCAAAGGCTTACAATGATGTCAGCATTCTTGCTGTAAGGGGGATCCGTGGGACCTGCCCCCCACAGGGGATAGGCTGGAGCCGTGGGCCCCGGGCCTATTGTATACACTCCAGGAGATGAGGCTCCCTAATCATGCATTTGTCCTAGGGTGGATTTTTCCAGGGTAAGTCCGTTTAATCTCTTATTCAGGAGGTTGCGGGATCGACTCCTGGGGATAATTGAAGTTAATTAATAAATTGAGTTTTATTATTACTTGTGCTCTGTTATTATTGTCTTATGTTTGATGTTTGAGAGAAGAATTCCATTGCATTTGGATTTGACCTAATCTCATAAATGCGGAAAAATTACATTTGTGGTACCAAAGATGAATTTCTACTAAAATCTGGGTTTTGGGTCATGATGGAGGCCATTCATTAGGTGAACCCACTTAAATTGGCCCTCTCTGAAGGAAAAGATACTCCATATTATGTTAGTACAGTGGACCATCACAAACTCCACATTGATATGATATTGTCTACTTTGGGCCTAAGCCTCCCCTTTCTATTCGACAATATGAGGATTCTCCGGGCTAAGTCTGGGCTTGGGCTTTGATACCACTTGTTAGTACTGATATTGTCCACTTTGGGCCTAAGCCCTCATGGATTTGTTCTTGGATTCTACCCAAAAGGCCTCATACCAATGGAGTACTTAGTCCAACTTATATGCCCATGATCTTTCTCAATTCTAATCGATGTGGGACTTTGGTTGCGCATCCCCAACATATTAAACTAGCCAGTTGCATAAGTTTATTCTGGAATGTTGGGCATTGTCTCTGTGGCAGCACATTTTTTTTTCTACTAATCATGCAGCTCACCTGATGAGTGGACTGACATGACTCTTAGGGCCATAGATTCAATCATGGGCCCACCTCATGAATGCCCCATATCAAGCGCATGTGAAATGCAGGGGCACATATATTCTGTTATTTGTACAGAATCCCTCATATGCAAGTCAAATTTGTGCATTTTTTCCTCTGATGTTGCAACTTACAAATAGCTTGTCCATAGTATCAAATGAGATCATCATTGTCGCCACCATCACCAACAATGCCTTACTGCATTGATCTTGGATTGGCACTTCACATGGTATCAACCGGGTTCACATATTAAAAACACAAACACACATGTTTTTGACCACTGACCTCATTCTAGGAAAAATACTTTAGAAAGGGATATACGCACTAAACTCAAGATTTACCCCATAACAGATGAAAAAATAGAAATTTCCGGATAACTGTTCATACATAAAAGAAAGCTGCGAGTGTAGCGTTTTTATCTTTTACCATGCGATATTCTAGGGCTGTAGGATATCCCACGATTCAAATATCCTAGGGTTGTAGGATATCGCACCGTTCGATATCCTACATCTATAGGATATCACACCGTTACCTACTCCGTCCAAATGAATATCACATATTTTCACCACAAAATGAATACCTTTGTTTCATTTTCTCCGTTTTTACTTGTGGGTTCCTTTGGAATTTTAGGAAAAATTTTAAAATAGGGCTTAACTTTTGCTCAGATTTCTAATCAGGACAAAAAAAAAAGTAAAAAACTTGGATTTCAAAAGAGGATTTAAGTTTTTCATGTACATTTCAATTAAGGACATCCGCCGAACAAAAAAATTTCCGGAAACTTTCCGACTTGTACTGCACCTCAAGCCAAACAAACCCAGATAAAACTCATCGTTGGCTCACGACCTCAACCATTGTCAACACTCACCATCACAGGACCCATCTATCTCATCATCATTACAAACCAAACTCTAAAGACCCAATCTTGACCCGGCAGATCTCACTCGACACCACCTTGCTCTCCATCTCCTACCCCAGCCCCAATTCAACCCTCTCCATTCATCCAACAAAACACCCAAGACGACCATATTCACCCAACTACATCCCCCTATCCAGCCAACCAAACAACACCTACTACTCTCTCTACACAACCAATTCCACCACCAAACAGCCACCTTGGCACCTTCATCATTACTATGAACCCACTTTTATCACCATAATCTTCTTCCTCATCTATCTAATCCACCTAAACAAACACCTCCCCAACTCTCCACCATCTCCATCTCAAACCTACACTGCAAAACTGACCCATCACCATCCTCTACTCATCTTCCCCACAATCACCACCATCTTCATTTTCCCACAGTCCTCATCCTCTTATCCACAACAGCCCAACCGAGCCCACACCTCACCAAACCTACACTCGAACCAAACCTACACTCGAACCCATTTTCATCATCACCATTCACCTACAGACACCCACCTAGAAAACCCTCAAACCCAGACGAGTCTAGGATATCGATATCCTACAACCCTAGGATATCGCATGGTAAGAATAAAAGGGCCACACTCATGGCGTCGTTTTCTGTACGAATAGTTATCTAAATATTTCTATTTTTTTTTATCTATTATAGGGTAAATATCGGGTTTAATGCCTTCCGTACACTAATTGTCCCAGAAATAAATAGTACCCACCCACTCCACACCAACCAAAAAATAAAAAAAAATCTAAGTCATTTGTCATTTATAAGGTGGGCCCACCTATAGTTTTTTTTCCTTTATATAGTGGGCCCCAGAAGGGAAAATCATGTCTCTGCCCTTGCAACCATGGACTCCAGTTGCAGAATTAGATTAATACCACTGGATGAGAAAGTTGAGGCTCTGGCTCCCAGAAGGTACCAATTAGTCTAGGGTTGTAAATGGGTCGGTTTCGGTCCGGGTCCATGGTGGACTCGGAACAAGAACCAGAACCGTTAAGGAGAAGGTGGAACCGGATCCGGATCCGTTTCGAAACCGGTTTCTTGGCTCCGGAACTGGAACCAGAACCATATACGAGACGGGTCTGGATCTGGGTCCATATTTAGGTAGAGAATGATATTAAAAAAATATGACTTTTAGGAGAGATTTTCGAAAATTGAAGTAATAAATCGGGTCTCAGGTCCATGGGTCCGAACCAAGGTGGAACTAGGCCTGGACCCATTTACTTATCGGGGCCTAAATAAGGATCCAGACCCGATTTTTAACAGGTCGAAACCTCCGGGTACTCGGAGAATCGGGTACCCATTTACATCCCTGATCAGTTACCAATGATACATTAGAAATCATAATAGCAGGGAGAAACTTATGGGAACAGGGTTAGCTAGAGTAGGGAGAACTGCAACACACACACAAAAAGAGAAAAAGAAAAAAAAAAGAGTTAGAACTACCTGGAGGAATTAAAAAAAAAAGAAAAAAACCCAGAAAAAGGCTAAGGTACTATCTTCATTTATAAACAATGATTCATTTGTTCCTCAAGCTCCAGGTATTAGAAGTTCATGGGTCTCAACATGCATTTCTTGCCATTCCAGCAAAACATCAAGATTTTTTTTTTTGCATTTCTTGCCATTCCAGCAAAACATCAAGATTTTTTTTTTCCCTCCTGAAGAGTGATGAACCATTGAGAGATATCACAATCAATTAAACTAACTGCGCAAAGAGTATACCTGAACAACAGATTGCTCCATGTAGTTCTCAACAACTCATGCATGAGGCCTACAAGCTTTGGCACACATACTTAAGTGATGCATGTATGTTTAGAGAACTTAAAACTACAAGCATTGTATTCAAACCCTTCAGGTAAAGTAATTAGCAAGTGATTTCTAAAAGTTCTTAAGTTGGAAAATAACAAGCAATCGATGACAAAAAGTTTGTGTCTTGTCATTCTCAAAAAATACTAAAAGAGCTAGCATGGTTTCTATCAAGTCCGACCAGCCAATATATCTCAAAAGCTTAAACTATTAAAAAGTGGAAGATCAATATACTTAACACCTCCCTTTGAATGGGGCATCGTTCGAATTTGCAACCCACACGAGCCTCCCCACATGATATGTGCGTGCCTATGTTACCCTAGGGAACAATGCCTCCGTTGGGTTTGAACTAGAGACCTGGCATGGCTCTAAGACCATGTCAAGTCCGACTAGTCAATATAACTCAAAAGCTGAAGCTGCTAGGAAGCGGAATGCCACTCTTAACACCCCCTTCGAATGAGACACTGTTCAAATTTGTAAGACACACATGCCTACCCGCATGATATGTGCTTGCCTATTTGACCAAGGGAACAAACGCATCCCCGGGGTTCGAATTCAAGACTCGTCGTGGTTCTGATACCATATAATTAAAGTCCATCTTGTAAATACATTTCAAAAGCTTAAACTATTAATTAGAAGCGGAAGACAAATCTACTGTACAGCTATCTTGAACTTCAGTCATTTCATTTTATGATTGGGAAAATTGTTGGGGATGTGCAACCAGAGTCCCACATCGGCTAGAATTGGAAAAGATCATGGGCATATAAGTTGAACTAAGTACTCCATTGATATGAGACCTTTTGGGTAGAACCCAAGAACAAATCCATGAGGGCTTAGGCCTAAAGTGAACAATATCATATCAATGTGGAGTTTGTGGTGGTCCATTCTACTAACAAGTGGTATCAGAGCCCACGCCCAAACTTAGCCCGGAGAACCCTCAGATTGCCAAACAAAAGGTGGTGGGTCCAGTGATGCGCAGGAAAAGCGCAGTACTCACGATTGGTGGATCTGTGGTGAAGCTCTCGAGTTGGCTCTCCTCGATGGAGCGGACGGATGGATGATCGTTTGAGGGGAGGCCCGGTAAAAATATCCAAAGAGATATGGTCACCAAAGAGATATGGTCCTTTGTTTGAGGGGAGGATTGTTGGGGATGTGCAACCTTGGTATGAGGCCTTTTGGATAGAACTCAAGAATAAATTCACGAGGGCTTAGGCCTAAAGTGGACAATATCATATCAATGTGGAGTTTATGGTGGTCCATTGTACTAACAAAAATGCTATAAATAATCTTAAATTTTATAACAATGATGTAGATATTGAAAGTTACGGTTATAGTTAGGTCTGGATGTCAGTTTTTGAACAACATAAATGACAAATTACACTAAACCTCCATATTAAGGACACTTTGTACCTTCTTCCACTCATTCCAAAAACTGCTAGGCAAATTTAGCGATATAAACAATGTAATCAAACAATGAAGGACTGTAAAACTACTCAAATTAACCACATCTGACCTGTGTTCTGAATCCTCCAAAGATATTATCATGTTCAAATAAAAAGACAGCTTGCAACTTCCAGATCACTCTACCCAGAAAGTTTGGGGGGGGGGGGGGGGGGGGGGGGGGGGGGGGGGTCGGGCAAGTTGAAATAGATATCATATAAAGTAAGACCAGGGACCAAGAGTCTGATACCAAATACAATGCAGGAGGATAATGTATTCAACCACACAAAAGTTGATGAATTAAAAGCTTGAAAGAGATACGGATTCAGATTTAAGGTTCAGCCTCAAGCGTAAAGTTGAAATAGATTCACATCCAAGATTGAGCATAGTCACAAACATGTCTACACTCTCGAGAAAATCCTTGAAAATCTTATTATTTGGATGAATGAATTTGAGAAGATAAGTAAAACCTGTATTTATAAAGATAGATTCCCTGTAGTTTCCTAACAAACAGGACTTCCTAATTCCCTGAGAAAACTTCTTACTTAACAAGCAGTTTCCTAAAAATAAATCCTACTGACTAACAGCCTTTAAACAATAGTAATGTGCAAAGAAACCAGGGCCTTGCTGTGTCACATGTGCAACTGGCCAAAGAAGGGTTGTGGTTAGGGGTGTACACGGATCGGATTGGTGCGGATTGAGCCAAATCCGTCACCAATCCATTGATGTTAAAATCCGATCCGATCCGATCCGTTCAACGGATCGGATCGGATCGGATCAGATTAATCCGTTCAATCTAATTTTAAAATAAAAATATCAAATATATTATAAAAAATCACATTTTGACCCCTTAAATCTTTTTTCTTATTTTAAATTTAGACATCTTAATTTATATTTAGACCTCTTATGTATATTTTTTATATTTAATGCCAACGGATCGGATCGGATTGAATCCACGGATTGGGGGTGAAATCCTTACAAAATTTTCAATCCGTCACCAATCCATTTACCTTCGGATCGGATAAAAATCCGCGGATCGGATCGGATTTCCGGATCGACGGATTTTTTGTACACCCCTAGTTGTGGTGCTTCCGAGCACACCTCCTTGCACTACTTTGGGCCCAAGTGAGTTATGGACCATTGGGCTTGAGGCCCAATGGACTCATGCTGGTCTGGTCGAGGAACGGGCCTGGCCTGCATTAGATGTGAACAGTGACGGAGTGGGGATTTTCTCTTTAGGGGGCAAAATTTTCTCTTAGTGAGATATTCGAGAGAAAATTAGAAATTTTATTACACTATACCTCAAAACTGTTATTACATTATGATGGGTACAAAAAGTCATGGACTAGTTAAAAATATTAAGAAAATATGAATTTAGATTGCTTTTTATATCCAACAATGATAAAAATGGGTACGAAAGATCAGAGAAGAATTGTAATTTGCATAATTTTATCATTTTTACTCATGAGCACATGATTTTAATTAAAAATTAAACTAAATAATTGTCTATATCATACTATGGGGTTGACATTTATAAAAAGTCTTGATCTTTGTCCCATTATTTAGCGTCCAAATTCTTTCTAAAACTTTAATAAAACCACTGACCTTGATGGAACCTTTAACATATAATTAGTATAAAAAATTTTAAGAACCTCTATTTATAACAACATGAAGTTTCTTATTTAGGGATTAAATTAGATTTAAAGTAATCTGGATTTGAAGTAAAATGTTAAAAACTCAAAATGTGTGCATCTTTTGTTTCAGTATACTTCTCCTGTACTATATAGCTTTTATTTTTAATAGTCACTTTTCTCAAAAGAAAAAAAAAAGGATTGGAGGATTTAGGGCTTTGGCAGGCAATATAGGGTTTGAACTTTGAAGCAAAGCAAAGAAAAAAAAAAAAAACCTCAAAATGTGATGATAAATTAAACCAGCTATGGTGATTCTGAATTTCAAACTTTGAGAAGATTAAAACTAGGCTCAATAATGGGAAAAAAAAGAAAAAAAGAAGAAAGAATAAAGGGAGATTAACCACTGCATAATGCATACCTTATTGGTGATTTGATAGTTATCTTTTTTATGGGCAAAACCCCCTTATGTATTTTAAAAGTTCTATTCTTTACTAACAAGGAAAAAAGTTCGTTGAGGGGCAAAAATGAAAAATAAAAAATTTAAGGAGGGGCAAAATGATAGGATCAAAATATATCTATTCATATCTTTCTCCTTATTTAAAGGGAATGAACGTATTGAGAGGGGGCAATTGACACCTCTCAACACTATGTACCTTGGTCCCTGAATGTGAAAAGGTCAGGTAAAGTTCAATGGTGAAAAGCTCCCGTGAATTGCAACCAATCAATGAACTATGTTGTATTTATCTATGAGAGATTATGGTCAAATAAGGAGTATTTGTCATTCATTTATTACAATTCAAGACTTGAATTGTCTCCATAAATCCTTGTAATTATTATATTTAGCCCATATTAAATTCATAAAAAAAAAGACCTAAGTGGGCATATCCTAAAAGGATATGTAAAGCTATACCTATCCACAACAAATAGCTTTTCCAATATAGCCAGCCATTTTGTTGCAGGCTTGCAGCCCCACCTTCCTTCCAGCTGTTTGTCCTTGCCCACAAACCTGGATGGTCTTCCCAGTGATTCTCCCCAAGGACAAACACTCCCCAATGTCATAGCTATACTGATGTAACACCATTTCTTACTCAACAATTTGCTGGATCTCATAAATTTCTGTTACAGATCCAAATAATAACTTACAATTGTACTTCTAAATAGATCAATCAGAACAAAGAAACGACATATGAAGGAGAACAAATCAATCAATCAATGCTCACCATAGCAACAACCATTCTTTCTCTTGAAAGGTGTAAAACGGTTAGAGACCCATTTTTCAATTTTTTTGAGTTTTAATCAATCCACAGCTAGCCACATCAGCAGTTGGAATTGGGACCCAATTAATGCATTTCAAATTTGAATTTAAAGAAAAACTAACTCATCTTGAAATGACTCATTGAACCGATGTGTTTTTCCTTGCTCTCCATCTAACCTCCTCCATGTCTCTCTCCTTTCTTAACCTCCTCCTCTTCTTCTTCTCTCTCGTGTTTCTTTCTCTCCATTTCTAATATTTAGTGCCCTTTCTAAATCTCAAAATATTTGGTCCTGCTTGCGATCTCTCCTTTCAATAAGTATAAAAGCAACCAACTAAATAGGTGTGTGAGATTCAATTTTTTTTTTTCTGAGAAATGATTGTTACGGATGTCACTAATTTTTTAAGCTAGACGAAAGGACCTTGGTAACCATCATCTCTGCTATTTCTGAACTGGGTCTTCTTGGTTTGGGAAAAAGGATTCATGGGTATGTAACCCTTCACGAGTTCTCAATGGATGGTATTCTTGGTGCAGCACTGATTGATATGTATTCCAAATTTGGAAGCATTTATTATGCATTTCAAGCTTTTGAAAACATATCGAACAAAAGCGTGGGGCACTTGATAAAATAAATATTTACTTTGCATGGTATTTAACCTGTGCATCGCACGGGAATTTTATGCTCATTCTATTAAAATATGTACCAGGTTGTAGATTCTAGTCATGTTACCAATAAAGAAAGGAGACATGTACAAGGTCTAAATTTCCATTCAGTTGAAAAATGAAATATTAAGAGATTATCTCACTTGAGAACGGCTCGTTACATTAGTAATAAGGAGTGGTAGTTCTCATTGGGAGGTGTTGGGTTTGAACCCGGCCTTCTCCCTCTTTGCATATGTAGTTTCCATTACCTCCCATGTGTGAATTGTGTCTATGTCTCCTCTCATGTGTGAGTTTCCATCACCTCACATGTGTGAATTGTGTCTCTCTCTTCTCATGTGTGAGTTTCCATCTCTCACATGTGTGAGTTGCGTCATCAATTTTTTAGATATTAAAATGGAACTTGCCAATTGCTACCTTGATAGGAATGCAATAGTATTTAATTGATGGTACTGATTTTTTTCTTCGGAGGGTTCCCAACCCTTTGGGCTGGACTGATCCCTCTTGGCCCATAGGAAAGCCGGGTAAACTCCCCTATAGCCCTAGTGTAGTAGTGCATGTTTGAATCTATAACCTCTGGATGCAAACCGTGGTCTTAGGCCAACTGAGCTACCCCTTAGGATTAATTGATGGTACTGAGACAATATTTCCTTTTTGTATCTCCGTTTATTACCTTTCCGAGCGTTCTGTAGTCATAATCCCATCTTCACAAGTGTCTAAGGGGCCAATCAAACAGGGGCCAATCAAACAGAACTACTAAAACAGTAATTGACACTGGCAACATTACAGCCTTACAGGCAGAAAGAGCATTAAGAGGGTAACAAGGGACATTCACCTGGGATTCGACCTCGTGCTTGTATACCATATTAAATTTCCTTTACTAACCATTCCTACAAAAACCTCGAGGATTTCAAAGAAATAAACTCATTGCATAATTTCACGTACCATTCAATTGAGAAATGATCTCATTTTATACAATGAAGAGAAAACCTAATCAACCATTATTCCAAATTCAAACTGCCTAAAATCTTAAACAACCAAACTAATCTTTTTCTAACGTACCAATCTCTAACAATTGCCAGGTTCTTACAGCATGTTCAGTCCACTTGAAAAGATGGAATATTCCATATCTTCATCACCTATATAAAATCCCAGTATTTCAACAGCTTAGTGCCAATAATGAATGTGAGCTACCATTCAAAAGGAATTTTTTTTTAAAAAAAGGTGAGTTCATAAACAAATCATAATTAGAGAGCACTCAGAGAAGTCGAACAACTTAGATGAAGTGAAAAAACTCATAGAGTGGAAAATCAAATAATATTGTTGTGATCACAATTGACTTCCAATGGTTGAGCACGGCCTGAACCCTGTTAGCTAGTGGATGTCCCTACGCTACGCTAGGAATCAGGACTCGTTTGGATGTACAGAAAACGCCAAGTGGAGAACCCTTAGGAGGCAGATGAGAAAAATAGGAGAAACTTAAGGGTGGAGAATCTCCTTAAGTAGAATCACCACTTTTTTCCCTTGGTTGATTCTCCACTAAGTATGAACTTTGAATTGAATGGAGAACTATGTGGGAGGAAACTATTTCAAAAATATTTTATAAATAAAAAACTAATTATAAATAGTTATATGTTAATAAGAAATTAATTTTACTAGATAAAAGGGTGGTTTCCCAATCCATTGTGGTGAAAATATTTTCTCAGACTTTTCGCAAAATCTAGTTAATAGGAGGATTACTTTTCTCTTATAAGTAGAATTAAACGTGAGAAAATGTACTTAGCTAGTTAAAAGAAAATACCCTCCCTAATTCTCTCAGCATCTAAGGTGTGGAGAAAAGTATATAAAATGGAGGTGAAGAAACTGTCTAAGGTTTAAATTTGTACAGTCCCACTTTTCTTTTCTTGTTGCTCTACATCCAAATGAACCCGACTCTAAGCAATTGTAATGGCAATAGTTTAGTTAAAACTCCAAGTATTTTCCAACAAAAGAAAATTTTCTCTTGCACATGTGGAGAGGTCGGAATAGGCGCTCCCCACATCCCGTGCTTGTCTTTCCCCATCTTATTTTTTGGTACTTGATTTAGGGGTTGGGTCGACCCAAGAGAGCCCACACGAGTGGGAAGAGGAAGCCCACACCATGGGAATGAAAGCCACCACAAGTGAGGAGAGGAAGCCTATAAAGTGGGAAGGATAGTCTACACACATGGGAAGAGTGGCATATTACGAGATTGATCGCTAGCATTGCCAACTAACGTAGCAACCCCTTGTTGTGGATGAGACATCATTATGGGCTGATGTGGCAGAAACACAAATTATGGGAGAATTTCTCCTGCACATGAGCTAAAGCGGGAGCATGCATCCGGTTCATCACCAAAGGCAGGGCCCCCCTAAATTTCACTAGGTCATGACTCATGAGTGACGAAGGCACCAATGGGTAGTGTGTAGTGCACAACGAGCATGCATGAGAAAACTGTCTCACAAATTATTATTAGGGGAGTTCTATTGGCACCACACTTCTGTCTCTCCACACCGCAAAGAAAAAAAATTCATTTCCTAAACTACCCCTCCCCCTTCCTCCCTTTTCCTCTCTCCCTCCACCATCTTCCTCTCCCCCACCTCACCCTCCCCATCTCCGGTAGGGAGGGATCCCCGGCCGGCCAGCCAGTGGCCTCCCTCCCCCCTGTCCCTCTTTCTTCCTCCCTCCTCTATTTTCTAGTCCCCCTCTCTCCCTTCCTCTCCTCTATTTTCTCTCCCTCTCTCCCTTCCTCTTCTTCTCTCTCCTTCCCTCCCCCTCCCTCCCCGTCGGTGGCTGGGATGGGGGAGAGGAAGAGCGGGTGAGGGAGAGGGAGAGAGAGGAAGGGCGAGAGTGAGAGAAAATAGAGGAGAGGAAGGGAGAGGGAAAGAAAATAGAGGAAGGGGGAGGGAGGAAGAAAGAGGGAGGCCGCTGGCTGGCCAGCCTGGGATCCCTCTCCACCGAAGACTGGGAGGGTGGGGTGGGGGAGAGGAAGAGGGTGGTGGGAGAGAGGGAAAGGGAGGAGGGAGGAGGGGTAGTTTAGAAAATTGATTTTTTTTCTTTACGGTATGGAGAGACAGAAGTGTGATGCCAATAGAACTCCCCTTATTATTATTATTATCATTTTCTTTAGTACAATACAAGCAGCAATATTGTTGCTCAGCACAAAAGTGCAAAAAAAAAAAAAAAAGAGTAAAGTGTGGTGGGAAATTTTATTCGGTTACTATCCAAATTTTAAATATCTCTCTCTCTCTCTCTCTCTCGTCTACTAATGATCTAAACGGATTTTTCGGGTAAAAACCCCAAGACAGGAAAAAAAATTTATTGACAAATCCATTTGGAGTCTAGTCACAGCCACAATTTCTCAGGGCCGGGGTAGGGAGCACCCACCCTATTTGTTATCTGCACCCACTCTACATCCCTACTCTAATGTACTTCACAGGTACTCAAGAAAAGAGGACGTCCCAGGCCATTCTTCATTGGGTGTTGCTATTTACTCCCAGTCTACACCCAATATATATCCCTATCAAGTCTAGCATCTGTCCTTTTCTTTTAAAAATCAAAATCATTGCTCACCTTTTTTCCAACCTTGTGACGCTCCAGAGATCTCTGGTGCAAGCTAATTCTTCGGCCCAGGCCACGTTGACCCGACCCGTGGTCAGCCCGACCCACTACAAATAATTTGTTGAGGCTGGTACAATGATGTCAACTCAATGCAATTGCTGATGCAAGCACAGGTCCCGCTCCATTGGTCCATATAAACTTTGACCATCCATAACTTTTTCAGTAAATTAGCGAAATATTCCTAAAGTGGAATGTATCCAGCCTCTCGTCTATGTAATTTTTATTTATGGGCTCTGGTACACGCAGTTAGACACTTTGCAGCCGAGGTCAAAGCATGTGGTCTTCCGCCAGCATCAAAGCTTGTACAACTATATGTGTTTGCGCAATAGGGCTGAACGGGGTGTGGTTAGAGTGGCGTCATTGTGAGGCAGAAACTGACGCAAGGCGGGCCCAACCTTGGGCTACAGAAAATCTAACCGGCCGTAACTTGTTCATCCGGACTTCAATCGATGAGCAGTTTGGTCATTTGGATTCGTGATGACGAGCACTACTCAGTAGCATTGACAAATCTGGAATCCAACGGTCAAAATTTTTTTGGACCTATTGCAGTCACCTCTGATTTTTGAATTTTGAATTTTGTCACATGATATCTGGGTCATCTGAGCTCCGATAGAAGATAAAAAAAAAAATAAAATTAGTTTGTGAAACTAAAGGATCCTACATTATACAAAATCTTGTTTTCATCAAAAAGAGGAATATTTCATTCTTATTCGTCTCATAAATAGAAAGTGGAACTCCACAATTAGCTCAACATTTAAACAGTACAAAATAAATGTATTTTTGGCATTTCGGGTGTACTCAGATTTTACTTCAATTAGAGTTTTTTTTTTCAAACCAATGAGATCAGCGGAAATTCTACTTTAATTAGAGTTTTTTTTTTCAAACCAATGAGATTAATTAAGATAGTTAGTTGACATGGTTTTATTTGAATAACAATCTTGGGATAGAATGGGACCGGCTCTTATTAGAGTAGAATTTGGAGATTTCCATGGAGAACGGCTGCTAGATTACATGTGGGTCACACTTTGAAGTAGCACTCCTGTGATCCACACAGCCTCGGGTTTTTTTCTTTGCGACATCAAACACATTAAGAGATATAGCAACTATAAATTACGACATCAAAAGACAATTTGACTACCTTTGAAAGGCACTAAATAAATAAAAAAAAAAAAGAGAAAAGGTCTTGGATATTTAAAACAAATTATGGTGGACTCACATGGGGATGCCGAAGTGCATCTCGTACATGGCTGGGATGTTAGGAGCTCGGCAGGTCGGTGAGCTCGGTAGGTCCCACCATGTGGAGATTTTACTTCCTTTCCCTCTGTGTTTCTCTTGGGAGTATCTTGTGTTCTTCTTTTGCCTTCTCAATGTTAAACACTACAATCTAGTAATGATTGGTATGGATAAATAGATGGTTTAGGCCCATCTAACCTCAAACCCGCCACAACATCTACATGGACACCAACCCATCTCACCTTAAGGAGCTCGCATTTTCTCGAATCCTTTTTTGGTAACCAAAAAGGCTTATTTGGGGTAATTCACTTGTAAAGTGAAATCTTAAATTAAAAAAAAAAAAGAGAACCCACACACAAGGAGAGTGAAACCCACATCCACATGCAGTGAGAGATAATTTGATATGTGTCATGTTTTTTATTTTTTAATCCTTGTTTTTTGAATTTTAATATGAGAGAGAACTTGCACTAGTTCAGAAAAAAGGGATTTTTCTCCTTTAACGGTCAGTGTTATCTGAACCTCTTTTAAAATTCAATAGTAATTATGTCTTCCAAATCAGCATTGCATCATCTTGCTAAGGCTGATATTTTTAACGGCAAGAACTTAGCCGTATGGAAGCGTTGGATGGACGCATTGCTGAGTTTTGACAGTCCACTGCTCCTCTATCTAATGTAAAAAAGTTCAGTGAGTTGTAAACACGAGTCCACTGGTCATCACTATCAAATATTGCAACATACTGTGTCCTTAATGTGTGCAACTTTTCTATTACGTTATACCAGATAGTTGCCCATGCTTATTCGTGAAAACCAAGACAGACAGCTATGGCCCGAAATCCGCAATTTCCATCAGTTTTTTTTTTAAGGACGAATCATGTGTGCTTAGGGTTGTAAATGGGTACCCGATTCTCCGATTACCCGAAGGTTCTGACCCGTTAGGATCCGGGTCTGGGTCCTTATTTTGGTCCCGATAGGAAAATGGTTCCGGTTCCGGATCCTTTTTTTGGAACCGATACCTAAATGGTTCCGGTTCCGGATCCACAGTGGCTCAGACCCGTGGACCCGGGACCCGACTCAATATATACTAACATTAGGTAACTTTATTATGTGAGAACAGAACCGTTTTTACTTTTCTACTTTTCTACATTAGGGTTTTCTACTTTTCTACATCTCATTGCCTGTTTGGATGTGATTTCTGAGTTTTTGGTTAAAAGTGTCTGTTATTGATAGACAAAATGTCACATTAGTGTTTGTAGGTACGTGATCCAATTGAAATGTGAAAAAAGCATAAATTTTTTAAAGAAAAATACAGGTATTAGTCTAGACCCGGAACTGGAACCAGACCCGCCTCACAAACGGTTCCGGTTCCGGTTCTGGTTCCCATTATTCTTAACGGTTCCGGTTCCGGTTTCCCTTCTTAGAAAACGGTTCCGGTTCCGGTTCCACCCTGGACCCGGACCGGAACCGACCCGTTTACAACCCTATGTGTGCTGCCGTGGCCTTTTCTGTCTTGAGACGCGTGCCATTTCAAGGCTCATCAATGACATCATCGTGACGTCAGCGAAAAATCAGAGAGTGACGTAGGCTCCTGTACCGCTGACACAAGGCGGGCCAGGTCTACAGTCAACAGAAACTTTGACCGGCCATGTCATGCTCATCTGCACTCTGATCGATGAGCGGTTTGATTTTGCGGATTTATGGGTCCGAGCACCACTCAATGGGATTAAAATCTAAACCACATGAAGTAACAATTTCCTTTACTACTTCCATGCCAAATTAAAGCCCAAGAGGAGTGGGACCCACCATCAAGTTGACATACATTTTTTTTATTCAACATATACTAATCATTTGATTCATCTTTTAAAAAAAAAAATTTTCATAAAAATTAAAAGATAAATTTCTTGAATATTAAAAAATAGATTGTAAAATATTAATATATAAAATTATTTTTTCTTATTTTTTAAAATTAGGTTCATTGTTATTGTTAGAGAGTAATTAAAAAATAAAAATAAAGCACATCTATTTTTGATTAGGCCCACTCAAAATGGATTGATCAGAGGTAATATACGATTAAAAAGATTCCATTTTTCTTTTCCACGTTTTGAGTCCCAAACAATCATGACGTTATAGTTGCTGTGGTATCACCACATCATGGTGATTGATGTGCCATGTAGAATGGTGATTGATGTGCCATGGTGGAAATGATCCTTTTTTTTTTATTATTTCTTCAATCTGAAATTCCAAACTGTGTACTGTATAGTATAAAAAGCCGAAGTAGGCCGTACACCCACCCTCCGTAGAGTGGGTGCATAAATTAACACCCTTTCTCAGTTGCAGACTTGCAGTAGATATGGGTCGAACATCAGGAAGGTAAACTGCACAGATTGCCGGGTGTTGGCTGATGCACCATTTAGCGTCTAAATTATGATCCATGTCAAAATCTCACATCAGAAAGCAACCGACACCTTGGGCTACCTCATTCAGTATTAAGTGTTGACAGCACCAATTTCTTACAATATGGTCCTGTCCACATCTGAGTGACATATTGACTTATCGAGTCCCTTTTGGAACTTGCAATCTAATCATATGATCTCAGCAATCCAATATTTTCTACTGAGTGGTAAGTAGGTGGTAGCCTTAATGCCTTGATCAAGAAAAAAAATCAGAAAAGAGCTTATATTTTAAACCCAAATCTCAAACTACTTGATCAAGAGCTTGTACGTTTGTACTAGGGCAGGAAGGGAACATCGTGCTCTTAATTTCTTTACTTAAATAGATCCAAACAGAATTAGCAAAAAGAAGAAGAAGAAGAAGAAGAAGAGAAGGATGCCAAACCCAAAAACACTAAATAAATAAAGAAGCCATATCTATATTGATTGATGGGGCAATTTATAAGGGTCTGAACCACAGATTGTTGTAGAGATAAAGTAGTAAATTAACAAATCACTACAATTGTAAGAAGCAATCAATTCACCAACCTCCTTCAAAAAGGTTTGCTATTATTATTATTTTTTGCAATATGGGTGAGTGTTACATACTTTTGTAGAAACGATCCATCAACTCAGCATATGTGTGAGATAAGACTATAAAATAAAGTCCTCCCCAAAAGACACTATTGTACATTCACAAGAACAAAAACTCATATCGACTCTAAAAATCACACAATAACAGCATCCCATGCATTCATTCTTAGTACTTTGTAAAAGATCTTTGCCTTTGCATGATCATTTCTTTGCGAAACTCCTGAGCTTACTTTTATATCTTACTTTTATATCACTGACCATTGGCGGACCCAAATACATACTTTTGGGGGCAGCCGCCCCGTTGGACCTAGATCCGCTTTCAAAATTCATATGAAAAGTATAGATCTTCTTCTAAAATATATATAAAAATAGTGATTTCCCACCCAAAATCAACATAGAGATTTTGAATTTGCCCCCAAAATCCAACTACTTGTTTGGGTTTGCCACACGCCCCATTTGGTGTCCCCTTCTCATTATCCTTGCTAATTGGAAGCCCTATGTCCTAGATGGGCTCGTCATAAGGCATCACAGTCTCATAATGGAGAAGGAAAAGGTAAAAAAAGAAAAAAGAAAAACACCATTTATAATAAGTTCCATATATTCTGTCCATTTTTTAAACTAACCTAGATATCACACAAACAAGGGCAAAAAAGTAATTTTGTGCTCATTTTGTTTTGTACAAACCACTCTGTACAAATTAAGAGAGATGCTAAATACACACTTGTATCTGCTCTCCACACGTACTCTATGCACACCCTTTTTTGCCCAAAATACCCTCACCTCTACCCTCTCAACTTCTCTCTACACTCTCTCCCTCTCTCTCCTTGCTTGTCTCCGCCTGCTCTCCCTCTCTCTCTCTCTCTCCCTCCCTGCCTCACACCCTCTCTCCCTCTCCCTCTCCTTGCAAGTGCTAGCCCCTCTCTCCCTCTTCGTCTCTCTCCCTTTCTCCCTCTCTCTCCCCCTCCCAGTCTTTCTCACTCCCTCCATCTCCCCCTCAGGGGGTGCTACCGGAGGGCGCGATGGTGGCTGGGGTGGAGTGAGTGTGTGTAGAAAGAAGTTGAGGATGTAGAGAGTTTGATAGATGTCGTGTTAAGTAATTTTTATATGGGTATTTTGGAAAAAATAATCATTGTCTAGAGATCAATTTTCAAGCTCTCAATTTTTAAAGGCCGACCAAAATCCAGATTTAAAGATGTTAGTCTATTATTAACATGAACCCTAAGATCGAGAACAACATGATTATCACGTGAAGGATTTAATTAAAGATTACCTCCAGACATCTTAATGCAGAGAGCTTTCCGATCCTGCTGTCTGATGTTGATGTTGAGATCCGCCCAAGAAGACTTTAGGGAATAACTTCAGTTTCTCTCTCCTTGCCTATAAGCCTTAATGTGTTGAATTTTGTGAATAATTCTTTGTGATGGAGGAAAGACTCTTTTTATAGGTGGAGAGAGGACCAAATATATTCCAATTAGAATTCCATTAGTTTTAATCTCAACCGTCCATCAAGGTAGAGTTTGTTATGGAATATATCTCTTTAGGAAACCTTATATGAGTAAAAGATAGCATGTATCCTATGAAAACGAGATTCCTATAATGACCATAATTTATGGAAAGGTAAGGACTTGTGGTCTAAGTAAAATACCTAAAAGTAATTTCCTTACAATCTCCCAATTGGTCAATAGGAAGATCCATTAATGTTTTCATTTTAGGAATCATAAGGCGCGCATTATATGCTAAACACTTCTTTAGTCGGTTATCATAAGTGTCTTAGCTAATTCGGTTGTGAATGAGAGTCATGGCGTGCACACATTATTTTGCAACATGATTACTTCCATGTACTACGTCATTTACAACTTGCATAACTAGACCATAATAAGAGATTGACGTAATGGTCTCATAATGTCTTTGGTTAAAGACTGTTTCTGTTTATTATTCATCCAAACATAAATATGTACATAATGGAAAAACAGAAATGGCAGATGTAGAGATGCATTAAGAGCTCAATAAATGTCCAATACAAGTAGAGAAATAAAAGGCGGAAAATAATAATCAAGAACTATCTACAAGACCCATGCTTTCAGTATGACCCTGAAAGGTCTTTGGAGGTAGTCCTTTCGTGAATATGTCCGCAACCATGAAATCTGTACGTATGGACTCTATTACAAATTTCTGTAATCTAACATCTTGCTTCAGTGATAGATATTTAAGGTCCATGTGTTTGGCTCCCTTAGATATCCTGTCATGCTTGGAGAAGAAGGTTGCAGCTAGCGTCACTGTCACAGTAAAGAGTTAATGGCTTAGAAATGAAACTCAAAGCTCCAAACTGAGAGATAAATTTACGCAACCATGTTCCCTGAATTGCAGCCTCATAACATGTCACATACTCAGCCATCATGGTGGATGTGTAAAGTAACTCTGATTTCTGGCTTTTCCGTAATATTGCACCTCCACATAAAAGATACACGTAGCCAAGAGTGCAAAGTCCGGTGTCAGGACATGATCCAGCAAAATCTGAATCGGAATAACCAGTCACCTGTAGGTGACTTGATTTTCTGTATGTGAGCATATAATTTCTTGTTCCCTTGAGGTATCTCAGCACTTTCTTTGCAGCTTTCCAATGAGTGATTCCTGGGTTACTTTGAAATCTACCCAGCATGCCAACAGCATGACTAATGTCAGGTCTTGTACAGACCTGTGCATACATCAGACTCCCTACAAGAGAAGCATAAGGATATTTTTCCATTTCTTTACATTCCAATTCGTTCTGTGGACACTACATAAGATCAAGTTTGTCTCTTTTATGCAGTGGAACAGGACTAGAGGAACATGTCATCATACCAAATCTCTCGAGAACTTTGTCAATATATGCTTTCTGAGACAACCCCAAAATACCAAGTGCCCTGTCACGGAATATTTCTATTCCTATCACATAGGAAGCCTCCCCATATCTTTCATTTCAAAATTCTTAAAGAGATAATCCTTTGTAGCATGTAATAAACCAAGGTCGCTACTAGCCAGTAATATGTCATCAATATACAGAACCAAAAATATGAACTTACTCCCACTGATCTTGAGGTATATGCAAGGGTCAACCATGTTTTCTGTGAAATCGAAGGCAGTAATGATTTCATGAAACTTTAGGTACCATTGCCTCGAAGCTTGTTTCAGTCCATATATTGATTTCTTAAGTTTGCAGACCATGTCTTCCTAACCTTCAATTATGAAGCCTTCAGGTTGACGCATGTAGACTTCTTCTTCTAAGTCTCCGTTAAGAAAGGTAGTTTTCATATCCATTTGATGTAACTCGAGGTCATAGTGAGCTACTAATGCCATGATAATTCTAAGAGAATCCTTCCTGGACACAGGGGAAAAGGTCTCAGTATAATCAATGCCTTCTTTCTGATTAAAACCTTTGGCAACAAGTCTGGCTTTATGTCGTTCAATATTGCCTTTGCAGTCGCGTTTGGTCTTGAAGACCCATTTACAGCCAACTGGTTTGTGTCGTGGAGGCAATTGAACAACTTCCCATACTTGATTTTCATCCATAGATTTCAATTCATCCGTCATGGCATCAATCTATTTACTAGAATTAATATCCTTAATGGCTTGTGAATAAGAAACCGGGTCTTTAATTGTCCCTTCTGCAGATTCTACTTGATAAAGCATATAATCATCGGAAATAGCTGATCTCCTTTGTCTTTGAGACCTTCTTAATGCTGGTTCCTCTGGTGCTTCATCCATATGGTCATTGGTGATAATCTCATTATGGAGTTGTTGATCATTGATTGAGTTTTCCTCATTGTTAAATGGTTCAACAATGGGTTGGATTTCCAACATCTTTCGGAATAGAGGGTAAAGGGATAGGTACTCTGATTTCCTGAATGATCACATCTTGAGTTTTATTACTCCCACTGATTTCGCCATTTTCAAAGAATCTAGCATTACCGGTTTCAACAATTCTCGTACTAAGGTTAGGTCAGTAAATCCTAAATCCTTTGGACTTTTCTGGGTAACTTATAAAGTAACCACTGATCGTTTTAAGGTCCAATTTCTTTTCATGTGGATTGTAGACTCTAGCCTCAGCTGGACAACCCCAAATTTGAAGATGTCTTAAACTAGGTTTCCATCCTTTCCACAGTTCAAATGGTGTTTTTGGAACTGCCTTACTGAGAACTCTGTTCAAGATATAAACAACTGTGCGTAGAGCATCCATCCACAAGGATATAGGTAAGTTAGCATGACTCATCATGGATCTAACCATTTCCATATATGTACGATTTCGCCTTTCAGCTAGACCATTCTGCCATGGAGAACTAGGCGTTACGTATTGGGCAACAATTCCAAGCTTTTGGAGAAGTTTTACAAAAGGTCCAGGATGTTGTCCTGTTTCGTCATACCTACCATAAAATTCACCACCTCTATCTGACCTTATGATTTTCACTTTTCTATCTAGTTGCCTTTCGACTTCAGTAATGAACACTTGTACTGCATTCACAGACTGAGATTTGTCATGCAATAAGTATAAATAACAATAACGTGAGTAATCATCAATAAAGGTAATGAAGTACTTTTCTCCCCCAAAGGTTGGAACATCAGAGGGTCCGCAAATGTCTGTATGAATTATTTTAAGAAGCTGAGTACTTCTTGTGGCTCCTTTCTTTGTGTTTTGTTGATTTGCCTTTAATACAATCCACACATACCTTAATATTAGTAAAATCTAGATCCGGAAGGATACCATCTTTTACTAATCATTTGATTCTTTCACTGGATATGTGACCCAGTCTTTTATGCCACAAGAAATAAGAGTCATTTTTAGATGACTTTCGTTTGGTTTCCTTAGAATGCAGGGTAAGATGGGTTTCAGCAATTTGACCATTAAGATGAAACTTGTATAGCCCATCAAATAAAATTCCAGAACCAATACGACTAGAATTTTTAAGTAAACTGAAATTACCATTTTCTAATTCAAACGAGTAACCATCTTTATCAAGTGCGCTTACAGAAATCAAATTACGGAAAATAGACGGAACATAAAGAGTTTGACATAAGTCTAACTGATAACCGCTATCTAAAACAAGACAAAAAGTGCCAATGGCTTCAACTGGAGCTTTGTCTTTGTTGCCCATAAAAAGAAAGTTCTCACTTGGGTTTATGGTTTGGATCGTAAGGAATCCCTGCATTGAATTGGAAACATGAACATTAGCACCTGTGTCAATCCACCAAGTGTCAGAAGAAACATAAGTAAGATGTGATTCGAAATAACTTACGAAACCTAGAGGGTTACCTTTCTTTTCGAACCATTCTTTACGTTTAATGCAGTCTGCCTGAAAATGTCCAGGTTTCTTGCAAAATTTGCATAAGTTTTCCTACTTTTTCTTCTTGGGGTTCTGACTGGCCTCATTAGATTTGGGTGGTGCCCTTTTCTGGCCTGAATTTTTCTTTCTCCCAGTTTTGTTTCCAGCTCCTTGAACGAGATGAGCTACTTTAATACCTTGTTGATTCAGCCTGACCTCCTCTTAAACCAGTTTGTTGGCTAATTCATTCACTGTCCACTTTTCCATAATAGTATTGTAGTGAATTTGGAAAGGCCCGTACTGAGAAGGTAAACTGTTTAGGATAAATTGGACGAGAAAAGCCTCATCCACGGATAGTCCCAAATTCTTTAGTTTAGCAGCAAGATTGGTCATCTCAATGACATGCTCATGCATTGAGCGAGTGCCATCAAACTTCATGGTTGTAAGATCTGCCATTAGTTTCCCAGCAAGGGATTTATCTGCAGTCTTAAACCTATCTTCAATGGCTTTCATAAAGTCCTTAGCATTCTCAGGTGTAGGAAGGGATGTTTTGATTTCGCAAAAACATAGTGCTTAGTCTGTCAGACCTCTCCCAAGCATTAAAGAGGGTCTTTTCCTCAGCGTTACTTGTGGTAGTAAGTGGAGCCGGCTTATCTTTACGAAGAGCCATATCCAGTTCAAGTACCCCCAATGTGAACTCAACTTGCTCTTTCCATTCGGAGAAGTTGGTTCCATTGAGTTTAGTAACAGAGGTAGCATGCGAATTCAGATTAGTGGGTACAATAACTGCAATAGAGATATAACAATAAGGCTTTAATTAAAATAAGACAACACATGCATAATATATGAATATATATGACAAAAAGAAATTTAGGTGCTCCTGTGGGTAGTCACCATAATTTCTACACATTATACCATCTAAGGTCATCATATTCAAGGTGGTGTAAATGAGTGATGTTACTTTTAATTAGAACAAGTAAGATATCTGTGGATATCTTTGGTCCATGTATGAATAAACACTCCTTAATTATTATACAAACGTATGATTATAATCCACCTGTGGGCGACTAAATTCTTCATGCGCTTGAACAATGGGTAAAGTAAACATCATGATGGTACTAATAAGGCCAAATATTAGTATTTAATTGTTAGGGTCACTGTAGTGAGACCTAACCTTAAGCATACCACTTTGGTGATCAAAATTAGTTTAATATGAATAGATAACATTATATATTGCATGTAGACATAATTGATCATTCGTTATATGAAATATACTGATAAAGATGGCCGAGCCCCCTCCGGTTCGCTGATTCCGGGTAGGCGAACAAAAAAGGCCGGGTCCGGGGCGGCAGCCCGGAAATTTTTTTTTTTAACTGTTTATTGTGGGGATTTTTGTCTGCGGCTTAGTGAACATTCAGATGTGTGCCATCAATGCCATTCACGGTTTCTGTTACTCTGATGGGGCATGTCGCACATCCCAACACACATTGGTATCACAATTACAAGCTACAAAACAGTTATTATTCTTGTGACCGGTGAATTGAATTATGACTCTCTGTATCTGTTGTACGTCAAGCATAAAACATAAACAAAAGATGATCTCCACTTCCATGTAGTGAAGTCAGTCATACCACCTTTATCTCTTGGAGTCAATGATATAATTATTTATTTATATCATTCGTACCAACCCACTAGATTGTGAATAATGAATTTAGAGGAAAGGGTCCACACAGATTTGTTTCCTACTGATCAAGGGCCACTCACGTGGTTGGATGGATGGAGACCCTGTGACATGGGTTTTACTTGTTGCCGTGCAATACGAGTAAACCTGTTATGGTCATCACGTTATGCTCATGATCGGCTCATCCGTCCACCCATGACGATTTAGACCATTGAATTGATGGGTCTGTGTGGCCCAAACACAATCAATTCCCTGGCAGAATTTCCTAACCCAAAGTAATCATCATTATCTGCCTCAGGCCATCACTTGTGTGTGTTATCTTATTATTAATGGACGATCATGTGTTCTCTAATAACCATGCTCTGATACCACATGTTAGTCTATTATTAACATGAACCCTAAGATCGAGAATAACATGATTATCACGTGAAGGATTTAATTAAAGATTACCTCCAGACATCTTGATGCAGAGAGCTTTCCAATTATGCTGTCTGATGTTGATGTTGAGATCCGCCTAAGAAGACTTTAGGGAATAACTTCAGTTTCTCTCTCCTTGCCTATAAGCCTTAATGTGTTGAATTTTGTGAATAATTCTTTGCGATGGAGGAAAAACTCTTTTTATAGGTGGAGAGAGGACCAAATATATTCCAATTAGGATTCCATTAGTTTTAATTTCAACCGTCCATCAAGGTAGAGTTTGTTATGGAATATATCTCTTTAGGAAACCTTATATGAGTAAAAGATAGCATGTATCCTATGAAAACGGGATTCCTATAGTGACTGTAATTTATGGAAATGTAAGGACTTGTGGTCTAAGTAAAAGATCTAAAAGTAATTTCCTTACAAAAGACACTTGTGCTGTCAAAATCCATTTGCCAATGAAATCTTCCCTTACATAACTTTTATAGCATGTTACATTTTCTAATTTAATGAGAGATATCAAATAGTTTATTTGTAAAAAAAAAAAAAAAGATCTAAATCAAATGACTATGTTTCAAACTGATATAATCGAATCAGCTATATGTTTCAATATAAACTGACTTGCCAAACAAGCCCTCTGTCAACAAGTAGTTTTCTTTACTTTTTATCACAAAATAACCTCAAATTATAATGAACCGCCCAAAAATAGTGTGAAAATTTTAACTAGGACCACTGAATCAATGACACTTGCCTAAAATTCCACACGGTCGGTAAGATAAAATTTCCTTGGGTCCAAATGCAAGTTTGAAAGATCATCAAAGAGTAATTACAAATATAATAAATTAGGATTGAGATGCACACATGTAAGAAACTGATCTGAATCAATGAATCTATAATTAGAATTTCTTGATACCCATAAGGGGGCAAGAATTCAAGAGAGAGTATGCAGAAACAGGAAGGCAGTCCTCACTCAAGTGGAAAAGTAGCACGCGTACATGGGAAAGAAGCCTCCATATGTAGGAAGAGGGGACATATATACCCAGTGCTCGAACCGTTGATAGCAACATGGAACTGCCGCTTCATACCACTTGCATAAGAAGCCATTTTCAGAATTGGATTATCACTAAAGTAATACCAAAAGAAAGCAAAACAATTACATTAATTCAATACAATAATATTTACTTTTTGGGGATTTTCTCCCATAATCAATATGGATGATGTATGAAAGTGAAATGAACTGTAACCATCCTCATCCCTGCTCTACGTACAGAGATCCCATAGATAGCTAGAGTTTTAGGAGACTGATATGTCTAGTGTGTGTCATGCAACTACCAGTAAAAGGAGAAATTTAGATGAAGAAGCTCGTGCTCACATCAACCATTCAAAGCCTATGTAATCTAAATTATCCAAAAAGACAGGGAGGTCCAGGGAAGAAAAAATAAAAAAAGGCAACTAGAGAAGTACGCAAGGCACATCAGCAAAACAGACCCGATGAGATTGGAGACGTAAGCGTTCGTGATAAACACCCCCTAGTCTTGCCTTGACTCTGGCTCCCCTGATGGTCTCCCTCATGCTTCCCATGGTGGAAGGAATGGAATTCACCGTGGCCCAACCTATGAAAGGTTTAGACCGATCAAAATAAACGCCATCTTTATATATATATATATATATATAAAAGGCCAGCTCCCCTAAGCTCAAGCATAGAATAAGGCAAGTTCAAGTGTGTGGTGTGGCCCACTTGGGGACCCACATGAGGATGGGGGTGGGAGGGATTTCAAATACTCCATAGGATCTTCCTCTTTGCAAAAAACAGCCACAATCGTAATTTCTATCATCTCCATATGGGCCCAAGAGTGTAATGGTCAACAATCCATTTGGATTGATATATATATAGTCAATCCAACGGTCCAGTAAATTTGGATCTTACCGAAAGTTGGTGGACATGTGCAATTTAAGGGGGTTATGTGTTTGGTCCATTTGGATGGACCAAAGGTGGGCCCCATAAACACTAGCTTACAAAATTTTCTCCCTAAACTTGAGCTTAGGGTAGCCTTGGCCTATATGTATATATGAGATATTCTCAAATCTTACACCGAGAGTAGTCGGTCCCACCATTAGATTAAGCATATGATTAAAACATGATTATTGCTTTATTGGCATGTATAACATCATCTTATGTGGGAGACGTACAGTCAAGGGTTCTGGATATGTAACGTGTCCCGTTTTGTCACAGCCTATGTTGTACTTCAAACAACAGCCATCAGATTGGATCATGGTCACCGACCTTATCCAATCAAACACCTGGTTTGACATTTTCGATACCCCACATGATTACTATCTTATTACTCGGACCTCATGACCAGAAAATCTTGAAAATGATAATTGGGGCCATATCAGTATAAATCCGGGTCTACAAAACTTTGGTTAATTGTCTTGCTTGTGTACCTGATAATAGTATGATGTTGGATTGGGTCAAAGTCTAGATTCACAAAACACTGATAGGATTGTCCCAACCCAAACAATTCATAACCCTGATCTTCTAGAAAGGAAAAAAGATCAGAACTTCGATGGGATGAGACGTATTTTCGGTTTACAGCATGAGAATGGAGATCTAATTCTCTTCATTAAGAGAATCCATGCTCGATGGGATGAGACGTATTTTCGGTTTACAGCATGAGAATGGAGATCTAATTCTCTTCATTAAGAGAATCCATGCACTTTTACATGTTATCAATGGAGATCTAATTCTCTTCATTAAGAGAATCCATGCACTTCTACATGTTATCTTCTTTATTTTTATTTTTCTTTAATTTTCAATTTTTTTGTAGTGCCACATCGATATTCTTATGGTTTATGCTCCAAGTACTCCCTTTTTCGCAGATCAAAATATTTGACAACTAAAAATTTGAAGCAATATTTTTTCTTTGGTACATGACTTACATGACTCGGTTTGAGTACGAGGGTTCCATTGGCTTACTCGATATTAAGGATGAAAAACTCGTGACTTTGATTCGACTCATCCAACTCTAGAAACGGACTTGGAGAGAGTCAACTCAACAACTTGGGAGAGTCATCTTAACTAAAAAAATATATTTAAAAATAGATCAAATACTTATAAAAAAAATATATATATATAATAATAGTAATAAACTCAACACAATAAGGAAAGTAATTACATAATTTGAAGTCCAAACATTAAGTGTAAAAGATCAAACATAAGTCTCAAATTACCTTTCAATCAATCACTTTTAAATTTTAACTCCATAGCTCAAGCATTAATTACTTAAAAATAAATATTAATTATTTAAAATCAAATCTACTTATAAAATGGTTTAGAATGCATATAGTTTTTCAAACCAATGCTATTAAGTAGAGCTTTTCCTATATTTGACTCGATCATTCATCAAAACAAGATGACTTAGCAGAGTCATGAGTTAATTCACCAAGTTTTCTTACCTTGCTAGATATAAGTAGACATTCAAGCCATCTCAAAAGAGCAAATAAAAGTATAGAAAAGTTTGAAAAAAATCTCATTGCCACTATTTCTTGTTAGATGTAGTATCTAAATTCATAGAATGGACAATCAACAAATTTCTTTTTGAAAACCCATTAATTTAATGGACTTCGATTAGAAAGGAAAAAAGATTAGAACTTCGATGGGATGAGACGTATTTTCGGTTTACAGCATGAGAATGGAGATCTAATTCTCTTCATTAAGAGAATCCATGCTCGATGGGATGAGACGTATTTTCGGTTTACAGCATGAGAATGGAGATCTAATTCTCTTCATTAAGAGAATCCATGCACTTTTACATGTTATCAATGGAGATCTAATTCTCTTCATTAAGAGAATCCATGCACTTCTACATGTTATCTTCTTTATTTTTATTTTTCTTTAATTTTCAATTTTTTTGTAGTGCCACATCGATATTCTTATGGTTTATGCTCCAAGTACTCCCTTTTTCGCAGATCAAAATATTTGACAACTAAAAATTTGAAGCAATATTTTTTCTTTGGTACATGACTTACATGACTCGGTTTGAGTACGAGGGTTCCATTGGCTTACTCGATATTAAGGATGAAAAACTCGTGACTTTGATTCGACTCATCCAACTCTAGAAACGGACTTGGAGAGAGTCAACTCAACAACTCGGGAGAGTCATCTTAACTAAAAAAAATATTTAAAAATAGATCAAATACTTATAAAAAAAATATATATATATAATAATAGTAATAAACTCAACACAATAAGGAAAGTAATTACATAATTTGAAGTCCAAACATTAAGTGTAAAAGATCAAACATAAGTCTCAAATTACCTTTCAATCAATCACTTTTAAATTTTAACTCCATAGCTCAAGCATTAATTACTTAAAAATAAATATTAATTATTTAAAATCAAATCTACTTATAAAATGGTTTAGAATGCATATAGTTTTTCAAACCAATGCTATTAAGTAGAGCTTTTCCTATATTTGACTCGATCATTCATCAAAACAAGATGACTTAGCAGAGTCATGAGTTAATTCACCAAGTTTTCTTACCTTGCTAGATATAAGTAGACATTCGAGCCATCTCAAAAGAGCAAATAAAAGTATAGAAAAGTTTGAAAAAAATCTCATTGCCACTATTTCTTGTTAGATGTAGTATCTAAATTCATAGAATGGACAATCAACAAATTTCTTTTGAAAACCCATTAATTTAATGGACTTCAATTAGAAAGGAAAAAAGATCAGAACTTCGATGGGATGAGACGTATTTTCGGTTTACAGCATGAGAATGGAGATCTAATTCTCTTCATTAAGAGAATCCATGCACTTTTACATGTTATCAATGGAGATCTAATTCTCTTCATTAAGAGAATCCATGCACTTCTACATGTTATCTTCTTTATTTTTATTTTTCTTTAATTTTCAATTTTTTTGTAGTGCCACATCGATATTCTTATGGTTTATGCTCCAAGTACTCTCTTTTTCGCGGATCAAAATCTTTGACAACTAAAAATTTGAAGCAATATTTTTTCTTTGGTACATGACTCGGTTTGAGTACGAGGGTTCCATTGGCTTACTCGATATTAAGGATGAAAAGCTCGTGACTTTGACTCGACTCATCCAACTTTAGAAATGGACTTGGAGAGAGTCAACGCAACAACTTGGGAGAGTCATCTTAACTAAAAAAATTATATTTAAAAATAGATCAAATACTTATAAAAAAAATATATAATAATAGTAATAAACTCAACACAATAAGGAAAGTAATTACATAATTTGAAGTCCAAACATTAAGTGTAAAAGATCAAACATAAGTCTCAAATTACCTTTCAATCAATCACTTTTAAATTTTAACTCCATAGCTCAAGCATTAATTACTTAAAAATAAATATTAATTATTTAAAATCAAATCTACTTATAAAATGGTTTAGAATGCATATAGTTTATCAAACCAATGTTATTAAGTAGAGCTTTTGCTATATTTGACTCGATCATTCATCAAAACAAGGTGACTTAGCAGAGTCATGAGTTAACTCACCAAGTTTTCTTACCTTGCTAGATATAAGTAGACATTCAAGCCATCTCAAAAGAGCAAATAAAAGTATAGAAAAGTTTGAAAAAAATTATTGCCACTATTTCTTGTTAGATGTAGTATCTAAATTCATAGAATGGACAATCAACAAATTTCTTTTTGAAAACCCATTTAATGGACTTCAATTAGAAAGCTCAAACACTTAGCAAAATTTTTTTTCTTTTTTTTTTGACTAAAATGAAAATTGTATAGAGATAAGAAAGGAAAAGAAGAGCTGGAATCAACTCCCAAAAAGGAGAACCAGGATCATAAAAAAAAGGATCCAAGCTAAAAGAAAGAAAATTAGATAGCTCAAAGTATCTAGAAGACATTATTTTATTTTGTAGATGACCAATCTATAAAGTTTTCTTGTACTTAGTTCGGTCAATGGGCCTCACGAACTTTGTTGCTTTTCCTGTATTTGAAAGCAAATAGAAACACTGGGAACCTTCAATAGCAAAAAAAAAAAAAAAAAAAAAAAAAAGAAGATAGAGAGAGAGAGAGAGAGAGAGAGAGAGAGAGGAACTTTTTTTTTTTGCTTGATTAAATGTACACCACTTATCATAATTTATGATATTTCACAAATAGTGCTTAGTTTTTGCACAAAATTTTTTTAATTAATTTATGCATAAATTTAATCATCCACGTGGTTGTTTAAATGTGTGCGTTGGCTTTGATTAATCATCTATGTATCCCACTTTTCATAGTTTATGAATTTTTGGTAGAAATCTTCATAGTTTATGATGTTTCTAAAGGAGTGCACGTATGTACCATGCTTCACACGAGATTCAGGGCTTAGTTTTTGCATAAATTTATCTGTTTTTTTTTCATAAATTTAATCATCCAATATTACTGATTTGTTTAACTATGCCATGTCCCTTTTCACTATTTCTGTTTGTCATTTACTAATAATTGTAAAGGAATATATGCAACGTAACAAGAGGGCCACTCGTGAATTTATGAAAGATGAGACAATTGTGGGGTCGTTCATGTGATCGGGAGAGTAGTCTTGTTGGGTAAAAATACCATGAGTTACCCACGTCAAAAGAAAATTTCATTTAATTTTTTTTAGCCCCACAGTTATTAAGGTATACTGGCTTCATTCACAAGGCAGGTGACACCTACAGAGCATAAACTATTCATCATTAGGGGTTGGCTGTCTCCCACTTGGTTCCACAAAATGCTCAAATATAATATGTAGCATTTTGAAAACTTAATTTTAATAAAATATGACATTTGATGGAGCTGATTTTATGAATTCTCACTTTTCAAATATTGAATTCATATTTTTTGAATAACAATAGTTGTCACCATGATTAACAATTTCTAACACAGAAAACTTCCATTAGAAATACCTTCAAACAAATGGACTTTCAAAGCTTTTGAAAAGGGGGTGTTTATATGAGAGAGAAAGTTTTTATTTATTTTTTAAAATCCATTGGTCACAGAGGGAAGCCACTAGTTAACTGTTTTGATTTAGTGGGAATCTTTCTTCTCCTTCACCCCACTACATCTCTTTCTAATCACTTTCTTTCTTTTCACTCATAGACTCTAATCTGTAGTGCTGAATATCTCATCTGTCTCTTTTGTGTGGTATTTATTCTTGTGGAATCATTTTCAACTTATTAATGTGCTTTTTACTGCATCCATCAGGCTATCCATCACCGCCCAACCTAATCCATTGCTCGGGAGATTTCTTGGGTATATTTTGTGGACCATTTCTCTTTCTGTCTTAACTTTTCTTTTGTGGGACAAAGACCCACTACAAGCTTGAGAAACTTCCCTCGCATTTGAAACATAAAACCAAGATAAGGAAACCATTTTTCCTTGTTAGACTTTTGATTTGTGTTATCCAAAATCCAATATCCATGTTCATTTCAATTACGTGTGATCCTCCCCTTCACATGTAACAAACACCAAATATGTTAGAAAATTCAAACTCTTTTCTCTATATATACCCACCACCATCTGCATCCCACAAAACCCATCTCCCATTACTCTCTATCTCAGACTCAAAGATTTCCTTCTAAAAGAATTAGCTAGACATGAAGGCCTTTTCACTTCTTCTCTTGTTTCATCTCTTCCCTTTCATTGGATGTCACTTGGACCGTAGCCAATTTCCAAAGACATTTCTTTTTGGAACTTCAACTTCTTCCTATCAGGTAACATATCAAAACATGCATGCCTCTCTCTCTCTAATATATCAAAATATACTTTTGGGGTTTGTGTTTTTAGTTGCTAATGATGATTCTCTGAGGCCAAAAGTTTTGGCAATGTTCCAAGTTATACACACAATCACAGTGTATATGAGGAGATGAAATGGCTATTTATGATTTCTTCTTTTGTGTATTGTCTTTGTAAGATTGAAGGAGCATACTTGGAAGGTAACAAAAGTTTAAGCAATTGGGATGTTTTCTCTAAGATACCTGGTAGGTGATTACTGCCTTCTGTTGCCACCCTTTGCCATCTTTCTTACTTGGGTTATCTTAGCCACAGATATTAAAACTAGACTTCTAGCCTAATCTTTGAATATTTCTAATTTTTTATTTTCCTTTGCTTCATGTTTAGGAAAAATCAAGGATGGGAGTAATGCAGATGTCGCTGATGACCATTACCATCTATACTTGGTAATAGAAGTCAAACGTGTCCCTATCTTTTGGGAGACTGTATATCCTTTTCTCTCTCTTTTTCAGCAGAAGTATCCTTTTCTATTGGAAGGCATATGCTTGTGGTTTCATAGAAACACAGTACCTTTTCCTACTTTTTCTGTGAACATTGAATGGCAATCTGATTAAGACAGCTTTTACAAACAGGAGGATATTGAGCTGATGGATTCCCTTGGAGTCAATTCCTACAGATTTTCCATATCATGGTCAAGAGTCCTACCTCGTAAGTCCTGTCATTTACGGCCGAAAGGGCCTCTTTTGACGCGGGGAAATTGCTTTTGGGTTCATAAAGAGGAGTATGAGTGAGAGAGAAGAATCTTGGAATTCTATTCCTCACATGGAAAATTAAAATCATCTTCATAGAAGAAAATCAGTTAATTTTTTCTTTTTTTTTTTTGCAAGAAAAATGTGTTCCACCAAGTGATTGAAAAAGAGGTTGTAGTGAAAATCATAACAATTTTCTTCTCAGGATTTCATGATGGAGACAAAAATTATTTTGATTTTCCAAGCAATCTAATACGCCATTATTTAGTGGGACACACTTTCTTTGCAAAAAAGAAAATAAATTGAATTAATTTTTCTCAATAAAAAGGATTTTGATTTCCTACGAGAAGAAAAAGAATGCTAGGCTCCTCTTTCTCGTGAAAACAAAAATTTGCAAGATTCCCATCTACTGTGAAAACTAAAATTTGCAGAGACAAAAATGCTCTTATTGTACAAACAAACCCTTTTAGAGAACTCTGGCTTCCTGTTATTAACAAGAGAGAGGACACTAGGTGGGTATTTTTTATTTGCTGGTGAAACAAAAACACAGGCAAGGAATAAGGATAGCACAAATATTTTCACTTTAATCATCACATACTCTATCCACCTCTAGTTTTCTCCTTGACATCCCCACATGGTGGGGACTTCTACATTTTCTCCACGTTCAAAAGCTACTATCTTTCCTCTCTAGACTGATTTTATTTATCTTTAGTTCCAAATATAATAGTACTTTCTTTACAATAGGAGGGAGATTTGGCGAGATTAATCCAGTGGGAATTCAGTTTTACAACATACTTATAGATGCTCTCTTGCTTAAAGGTAATCAGTTGTATATTGGTGAAGTACCTATCACACATATACACCCATACACTTTTAGTTTGGTCACTAATCATTTTGATCTAATTCTTGTTACAGGAATAACACCATTTGTTACTTTGAATCATTATGATATTCCTCAAGAACTCGAAGACCGATATGGTGCATGGTTAAATAAACAAATACAGTGAGCATTTAACCTTTCATTTGATCTCTTTGTTGTTTGTTACTCTGTTCTGATGGTGCTATTATATTCAACACCTAAAGTTTCTTAGCTATGGAGATTCAATCCATGACCGCTGTTTTGTGATCTTGCATCATTGCAGGGAAGATTTTGGATATTTCGCGGAGGTATGTTTCAAGGCTTTTGGTGACAGAGTGAAATACTGGACCACATTCAATGAGCCTAATGTCATGGTAAATGGAGGTTACCGCACAGGAAAATACCCGCCTAGCCATTGTTCCGGCGATAATTGTACCACCGGGGACTCTGCTATTGAGCCATATATTGCAGCTCATAATGTAATATTATCCCACGCAACTGCAGCTGACATTTACAGGAGAAAATATCAGGTATGCAACACAGAGCTATTAAGAACTTTTTTGCTAATTGCTTCATTTGACAAAGATTTTGGTGTCCAGGAAAGCTAACTAGGAAAACAAAAAATTACCCTTTTGTAATTTTTTTGTTTGTTCCAATATGCCTTGTTTTAAGGCATTAATGATTGATATCTCCCTGTTTCAACTGGGGATGATATTACTAGCACTTTACTAAGGCCCTTTTTGGATCTTCTAAATTCTGGTTACTCTGCACTTGGTTTACTTGTAAATCTGATTAGCTATTATTTCGTTTATCTGATACTAGTTGTGGCAGGAAAAAAAAAGTTGTCACACTTACAATTAACTTTTTTTCATTAGAAAACTCGAGGCGCTTATATGACATTATATGCATTTGTTATTTTTCATTTTAAGGTTAATCAAGGAGGTTCCATAGGAATTGTACTGTGCTCCTACTGGTATGAACCATATGATGATGTTCCAGCAGATCAATGGGCAGCCCGGCGTGCACTAGCTTTCGACCTCGCCTGGTAAATAAAATCTACATGTGAAGAAACAGTATTTGTACATTTTCTATCAGTTAGGTTTATAAACTTTCAACATTAATTCAACATCAAGTTAACTATGTTGCAAGTTACCTAATTAATATAAAACACCCTTACTTGATTCACTAATGATATCATTGTCATTTATTGATCATTGCTACTGATATCATTACGATTTTTTGGAATCTTTATTTGAACTTACAGGTTTTTGGATCCAATCATATATGGGGAGTATCCTCCTGAAATGCGCGAGATTTTGGGTTTGAGATTACCAACATTCTCGCCCGAAGAAAAGAAAAAACTAGAGAGTAAATTGGATTTTATTGGAGTCAACCATTACTCAACTCTATACGCGAAAGACTGCATGTTTTCCCCTTGCAATCTGGGCACCTCTAATGGGGACATGTTGGCAGTGCTCACTGGGTTAAGGGGTGGTCTTCCCATTGGAAGTCCGGTAAGAAAAGGATAGTAAAACATATAAAAGGAACTTAATTCAGTTATTATTTCACATAAGGAATTATTTGAAGTAGGAAAAAAAAATTCACAGGGCTGAAAGATTGGCCATTTTGATAATGGCACTAAATTTTATTATTATTAACATTAACATCAAAATTTATGATTTTTTTTCTTTTCTTTTTTTTTTTTATGCAGACCGCGATGCCAAGCTTTTATGTGGTCCCAGAGGGTATGGAAAAGATGGTAATGTACTTCAAGGAAAGATACAACAACACACCTATGTTCCTCACAGAAAATGGTAAGGAGACCTTCCCAGTTCCTCCTTATTTTGGTGAAACAGAGAATAAGGTGTGGAACTCAAGAACAACTACCAAAAAAGTAATCCTATTTTATGTTTTTTTCTATATACATTAATACTAAGTTTTGACCTTTTGAAGTTGAGAGATTATTCTTTCATTAATATCCCAATGTATCCAAACACATTTTTACTTTTACCCCAAAAAATTTTTTTTTTTTCTAACATCTCTAACAACCACAAGTTGGATCATATCAACTTCTTCTTAGAAACCTCTGTATAGTAATGATACTTTCTTGCAGGTTATGCCCAGGAGAGCAGTGACAAGATTCCCATGAAAGATTTGCTCAACGACACAGGAAGAATAGACTATTTACGTAGCTACTTGGCTGCTCTCAGCAGAGCCATGAGGTGATCTACAGGGGCCTCTTAATTTTCATCTTTGTGTCTTCATGTTATCCATTGGGGCGGACTGGAAATCACATTTATTGGATAATCATGACCATTAAATTTTTTTTGGTTACTCATCAGTAAGCTCCTGATCAAATAGGGCTGTACACCAGTTCGAGCTGGCGTGATCATTGGCCAGGTTGCGCCAAAGCTTGTCCAAGCCTGCTCATTTAGTTTGGGCAAGATTTTTAGGCCTGGATGTAGCCAATGGTCCTTTAATGTCAGGCCCAGACCCAGCTGTTCGCAACTCGTTATGCTAAATATTTTGGGCCTGTCGGAACCTTTTTATCATTTACAGGCCCAAGCCCATCTAATTTATCTATCAGGCCAAAATGCGAGTCCTAGGTATACCTCACGGGCCTACAAATACAGCCCAAATCCATCCCAATTCGGGCCGGGCATGGGTCATTCTCAGGCTGGCCTTGTCCATTAGCACTACTAAACTCAAGAATGAGAGGGTATTTGATCATAGGTGGGCCCAAGGCAATGTCTAAATAATTTGTCATTTTACATATATGATGCATGTCTACCTGTTTGTTTGCATTGCATGGATCATCTTGTAATAATATCATGGTTGCAGGAAAGGAGCTGATGTGAGGGGTTACTTCGTTTGGTCTCTAATCGACAACTTTGAATGGCTTTATGGTTACACACTGAGGTTTGGGCTGTATTATGTGGACTATTCTACATTGAAGAGAACCCCCAAGCTATCTGCTCAATGGTACCAACAATTCCTCCATGGTCCCAAGACATTGAAGAAACAGATGCCCAGTGAATCGAAATTGCAACACCTACCTTCTTAGCATGGGGGCGCAGAAGTCCATATGACATATATCTTTAGTTTATTTAAGAATTTGTACTCTTGTATCAATCCTTATGTTATAATGGTTATACTTGTGCGTTTTATACATGTTGACAAAATGTTGTATCAATTGTAAAGTTGGTGAATTATAACATATAAAAAAAGTTGGTGAATTATATATTCATAATAAGATTCTATTCTTTCATTAGTTTTGTTGCTATTTTTTTTTTTTTTTGCTATTTACTAGTAATTATTTCCTTTTTTGACATATAGGATTATTTCTATTTTTCCTGTCTACCTAGCTTTACTCTTTGTGGGATCTAATTTCAATGGTAACATGTCCTTTGGTTCATCTGAAAGGTTTCACATGAGAAGAAAAGTGCCATTTCAGCATTTGCTGTTGTTTTATTTTGTTAGATTTCAACCCCATTTTCTCTTGCAACTTCTCCAACTTCTTTTCTAACTAATTCCCATGTAACACAAAATGTAATATTGAACATTTCGGCAAAGAAGAATCCACTTTCCAGTGCCTAAACATTCACAAACCAACCCTTTAACATTTGGGATTGAAAATGGATAATTTACATTTGATCTTCTTAATTTTCATTTTCCACATGAGAGCAGAGTGGAACTCCACAGTGGGACATACCCATTGAAAAAGATGAGTTGCTCAATATAAATGCCCTTTTTATGTATGGAAAGTCACCTAATTTTACTTTAATAGGAGTTTATCCCATTGTAAGATTTAGCATATAATTTATAACGTGTTTAATGAATATAATTAATCTTATGTATATGGATTTTTAATAGGCAGGCCCACTATTTATAACGTGTTTAACTCCTTGTTTAGGGTGTTCATGACCTAGGTTGAGCCATGTTGAAGCATATCTAGGCTCAACTCGATTTTAAAAGCCAGACACATATTTGGTCCAAGCTTGACATAGGTGTTAGGTGCTTAGATTGAGCTCAACCCGCCTGAAACATACCATGAATCTACCTATTTAGTGCATGTTTGGCAAGTCTATTTTCACCATCTTATGTCTTAAAACTGATTTCAAACGCATTTAGTGCCTTTGGAAGCCACACAGCCACACTTGACATATATGATTCAAACCACATAAAGATGAATAGCGTCTAAATCAGACAACACAAGAAACGGGCTGATTTGAAATAGACATTCTCCTCTCAAGCGTGAAGACGGTGTGCCCGGGACGTGATTTTTCAGCTATCGTTCTTTTTATTTTTCTTTAAATATGAGACCCTAAATGATGATCTAAGCCGTTGGAAGCATTGATAAGACAAAAAAAGGGCCCGCCCATAGGTCAAATTTCAACCGTTGTTCTATCTCAGATCTCTGTATATTTTTAAAAAACCGAATAACCATTGATCTATTTTTCTGGACATCTATGGGCCTCATAATCACAATCCAATCCGTTAATCCTCTTTGTAATATAAAAAAGACTATGGATAAAATCCTTAGCCTTTGGTTTGGTCCAGATCTCGAGAAAATGAAGAGAAATTGAGATCCCTTGGATAGCTCATGTTTTAACCCAGCAGTTGAACTGTAATTTTGGCAGTTCGTTTTTTTAAATTTCTTCTTGAATCCCACGCTAGTAAACTGCCATCCTAACCATTGGAAATATGTAACAGTCCAATCATGGCTATGGGCTAAAATTCTAGCCGTTGATCTTTCAAAGATCTTGAGAGATTTGCAAAAAAAAAAAAAAAAAATCAAATCATTTGGTATAATTTTCTGAAATTCGTGGGCCTTTATATCATGATCCGAATGCTGATCATCTTAGGAATACTAAAAACAATCATGGATCAAGAATGGGCCTTTGACTCACTTTGGATATAGAGAAATTCATAGAAAAGACACGTACGGTTGTACTTTAAAAAATCTATTTCAAACAGTTCTTGTGTGTTGTCAAACATTCTATTCCAAAAACATCTATTTCATATAGAGATCATTTGAAACAGATCCATTTCATGCAGATTTGTGCATTTTATCGCTTCATCTATTAAATCAATCACTAAACTACAAGCATTCCTTGTTCATGCATGAGCTAACTAAGCTTATAACTTTTTTATAACTTAATCTAAATCCCAGTCAAATATCAAAAGCACCCAAATCTTAAATCCAAGCCCAACCTGAAAACTATCTAAAACCTAAGGTCCAAACTCGGCCCAAAGCTTGATATACCTGGGTGGGGCCCTGGTTGGCCCCACCCAAGGGCACCCAACTCTCCTCAGAAAACCAAAACCAGTGGCCCAAGGTTTTTAACATACAAATACAATCCACAGCCACCAATGTTATCTACACATGCACCAACAACAATGTCATCACCTGTTAAAAAAAGCATACTATAAGATAAGGGGAAATATTCAAGTGAGAGCTAGTTTCTCACCATGCTTCCGTGAGAATTATTGGTGGGGCCCACTTAGAAACCAATCCAACATGCATAAACAATGACCTCCCTTGAGAGTTACTAATCCTGAAGCTTGACACCCATCCAAATGGGTTGGGCCATTGGATGGATGATTAAATTTTTTCTTAATATGAAGCCATTAAACTCGCGAGCAATGGATGAAGGGGTTCGAGGCATAAGATTAGGGTCAAACTTGATACTTGGGGTGATCTCACATAGATCTTTCCATCCCCTCTGGTCCCATTCCTAAATGGAACCTATAAATAGGTCCCATAAAAAGTTCTCACAGTGACTATGTGAGAACTGTTCTCACTAGAACAAAGCCCTAAGATAAGAGTTGTATAAATGTCACCTTGTAAGTTTCTAATTCAGGCCGGTCTGATATCTGAGGTGAATCATATCTGTGCTGATTGTAAAAAAGAGACAAAAGTTCTTCTGGAAACTGCATGTGCAATTCCGAAACGGCTATAAGAACATTACTATGTGAGTCTTGAATAAACTATACCTTCTAACACAAAACAATGTTAGTGGTTAAATGATTCTTATAGAAAACAATATTATTCAGAACCAATTTTCAGTGCAGCACTTCTAATCATTGGCATTAGCTAATTGATGTCCTTAGTTGAATAGTAAAGAATTATATATGTTATTTTCTAGATATTTATTGTGTAAAATTATTGGAGTAAATTAGCGGCTTTATTTTGTTCAAGTGTTTATTTTTTCCCGACCTCTTTTCAGTGATTACATTAAACAACCTTAATTTCAACTAAAATTTTGCAATTTTGAACCGAAAGCTTCCAAATAAGAGCTTTTACCGTCGATTCGGTTAAGTCGAATTACTCACTAAACGTTCTCCATTTTTCGAAACTCAAATACTTTTCAACCTCATCACACGTATATTCTCCAAAGTCTTCGTATGATAGTGAATCCCGAAACTCCGCTATAGTAAAATGACTAAAATAACCTTTAAAATGCTTCAAATTTTTAGCATTCTACCATCAAACAGCTCCAATCGTGGAAACTCCGACAAAAAACTAACGAAAACATGCAATTCTTCAGACAAAAATTGCTCGAATTTGATCCATCAAACAAATTTTAGTTTCTTACTACTTCAAATTGATGTCATGCATGCCTTCATACATATACATATGCTCTCAATCCTAATCCGCCCTATCTAAGCTACTTCTTATGACATTTAATATTCAACATTTCAACCGGAGCTCGAACATTACAGCATTTTTTTTTCCAAACAGAGATAGAACTAAGGGGCACCTGTGCTGACCATGGCCTCCCTAAAAGTTTTGAAACCCGCCTTTCCTCTGACGTCTTTCTTCTACTAATAATTTCTTCTAACAATGTGGTTCCCTAAACAAATCCATACCCCTACCACTATCCCAAGGGAGGAGAGCTCATAAGAGAAGAGAGAAGACTACATAACAAAAAGAGAGGCAAACTCATACTATAACAAACCTCCAATTTGAAAATCTCCCGCTGGGATTCACAATGCAGACAGCTCGTGTGAGCCCTGCCACCTTTCCTCCTCATCATTAAGAGCTCTCAAAATCTTCCTCGAACTCCACACCATAAAACCCCCCTCTGACAAAATCAGAACCAAAACATCACCATCAACACACCAACATCCTTAACAACCCATGTCCCCCCTACAAAACCCCCTCCTCATCTCTCTCTCACTTGTACTCCTCTTCTTCCCCAACCCCACACAAGCCCAAAAAACATCCTCTGAAACAGCACTAGTTTCAGTTTCACCATCTGAAGAAACCCAAGCTCTGCTTTCATGGATTTCCAGTCTAGAAACCCACCAACTCTTCTTCCCCAACCTCACTATCCCTCCCTGCAACTTCTCTGCAATCATATGCAATGGCAAGGGAAGTATTACCTCAATCAAACTCGCCAGCTCGAATGTCCGAGGCAATCTCCATAGCCTCAACTTCACCTCTTTCCCAAATCTCATCCATCTTGACCTCAATAACAATTCTCTCTATGGCCCAATCCCCTCTGATCTCTTCGCGCTTTCAGAACTCACCTTCCTTGATCTCTCCTTGAACCGCCTCTCCGGCAGGATCCCGGCCGGGCTAGGTTCAATCAAGTCCCTTGCCGTCCTCCGCCTCTCCGGCAATGATTTGATCGGCTGGATCCCGATCTCGTTGTCCGAGTTGATGGATCTCGAGATCTTGCTTCTCGATCAGAACCAGATCTCCGGTGGGATCCCGGCGGAGATTGGAAATCTGAAGAAGCTGAAGCAATTGCGTTTGGATTTAAACCAGCTCACTGGCACAATCCCAATGAGTTTGGGCAATCTGAGAGATCTCACTGTATTGAATTTGTATGGGAATCGGTTGCATGGCCTGGTTCCGAGAGAGATTGAAGATCTGGAGAATTTAATTGAGCTGGATTTGAGTAATAACAGCTTCAGTGGCAGATTGCCGCAGGGGATTTGTCGCGGTGGATCGCTTCTCAAGTTCACTGCTTTTGGGAATTATTTCATCGGTCCGATCCCGAAGGGATTGAGGAATTGCTCGAGCTTGATTCGACTCCGGCTCGATGGAAATCAATTGGTAGGAAATGTAGGTGAGGATTTGGATTTTCTTCCTAATTTGTCATATTTGGATCTTAGCTATAACAAATTGAGTGGTGAACTCCCTGCAAGATGGAGGGATTTGAAGAATTTGACTTACCTTGATCTGTCCGGTAATGCGATTACCGGTACAATCCCACCTGAGTTTGGGAAGTTGAGTAAGCTACAGAAGCTAGGCCTATCTCAGAATCATCTGGTTGGAGGGATTCCAAAGGAAATAGGGCAGTTAAGTTTACTGTTCGAATTGAACTTAACCGGTAACCGCCTTTCTGGTCATCTGCCACTGGAGCTTGGAAAACTAGCCAATCTGAACACACTAGACCTATCAGAGAACTACTTGAGCGGTCCAATACCGAAGCAATTGGGAAATTGCTCCAATCTGCTGTCCTTGACACTGAGGAACAATAGTTTTGAAGGAAGCATTCCAATTCAGATTGGTAATCTGGTAAACCTGCAGTCACTGTTAGATCTTAGTCAAAACTCACTTGGTGGTGAGATTCCATCGGAACTTGGGAATTTACGCAAGTTGGAAGTACTGAATCTCTCTCACAATATGCTCTCAGGTTTCATCCCATCTTCGCTTGTAAATGCTAGCAGTTTGATATCAGTTGATGTTTCATATAACAATTTGGAGGGAACTCTTCCTGTGAACAGAGTCTTCAAACAGGCTCCGCCTGAATTGTTTATCCATAATAAAGGTTTTTGTGGTTCAATAGGAGGCTTTCCGCCATGCAAATCCTCTTCAACGAACTGTGGGCATGGAAGAACAGGCTGCTCAAACTTGGCAATTTTCATAATTATTATTGTTGCTGGAGCATTAGTTGTTATTTTCTTGATTGTTATTGGAGTTCTTTTCATCATTCGCGAAGGACCGGAGGTTGGGGAGAACAGGGTAAGCGAAGCAAATGATGACAATCCATTTTCAGTATGGAACTATAATGGAAGGATTGTGTATGAAGACATCATTGAAGCAACAGAAAATTTCAACAACAAATATCAGATTGGGATGGGAGGATATGGCACTGTTTATAAAGCAGTGTTGCCAACAGGTAAAGTAGTGGCGGTAAAGAAACTTCATTTGAATGATGGCGAGCTACCTGATGAGCTAGCTGATCAGAAGACATTTAGAAATGAGATTAAAGCATTAACAGAAGTTAGGCACCGCAACATTGTGAAGCTGTATGGATTTTGTTCTCACGCGCGTTGCATGTTTTTGGTTTATGAATATATCGAAAGAGGAAACTTGCACGATATCTTGAAAGATGAAAATAGAGCAATGGAACTAGATTGGACTGACAGGGTGAGAGTTATAAAAGGTGTGGCCCGTGCTTTATCTTATATGCACCATGATTGCAGACCGCCGATAGTTCATAGAGACATTTCATCCAACAACATATTGATTGACTTGGACTATGAGGCTTGTTTGTCAGATTTTGGCACCGCCAAAGTTTTAAAGGCTGGTTCATCTGATTTGTCCACCTTTGTCGGCACCTTGGGATATGTTGCCCCAGGTATTTTTCTTTTCTTTTAGTCCATTGTGCCAGTTTCTGTGTCCTTTATTTCTTGTTCAAAGTTTAAGATACCTAAAGTTGCAGAACTATATGCAAGTAATCACAGGATCTGTTTACTGATAAAAGAATACAAAAATGAATAATGTCTTTGTGCAGTCAATTTTCCAATAGGATCCATGGAAAATGATGCAGATTTTAATCTAGTGCGCTTCACTATGGGAAGATCGGCTCACAATGGATGGACCATGCTTAAAATATCTCCCAAATGAGATAGTCCTAATTCCGCGATTGATGAACAAATGTCTCAATATGACACATTGATAGCCCACATGCAGACTTATACCAGTTTTGGAAATTTATGTGGCTTGATATACCAGTGTGATGCGTCTGATCAACTGTTTAGATCATTGAATCATGCACCTCACTTTACAAAGTAGGTGCTTATGGAAACTATGCGTGTCCTGCTATGCTGATTTGCTTATTATAGAGTTCCCCAACTGAAAGCTCTGGCAGAATTAGACCAGAGGTTAAACAAATACATAGATAGGAGTTCAGTTTACTTTTTGCATATAGATATATTGCTTGTAATGGTTGATAAAAAAAATGCATGGAAAAAATAAAATGTATAGACAAAGCATGATGGTAATATATTAGGTGAGACAGAGAGTCATGCATAAGAGTTAGTAACACAGAACATATATAACATTACATAATTTTGGTGCAGAGCTTGCCTACACAATGAAGGTGACAGAAAAGTGTGATGTTTATAGCTTTGGGACGATAGTACTGGAAGTGCTAATGGGTAGGCATCCAGGGGAACTTGTCTCTGATTTATCATTACCAGGTGGCACAGATATATTGCTGAAAGATTTGTTAGACCAGCGTCTCTCACCACCCACAGTTGAGGTAGCAGAGGAACTGGTTTTCACAGTGATGCTGGGGCTTGCATGCATACATTCCAACCCACAATCTCGGCCAACCATGCGGGACGTGTTTCAAGAGCTATCTTTTTGTCATCCACATCTTCTTGAACCTTTGGACACCATTACACTGTCCCAATTGATGGGTGGTCTTGGAGATGAATCACAAACATTTGATGCGGGTTGATTCAGTTTGATTCTGTAGGTTCTTACACCCCATTGAACTGCCACTTATCCCAAAACCAATTGGTTTTGGGATAAGTGGTAGCTCAATGGGGTGTAAGATCCTATAGATTCTCTTCTTAAAGTTATTAATCTTCTAGTTTGTATTATCTTGATAGCGATTGTTGCATACATCATCGTTTCTCATTGCTTGTTTATTGCAATGGATGATTATGTAAATCAATGTTTAATGGCAAAGAGAAATCTTCATTTCTTTGGTTTACTAAGATAGTTTGTTGAAGGATTCTAGATTTACATGTACATTGCAGTCACCAACCAACAATAAGCAAGGGGGATTTGGATCTGAATTCAATTTGGTAAAATGAATCCCTTCGAAATAAGAAGGATTAGCAATTGAAAAGTTGCTATAAAGATATCTTGCCATTGTAAGTGAAAAGTTACATTTGAGGTAATACAATTGGCTTTTTATGGACATGCAAGTTATGACATTCCTCTACTGTAAAATGAATAATTCTCCTTCAGTTGCTTGAAATTTTCAGTTACCTTGCGTTTTTTTTTTTTCACTAAATCTGTACCTTGCATTTCTAGGATCTCCAAAAGATACCAATCATTGCATAAAAAGCTACTACTTCACACCAAAGCACATGTGTCATGGTAGCTTGTTCAGCAGCAGATGAATTGAAATGGTTCTGACAACATATGCATATAGAAGCACAACCCTGAACCATAAGAGAATTCAAGTCCTTGAAATACCCAGTAGCTAATTGCAATTTGTAGACTTGATGATTTGCAATCAATCATTTAGAACAACTGGAAAGGATTCCTTGTCTACTGGGCAGGACTTCTGAAGATGCAAAAATATTTATTTTAAAGATCAGTTCGGAGAAATTGGCACTGACAGATTCAAATGGAAAGGGAACTATGAAATTATCTCCAATTCTTTCTTGTGAAAAAGTATATCTTGATCATATGGTCATTCAAATCCATGACCTGGAATGAGCAACCATAACTAAAGTAGAATCTATATCCCCCTTGTAAATAACCTTAATCCGATGATCTCAACAATCCATTAAAAGTTTCATGTAGGGTCTACCTCTTGTCCAGTGCAAAGACCTTCATGCAGCAATGCTTTCCATCAGAGCATTGTCCATGTATCAAGCATAAGTGTTTCATTTATAGAGAAGGACAATCTTGTTTGAATTTTAGAGAAGATAATTCTTCTTTGACATTAACATATACCCCGTACATCGCATAAGTTTAGGAGCTGATGCATGTCAGTCATCATTCACCAATTGTACTCTAATCATTGCATTTAATTTCCAGTCGGGGAGTTCGTGGCTTCTTGATCATGCCAGGGCTGACCCACTGATTAGGAAGGTCAGATCCATCACTCAGAATGCAGCACCAAACAGACTGTATGGCTCGTACAATCTGGCAAGTGGCGACTGATATGCACCAGCTCCTCAACTTCTATGAACTGTCTTCTCCTCTTGCTATTTCCTGTAGGACGGAAATACTCATAGATCTCTTGTCGGTTTTGTTAGCGCTAGCTTCTCTACTTGTATCTTGGCTCTTAATCTGATAAAAGCTTTCTTCATTATGAATAAAAAAAGGCTTGAAGGTAAACCAATGTTCCTGAGGATAAGAGCCCCTAGATTTTACTTAATTAACTAAAGGTGATAAATAACAATAACTATGCCCATAGATAGCCCGGCCCTATTACCATCAAATCTGATTATCTGAAGCAACCATCCAGTTGCCCCCTTTGTCAAATGCCCATGGCTCAATTAAAATGAGTTGAATACAATAATATTCCCATTCAGAAGAAAATCAATAGATATTATGTCATTGAATGCTGAGTTACTAACCTATGACACCCATATATTGGATCAGGGACAAGCCATGAATATGGCAGGGACACTGATTTTACACAAACAAAATATTCCTCTCTCTCTCTCTCTCTCTCTCTCTCTCTCTCTCTCTCTCTCTCTCTCTCTCTCTCTCTCTCTCTCTCTCTCTCTCCTGATTAAGTTAACAAAAATGTAACATTAATTACTGGTGTGATGGTTTTCCTTTCTTTAGTTTTGATCTTGTTGATGTTTCATCTTCCCAAAAAAAAAAAAAATCCGAATATAATAGATATTTAAAATAGACTAATAAATAACCTCAGTCTGTTCACTGATACAAACTAACAAACCAGTACCTCTTGCATACTGTTGCTAACTACCCTGTAATGTTCTGCTTCTATTGTTGATTAATGTGGTGACTGCAGCTTCAAAATCCCACTGAATTTGCAAAGAGCCAATCTTACCTTAGTTTAGAAAATAAAAAATCATAGTAATGACAGGTTACACATTCATACAAAGGCTTTGAGCGTTTCTGGACATAACCCAAATGTTTCAGTGGAATGATTGGCGTGTGTTGGCCTTCAGGCAACATTCTGTTCCTTTCCCCTTTTCTCTACCCAACTTTTTTGTCAAGAACATTTCATATGTCTACTGAAATATAACAGCTTTCGCAAGCAGGTGGTGCACAGAACTGCAGAAGGAAACACAAACACAATACACATGCAGTGGAACAGAGTCCCACAAAGCCTCCTCTGTGAGGCACCCTAAACTACCCTTTTGCAAACAAATCAAATACCACATTTCAATTTCCAGAGGAGATGTACATCCAAATTAGCTAGATGTACATTCAAATTAGCTTGTTCACTGCATGCAACAGAAGAATCCTTGCATACACATTCACACTGCCAGTGTCATATATATAATTAGAAAAGATGCACACCACCGGTAAGAGCTAATTCTAAATGATCCATAGTTGAAGACTCAGAAAAAAAAAATGGAATCATGCTTGCCGAAACATGAAGCCTTGATGAAAAAAAATTGAAACACCTAGGACTCAGCCAAGAATCGGCGAGTTGTTAGTGCGTGGATTGGAATCAGTTTAAGACTCGGTCAAAAACTGCATGGAACCAACTATATGTTAGATTTCTTATATTTTGCACCGAGTTTTGATATGGGTGAATCGACCCAGACTCAAATGATTCTACGAGTTGACTGAATTTGGTTTACTTTTCGGGTCCAAATCTCAGGTTTTCTAGACACAAATGATCCATTGACATCTGCCCACCCCAAACATTGTAGGGTCTGGTTGGGCTGAACTGAACAGTTGGAGAGGGACATGCATAGCATCCCATTCAATGATCATATCCACCGAATCAAGGGTCTATCAATTGGGAAACAGTTGGATTGAATTGAAGTTTATGAAAAAATAAGTTCAGGAACTGGTGAGATTGCATGCACTTTAAATAGAGGAGATAAGGCTAACATGATAATGATGATGGCAGCATTTGGTTTAAAGCAAGACTCAGTGGAAAGCTTGCAAGAAGTACTGTTAGCTGCTTATTTCTGGAGGTGTATGACAGAAGAATTCATTTGGTAAGAGCTGTGTCATTGCTATGTCAGCATAATGTCTCTTTCTTTTTGGTTTGGCTTCATAGGAGGTCTCCAGAGCCCATATCCTTACTCAGACAAAGGTGGCCCTAAAAGGACTAAAACAATCCATCTTTCTTCACATTTTTCCATGTAATGCTCACTGAATGACATCTTTAAACACCTTACTTTTCACCCTTAAACTTTGAATTTAGAAGAATGATTACATCCTTAACTCCTTGATATGTGCCTAGATTTTAGGAGGATGGGCAATCATCGATGTTTAATATATTTAAATGCCTTTATTTTCACAATAAAATGACATCAAGATGATCGTGATGATGATGACTATTATTATTATTACTGTTGCTGTTATAAGTAGTAAATCGTTTCCCTATGCTCACCGTTGCATACATATATACATCATTGAAGCTCTTGTTTTGAGTGAAAATTGCTCTATGGGGCAATCAATTTAATTTGAGACCTTTTTGGAGATAGGTAACAACATGCATACTATGAACCCACTTGGCAAACTTGGTGACTGAATATGCTTAAAGTTGGTTAGAACAGATTTTAGTGGCACCCAGTTGACCCACATGTTTTACTCAAGACTGGCTTGATTCAACCTGGTTTGGCCGACTAGACTGGATCGTCTTAAGGCATGTATCCTCAAAGAATTTGGAATTCTAAAAATGCTATCCTCCACATGAAATTTCTGCTCTCGCCCGAGCAAGCTTAACTCCAGAGTTATTAAGGTTTTCGGGGCCGTATGATTTTAAAAGGCCTCATGCTGAGTTAAGACGAGATTTGACTTATAAGCCCACGATTAGGATTTGGATATTTCTGATGCGGGACTAGCGGAGACGCCCCATGGTTAAGGGTGCCGTTCGGACTGATTTCTCACACTCATGACCCATCTAGCATTTTGAAATGCTAAGGGGGTTAAAATTTTGAAAATTCTAAAATTTACGTCAAATGAGAATAAAATAATTGATATAACAATTCGTATTAAACTTATGCAGATTTTCACACAGTTTACTTTATCTTGTTATTTTTAATATTTATATTTATAGTAAAAATAATTAAAACTAATTTACAGACCCTCCTGGTCAACCCTGCCAAAGCCCCTAGTAAACTCGACTTGACAACTGCTCAAGTCCCGTAACCCCCGGGATCAAGAAACTACAGTTTTAGCCTCTTTTTCCCCATTAAAAAGCAGTAGTGATTTGAAATATCAAGCTCAGTTGCTAATCTTTGTCCATTCTGAGATTAAAGAAAGTCTAATGATCTAAAGGCTGGGATTGATATTGAGGACAAAGGACCAACTGCCACCATGCGACCTTGGGGTCAACCTTCTTTACAATGAGATTATTAGTAAACATGACCAAGCCTGCAAACACTCAAATCAGCCTCCTTTTCATTAGCTAATGACCTTTTCAATCACCAAATCAACTACATGTGTTGTTCTGTATGTTATGCAGACACTGGTTATTCCATAAATTAGGATAATGTTTAGTGCACATTTTATTAGTATTACAAATCATCATATGTACCATAGAAGTTGACATTTTCCTTTGCTCACATGCTCATATATAGGTGATGCACTACCTGACCCAGCCTATACCATAATGGGTTGGTTGCGGGTCAAAAAATCTTGATCCATTGGACATTAGTTGAGCCCCCCATAACACGTTTTCTGGGTGATGAATATAAATGGTCAAGACATGGATTGGGTCTCAACCTGGCCCGTTTCCACTCACCTCCAGACCCCACCCCACCATTTCCACCACTAACCCAACCCCAAAACAGATACAGGCCCACACGAATGAATGTTGGCTCGTCTTTTTCATCCATATGGATACATTGAAGAGCCTGTCATGCATGCACTCACTCGTGTGCAAATAGCATTCATGTACGTGTGTGTGTATACCCGCATGCAGGGTGGTGTTTATTTCTTGTAATGGTGGGAACATGATTTGTGAAAATGACAGCCATAAGGATGCATATCATAATACTTTTCAAAGGCAGACAAAGGGAAAGTTCATATCCTAAGATCCTATAATCTAATTCATGTGCCCTACCATCTCTACATTGTAAACCTCCTTTGCAAGAAGAAACTTCTTATAATATACTAGCCCATTTTCGTGGTGTCCACACCTTTCCATAAAGTAGGATTTCCACTTAGGTGTCCCAATTTTTATTCCATATTCAGGTCATGGAAATCGCAATTCTAAGGCATTGGGATCCAGGGTTTGTTGATCAGATAAAGAGAATTTGACAGCATGAGTAAGACAGCAGAACAAGAAATTGGGTCCCACAAGCCACTAGTAGGCCAACCATCTTACCTTAACTGGCCCTCTTCTGTCTCGTGCCACCAAACCGTTTCGTGATTTTGAATAATTAATGGTGGTTTTTCTTAGACATGTAGTTTTGTCTCTGCCATGTAAACGCATGCCCGTTTTGAAAGCGAGCTTTCAAAGATGAGTATATGTCACCTTTTCCACTTGTGGGCTTTCTTTCAATTTGTGTGGGCTTTTTTTCACTTGTGTGGGTTTTCTTTCCGCTTATGCGAGCTGTCTCTCCATGTGTGTGCGGGCTCTCTATTGGATCACAACCCCTTTGGTTGGGTTGCCAAATACGAACTAAGTATATAGTTACAACCCTTACCTCAACAGAACAGCCACTTATTTGACTGGTTGCACATGATTCAAGTCTTGGGTACGCTACCATTTTCTACTTGTGTGGGCTCTCTCTTGAGTCTCAGCCCCCTTAGTTGGGTTACCAAAAAAGAAAAACACTAAATATAGTTATAAGTAAACTTATCTCAAGAGAGCTGATTCACAACGATACAAAGAAGAGGGCGCCTTATGTTGCATAATTTTCTATCTAGTTCATTAATTAGAAGGCACTGATTAGGATCTCAAGAGTAGAGCTGCTTTTTTTTTTTTTTTTTTTTTATGGTGAAGGAGTAGAGCTGATTGTTAAAAGTACGTCTTGTGCATTAACTGTTATAAGATGCACTGAAAAGAAAAACGCTCAAGCTGTGAGAGAGGGTGAGAGAGAGAGAGAGATAAGTTTTTATCAAAAGGAGCTTGCTATCTCTAGTTTGGGTTCACTTGGATGCATGAAAATACAGAGAGACCACGGGAGGGAAGGTTTAGATGCAGTTGAGGGGGAATACAAAATATCAGCCCAATTAAATTATCCTAGCCCCTGATTTTAATGCTTTAAAAGGTTAACAGCTATGCATCATGCAGTTTTCTCATGATGAAACCAAATAGTGAATAATGTCCATAAAATTGTAAATGGTTGAAAGGATGAGATTGGCTGAAGGTGGGACCAGTGCCCGCAACTATCAAAATGTACCCTATAAAGGTCAGTGAAAGATTGTCCATATGTAAATTTTGTGATTAACCACTTCACTGATCAATCCTACAATAAAATCAGTAACTTACTTGTTCTACGTGAAAAGAACAATAATGTGACATGGATACTTTTTTGCCTTGATGCGCTGGACAGCTGATCATGTTTATCCAAAATCTAGTAGTTGATTAGAGCCTTATAGGAAAAATGAACTGAACCACCTTTTTGTTCATGAAATCCCCTAGTTTTGTGTCAATAGATAAATCATAATTATGGAGTTAACTGTCTATCATATACTATGGTTCCTACAGAATAGGAACTTTGGATAAAGAAGTTTCATAATGATATTATTGTTAGTACAGTGGACCACCACAAACTCCACATTGATATGATATTGTCCACTTTGGGCCTAAGCCCTCATGGATTTGTTCTTGCGTTCTACCCAAAATACCTCATACCATGATCTTTCCCAATTCTAGGGGATGTGGGACTTTGGTTGTACATCCCCAACAATTATCTCTCCCGTGCTACCAAAAGCACCCAAGGCCGTCAAGGGAGGATTAGAAAATGATGTAAAGTATTTTTTTTTGGAAGACTTTTTGGAAGACAAAAGAGTATACCTTTCCGGTAGGCAAAAAAAAGAGTACTTGTAAATTTCAGGGAAAATGGATCTACATGGGAGTGGGGAGAGAAGTGAAACAAGGAAAATCCTTGAGAACATTTCAGCTTGAGTACATTCTTTTGAGAAATGATCACATATGTTGTCTATCCACCTGTGTAGGCTCATCTTCTCATCATGATCAAATCCACTCATATCACATGAATTTCATTCCAAATCTCACTCAAAAATTTTCCATGTTCAATTGGAGTTATTGTATGCAGTAAAACCCAACTGCACACATATTTTATTTATGGTGAATTCAGCACTGTATATCATTTCAACTATACTAAAACTTAGGTCGATGATCATACAAGAAGAGCGTGCCTTCATCACTATATTGACAGACACAATATAACTTCTCTATTATTTTATGTGTGTTCACATTTTACAATTGGATATATAGTCTATCTCAAAGGAACATCATAAATTCAATTGAAATTTCATATATGATTGAATTGTCAAATGAATTACTTTGATTTCAGTATAATAACAAGGTGGCTGGAATTATTTTCTTATGTGTACGTGTATCACATGAGATTCTCTGTGGGGGCTTGGGACACTCTTAAAAGGAAGAAGAAAAGAAGCCTTTCCTTTCATTGGAAGAAGAGAAGGATATCAAATACCAAATAGACAATCCATGTGCATGTTATCTACTCCAACCACCTGAAGATAGATAGATAGAAACCTTTAATTAGACGGATACCTACCTAAGATAGCCTGCTCTCATAGCTCCTAATAAACCTAATTTTGTGGATACCTGTCGCGTCATCTTTTGCCAATAAGATAATCTTTGGGTTTTCCAAAATTTCATGTCAATCAACTTTTCCACAAACCCCTTATCATTGTTCTTACATCTGACTAATTATATAACTTTCGCCATAAGGAATTGACTTGTTTGACTGTTAATTGCAATTATAATGTCTGATTTGGTAGCTTTCACCACGTGTATTAACTAATAAAACAATCATGAATGAATCTTTCAAGTTAAAGATTTCGGTCAGATTTAACACTACTTGGGGTTTTACTCTGGAATTTTCAGGTACTGAGCCTGGGAGATGTAACATTTCTTGGTGTACAATGCAGTACATGTGAGCGCCACATAGTTGATGTTTATTGTCATTGATTTGATGAGCCTTATTGATTTGGGGCTCCTTGTGAAGATGATTATATTAAGGACTCAAAAAAGAAGGGCAAAATTGTGGATGGATGATCTTCTAATATTGAAAGTTTGGAGCAACCCCATAAACAGTGGAGGCTACCATCAACCCTTTGAATAAACTAACCTAGGCCCCACATGCCACAGGGTATCCATGAAAAGGCTAAATTTCTCACACATCAAAGCTACATGTGGCAAGCTTGTAATTGTGGTTGAGCCATCATTTCTGAATTACATCACTGATGTCCAATCATGATTGATTCCACAGATTGCTACCCACTTTGGCCTTACAAAAAATCTCCATTATATGCCTGCATTTAGAATGAGTGGTTGATAAATGATCTCATGCTGATGACAGCACAGGACTATCTCTGTGTTGCCACCTTCTTCCTCATTTGAGCTTAACTTTGTATCATGGAGATCACTCATATCACACCCCTCGAATGGGTTGGGCTGTCACCACCCATGTTTCATCTCATTTTGAGTGATATATATTATTGGATCAATCACATATAAAAATGAGATTAACTATTAAATTAATTTTTATTAAAAGTTAAATGGTATCTATTTCTTTTATTAGGATTTTTTTCATGTGTGTGGTAAAGATGATACTTTGATTAGGCTTTTATACAGAAAAGTACAATTTCATGAGGGAGTGATATGAAAGGCTTGATCAAGCAAATGTGAGCCGAGCGTAGGGGAATAGAAGTTTTGAAAAGTCCTATATGGCTATAAGCATGACATCATTTCTCAAAGAAATAATTTATTACATTATCTTGATATAAGCCCTAAAGCACAATTCATATTTTCAATCCAAGTATCTAGCTCTGCCTTTTCTTTACGAAGTCATGAAAAACCAACGTTTGACAATTGTAAATCTATGTGAATTTGGACTAATGAAAATTCTTATTTTTAAGAACTTTCAAATTGAACTCCCTCCCACAAGATTTGAAAATCTTCACTTTTTTTGGATTCTATACATTGATGCCAGTTTTTCTCAGCTATACAAATCAATACAAACTAAGATGTAAAAATCTTCAGCTACACAAATCCTTAATGAGGAATCCCTATTTCAGGGCAATAAGGAATCATCAAATTTACGAATTCATCATGGATCCCTCACATATTTATAGTTTATTTTATGTATAAACTTCAAGTCTTAGTCGTATCCATGCCGTATCTGAACATCATTAATCACAACAAAAGGTGTGCCTTATCTATCATAAAAGAAAATCACGCTCGACACGATTTAATGTGCAGGTCAATATCAATCTGATCAGAGTGAAATTCTCACTCGCGACATATCAGTGCAAATGGTTGGCCAGTTCCTTCAGCTTGCTATTAAGGGTTCCCCATAATCCAATAATGAAAATTAAAAAAATCATCTCCACATTCTTACCTTATCTAAAGTTTAAAGCTTAGAACTCCTAGCCCTAGTCTTTTCTATTTTGCATTCACACATAAAAGAGTTGGTTTTATTCTCGTGTACTTTGAAAGGCTCTATAAGTGGTTAAAAGAAAAGAAAAGAAAAAAAAAAGGGGAAGGGGTGGGTGGGTTAGAAATGTTTCTTTGGAAGCGATTCCTTGAATGACAACCTCAGATGGCCTCAAAACCTCAATAATGGGAATAGAATTTCTCTAGATGAAGGGATAAAATGGGGTTCCACTGCAACATACAAATGAATATAAATAAACTAGAGAAATGCCACCTGAGATGCAGAAGGTAAAAAAGTTGCAGCCTAATGTGAAGGGCTTTCTCTCTTTAAAGGTGTGTGGATGTTGGGTGGATTGTTGGGGTGGCAATCTCTTACCCAAATAGCCCTGAGCCCATCTTGGTAATTATGCATTTGAATTGACATTTCCAACCCAATTAGTAATTGGGTTGAGCTGGTACATCCATAAACCCATCACCCTGACTCTGATGCAACTAAATCTGACCTTTCATGCTTGGATCTATGAATCCAGCCGAACCCCATTCTGAAAATCCACGTTTTGCACCCAAGCATTCCTGACCCAATTAATAAACAAGTCAAATTCAAGTTAAGAACTGATTTGCCCAAATTCAACCCGACCCAACCCGACCCGACCCATTGGATGGCATTTCAGTACTTAAAATAACAATAGTATTAAAGTGATGAAAACCAAATAAATTCAATCTAGTGACATAGTAATAAAGAAAAACAGAAAATTACACTGATTGGCAATGCATGTAGTGTTGTTTTATTTGGATCTTTCCCCTTGTTTTCTTTTTCCTCTTCTTTTCCTGTTCACATCATGCCTCATTTTTAAAGGACTTCGATGCAATCTTCACCAAATCTCTGGTGGGAAAGTGAAAGCTCCATGGCTGAGGAAATGGCCCTCTGGTGTAGGAAATGACTAGAATGTCCTTAACGTGGGCTTCCTCTTCTCCTATGGTGAAGAAAGCTTACCAGGGGCAGTGGGGACCATTGCCCACCACCAGGGAGACAAAGGCATGTCCTTTCATAAGGTGAGAGCAGTGATGAGAATATGATGCTTTGCTTTCCGTGTTTTCCAAAAGCAACTCAGACCATTACCCATTATTTCCTACTTAGTGTTTCCCAAGTCAAAGAAATATTTCTCAGATTTCTTTGGCAACCGGCCAAGCAAGAAAAAGTCACCATACCCCTTACCTTTTCAGATGCTTTCTTCATTAGAATTACAAGCATTACCAGGGTCTTAAATTTGCCCAATGCTTCTTTGGTCAAGGGATGAATGAAAATCTTTTAGTGTGATATATGCTTCCATTTTGAGATGACTTACGAACCATGAATAATACATTACTCAAAATTAAATCTCTTCAAATGGTTAAATGAGTTCCAACATAGATTTATTAAAGAGATGAAAGGTGAATAATATAAGATAGTGGTGGAGGAGATGTTAGAATGTTGAGTTTTCTAGAATTATGTTGAGTTTCTTGGAATTTGAGTTAAAAGAGTGATGAGTGAGTATTCATTTTCGATACCCCTAAATTCATTTTATGTTAAACAGGAAGTTATTTGAGGCAATTTATGGAATCTTCACCTTTTCTTTTTTTTTTTTTTTTTAACCACTTTGACTACAATATTTAGAATACTAGGAATTTAATTCCATGCAAATAAAGGGGCAGTTGGGCATGGATTTCTCCATAAACTGACTATTTGATCGGTAATTTTTGTCAATATTATGTTTTTAATACTTGGCAAAAAGCAAGATGTTTCGTCAGTTCTTAGCGGGTTCAGCCTCAAACTTGATAACCTTTCAATCACTTTTTTCTTTTTCTTTTTCTTTTTTTGTTATTTTGTTTGCGTCTAAAACACCCATACAGCAATTGATAAAGAAGATTCACAACTTTGTTAGTAGGCCCAAATTGCGGAAACAAGGCTAACATGACAATGACTTGATAATAATTTTTCTCTTGAAAACATGTGCAAACAAATCAAGACAACAAACCAAAAGGCTACTATTGCCTGTATTCTAAAACTCTAGTGAAAATAAATGAGAAAGCAGTTAGAAAGAATTAGCAATTTGGCATTGTTAATTTGCAATTAAAGGAATATATCTTATTGAAAGGGGTATGCATATTCGTCAACTTGTTCAAAGAATTTAAACCCTAAACCCACGGTTCTGTGATAGTGGGTCAGAATAGTAATTTGATGGTGGCTCATGGTTATTTGAGTAGTTCCATCTACCCCTTCTTTCCTTTCTTTATTTTTCTCATATATACGTCCATGCAATGTGTTTGGTGTTTTCTCTCTACCACATGTGGTTCAAATTTCAAAAGTCCGTAGCCTTGTTCTTGGTTGAAAGCTCCCTTACCTCTGTGGTGCAACTGGTTCATGGATATTGAGTTCTTGTGGGTTCTTGGGGGGTGGTTTCCAGGTCCTGAGATTGAATCCTGCATGGCCAAAGATGAAGGCTTCACAAAGGCACAGGTGTTTGGATTGTGGTTGGTCTTGCTCCTCCTTTTGGCTCATCCATCTGACCAGTTGAAGACTACAGTGGCCTCCTCATTCTCTGCAAGGAGGCTTCTCTCTCCATCTTCCCAATCCATGAAACTGCACCCACAGAAGACCCCTCCGCTCCAGTTCGACGGCAACAAGCACGAAGTCCCAAGTGGCCCGAACCCGATATCCAACAGGTAACCACCATCATCATCATCTGCACCACCATCCATCTGTTGGGCCTTTATCACCTCACATCATAGTTTCATGGTTGTCTTCTTCTTCTTCTTCTTCTTCTTCTTTTTTCTCCTTCTTGACTTGTATAGCAGAGGATACCTTGTTCCCTAGTAGTACCATTGTATGTTTGATCTAGATGGTGGTCACAGAGATGTTATTGCCATTTGGGAGAGCCATGAGAGGGGTGAATTATAATGTGGAAAGAACCTTCAGTTTATATGATTATTTTATTATATATATGATTAATAGATTTCCTATTTTTCTTTTGTATGATCATGAAAATCATGTTAAGGGGTCTCAATTCTAAGGCGCGTTTGTGCAACGTAAGAATTTCATGTTGGAGAAAGAAAAACACTTCAATTTTTGGCATGGCTAAGTTTCCAGCATTAGCATCAACTAATTTTTTTTTGCCATAGAGAGAAAATTGAAACCCAAAGGGGTATAAGAAGTGGGAATCCACGTCCCTATGAAAAATCAGTTAGCCTTATGTTGCACAAATGCGCCCATAAATTTCATTTGTTACACTGAAAGGGTGAGAACTCCTACCATATTTGCTGTATTGGAAAAGAATGAATGTTTTTGTTTGATGGGGCTTCTTGAGATTTCAGGAAAAGAGAGGGAGATAAAAGTTCAGAATCTGACCCATAGTTCAGTGGTGTCAGATCTATGCACTATGGACTTTTGTTTTGCCTCTTAGAATTATTTAATAGTGCATGGACGTTGCTTTTGTCTTCTTGGACACGTTGACCGAGGCACCTGACACCAATAACTATGCTATGATTCTCTAATAATTTCATATCTTTGTGTGGTTGGAAGGAACAGGACCAATGATACCTGGATGATGAACTAGCAGTAGTTGGTAAAAGGAAATCTAATGATTTTGTCAAAAGCCAATTTCTTAATTGAAATGCCTTATCATCTCTTGACAAGTTGTTGGGGAGAGACAGTCAAAGATTTATATTTTACATAATTTTTCATTGCACACTTACTGTTTTGTTGATCTTAACACCATTCATCTGAGATAAATTTTTAGGTATTCAGGGGTTGTTAGATTAGAAGAATTTGTGAAAGAGATGTGGCCTATTGAATGTCAAAAGTTGTTGGCTAAAAACGGGTCTGTCTGTTAGGAGGCAGTTTTTTTTTTTTTTTTTTTATGAGAATTGAAAGTGCTAAAAATTTCTAATATTGGTGTCAAGATTATGTCCTGAGAGTATTTGAAATTCTCTAGTTGAATGCTAGAATTATTAAGATCAAGCTCTTAAAAAGCCACTTTTGACCTCAATGATCTTAGAATTTCAGTTTTCTAAATGTTGGGCTGTAGTTTAGTAGTTTGAAAACCACTTGGAGATGAGATTTAGAGAACTCAAAATTATCCTAGATAAGAGTTCTCTGGAAAAACAATTACAGTTTACCTTAATCCTTGAAATTTCCAGAATAATAAATGCTCATAGAAGATATTACCATTTTAGGGCTTCCCTTGAGAAAACATCCAAAAGGAATTTGGCGCTTTTGGAATTCTCAAAACACAACATGGATTCTCCAGATCCTTGCAATCAGCTTCCTTATATAGATGGGTCATAGAGACTCACATGTCATGACCCATCACATCTAAGAATCAAGGTGGGGTAGAATGTTGGGCGTCAAAGATCATGATTCATCAACTATCCATTTCTTCATTGATCACACATGAAAGAGAACTGGCACTTCAGATGCAGGGCCACGCCATGGATGTCTCTGGTTCTAATTAGTGTAATTGTTTCATCAAGGTTGAAAAAAAAAGGCCAAAATGTTCAAATAACTAGATCTTACACACTTACAGTGGGCCCTTTGAGTAAAGGCCAAAGGGCCCAGATCTTGCACAAGTAGGCCATGTTGGCATGTGCATAGCTCACTAGGCTAGACATCTTGATCACTAGAAAGGGTTTGACATCCTCATGTTAAAATATCTAGAACATTATTTGCCTTGTTTATCAAAGATCCATAAAGCATTGATTCTGTAACTTTTGACTCTTGTCCCATATATGAATCAAAAGTTGATGATGGGAAAGTTAATAATATTATCCCCAACTTTAAGTAAATAAAATGAAAAATAAACAAGTTTAAGTTTGTGCTGTTATTTAAGAAAAAGAGAAGGGTTAAAATGAATTAGAACCCATTTTTGTTAACAAATGACAAATACCAGACTGAGATCAGGCTATAACCATTTTGTTTCAGACATTATTCCTATGAATGATGTTTCACAGCCACTGCTAGTATCTCAAGGCAGATACTGCAGGTAGCAGTATAGTTGAATAATTAGACTTTTTCTTCATGGATCATTTGTTTTTTTTTTCAAATAGATCTTTTGTTTAAAATTTAAACAGAGAATAGTCAAAAGTTAAAACTTCATTCAATATGCGAGGTGGAATTCTTTTCATTAATTGATTACGATAAAGCATAGGAATCGATCGATAAACATATTATAGGGTCATGATCATGATGGGAGGTTTTGTTAATGGTGATAATAATGCTTAATGGAATTCTTAACCACGCGATAATTATTATGATCATGATTTTGTTAATGGGAATTCTTAATGGAATTCTTAACCACGCGATAATGGAATTAACCACGCATGTATTCCCTTAAGATTTTAATTCAAGTCGCGTGGTTAAGAATTCCCTTAACCACGTGCACACACGACTTGATAATAATGAATAATCCTAAAATCTTAATGGTTTTGTTAATGGGAATTCTTAATGATAATAATTATTATCAGCATTGTTAATGGTGATAATAATGAATAATGCACACACGACTTGGGGGAATAATGCTTCCGTGGAGTTTGAACTCACGACCTAACACTAACTCTACTACCACGTAAAGTCTGACTAGGCAAGACATTCCAAAATCTTAAGCTATTAGGAAGCAGAAAACCAATCTCCGTAACATTAATATACTCTTTGGAGTGTTGTAAGCCTCTTGAAGGCCGCAAAATATTACTTCTAATGGATAGAACTTATAGAAAATTGTGATTAATTGGCACGATGACAATCATTCACTGATGTGGTGGCTAATTAGAAAAGCTTCCATTTTGCGGCTGAAATTAATCAGTTGACAAACAAGCAAATTATAAGTACTGTTCTTAAATAAAAAGGGCCAATTTGCGGAAAACACATTTTCACTCATCTAGTGCAGCGAAAACCTAGAAAACATAAGTTTTTAAGGTGGTTATTTCTCAAGCTCATCACAAATACTGTATCTCTAAGGGGGCGGAATGGGAGGGAATGGAGTGAAACTAGGAAAATACAATACTAAGAACATGAATATAAAATTCTATGTAGGCTAATTAATATGCCCTTAAACTTTGAAGTATTGGATTAAAACCTCCAATAACTCAAGGAAGTCAAGAAGATCTCTTTCTATAAGTTGCCCTAGTGAATAAAGTACAAGTCCAAAGAATCCCATGTATTATTCCTTGGAGATAAACATAACCATGAACAGCAAACATGTAAATAGAGATCCACATTTGAGCTCCAACTGATAATGGAAAAAAAAGTGTGCTTTCTAACTAAGGTTATTGAAGACTGTATATGTGACTTTCACCCAACATAATTTAAAACATAGTAGGATTGATGGGACAAAAGATTCTATCACAATTAAGTTGCAATTTTTTCCTTCTAGATTATGCTATTCTTTATTAAATGCACATATTGTTCCAAATGCGCCCTAGGAAAGCATCACTTTGTCTATTGATCCATGTTGTTATTGTTTTCCGTTTCTTTTACATAGATGGGAGTGAAATGGAATCAAAGATAAGAAAAGTGTAAATTCATGAATAGTATTTAATTTGAAGAGAAAACAAACCTTTACTAAATGCTTATGGCTCTGAGAAAAGGAAAGGCAGGATCCTTCTAACCAAAGTATTTGTCATGACTGATGTAAATGCTTTTGAAAAGTTAAAGTCGTATGTAGGGACTGCAGCATTTTAAAAGAATACTTGTCAATATTTAATATTATCATGAGATGCATTGATAAAGCTGGGGGCATTTCATTTTTATTAGAAAAGCATGCAAATATATCCTTTCTTTTTTCTACTGTCAAAATAGTTCCATTGGGCCTGAATTTCGAGCGACTTGGCCAGCCTATCTGCTAGGTGTATTCAAAACTTTAAATTTTTTTACTTCAAAAGCACTGCCTATTGACAACCTATTTTTAGGGTTATTATCATTTAATAAAAAATAGGGTGGTCCCTAATTTTGTTCTGCTACTTTGGAGTGGTGGTACTGTGGTGTGAAGTAAACTACACGCTCAGGGATTAGGAATGTAAATGGGTCCCCGATTCTTTAATTACTGAAAAGTTTCGTCCTGTTAAAAACCGGATTTAGGTCTTTATTTAGGCCCTGATGAGTAAATGGGTCCGGCTCCGGATCCTTTTTAGACTCGTGATCCGTGACCTAAATGGGTGCAGGCCCTGTTCCACCTTAGTTCCGATCCGTGAACCTGTGACCCGACATATTACCTCAATTTTCAAGAATCTCTCTTAAAAATTGAATTTTTTTCTATATCATTCTCTACCTAGACCTGAACGCGGACACATATCATATACGGTTCTAGTTTCGATTCCAATTTCGGTTCCATCTTTTCATTAACTGCATGTTCCGGGTCCAGAACCAAGTAACCAGTTCCGAAACGATTTCAGTTTCGGTTCCACCTTCTTATTAACGGTTCCGATTCTGAGTCCACCATGGACTCAGACCGAAACTGACTCATTTACATCGCTATTAGGGATCGATCCTGGGAGAATTTTCACCTAGGCATGATGAGTACGCGCACCTTGCCTCTTCCGGTGAGCTATGAGGCATGTCTCAATAGGATGGTCCCTAACTGGACAATGGTTTTCTTTTGCTAGCTACATTGGTAACTTGAACTTACTCACATCCTTTAAATAATATCAGAGCTACATCTTGAGGGCAATTGGACAATAGTTCAAAAACTCATTGTGACTAGTATTAACTCATTGGGCCAACAACACTTCAATGTCACTGAGTTGGCGGACGGGTTATTTTCATTCCAAGAAAATTAGGCGTGGTCCCTATTTTTTATTATTATTATTTTGGTTTCTTTGGAGGGGTGGTGGTACAGTACTATGATGTGAACTACTCTCCCAGGGACCAAGACGCCTCTTCCAGTGAGCTACGACTATGAGGCAGGTCTCAAATGGCGTGGTCCCTAATTGGACCATAGTTTTCTTTTGCTACATTAGTAACTTCAACTAATGTACGCTAACTCATTCACTCACGTCCTTTACCAGCCGAACTATATTTTGGAAGCAAATTGAACCAGACTTTAAAAACATCTTCCGAATAGTGCTTACTTCATTGAGCCAATAACACTTCGATATCACTAAGTTGGCCGAGTCAAAAGAGTCCGAGTGAGTGCATTGGTCAACCTTACCCAACTTATTGGCCAGGCAATCTTTAGAGTCGTGTTTCCAAGTATTAGAAAAACGAGTTGGATGCATCACATATATGTCATGGGAAGATGGATAGAGCCCATTTGATTTGCAATAGATTTTTTTTTTTTTTTGTAAAGCATATATCAATGCGATATCATGACACTATAATGCTCATTAATTTTAGTGTACACTTTGTGAAGTTTGTTGAGGATACTGTCTTATCAAAATAAAATTGGGAGTCAAGTTACATAAACATATAATTTCAGGAACACTCCAATGTCCAAATTGATTAAACCATGGCACAGTCTTAGGATAAATAAATAGAAATAATTTACAAACCACACAATACACAGGGAATATTTATCAGCTGGTTAACACAAATGGGCTATGTCCAAGGGGCAATCCAAAATAATTATTCCCATTACACCAGTAAGAGGACTACAAAAGAGTTACAAGGCTACCCGAATAGGGGTAATCTTTTTCTCTCTTTTTTGGTAAAAAGATAATAAAAGAAAGAATAGGGATAAACTTGTAATCTATTTAATGGCCTACTAAAATGAAGGGTCTGGACTTCACCTGCAATTAAAAATGACAATAGAGTCAAAAGTAACAAGCAAAAGTGAAAGAGACATTGTATCTCCAATTGCTTTATCTTTTTCATTGTAGCATCTCTATCTCTTGCCTTGCAGCACCAGATTTTCCAAGAAAGTGGAATTCTGTGTAGAAGTTCCATTCAAATGATGCATCAACCATCAGGTGAAGGTTGCCTTTGCCTTTGGGTCCCTATTATCTCCTTTTCAGGGATTTGCATGGCAGCCTTTTCGGGCATGAAATTCATGAAGGGGCCTGGCCCACAGCCTTGAAAGATAGGTACATGGGCTGGAATGGCAAATCCTGACCAAGTGACCAGACCTGCCAACCCGACTGAACCCAATTTGGTACTGCTGGGTCTGAAGTTGGCAATTCAACCGTAGTTATTAGCAGGTGGGGTTTAGGTTGATTGTATACATACTTTTCAGCCTGACAACCGTACCCAGAGCAGACCCAACTTGACTTCTATACTTCGGCAAAATCCAAAGAAAACCCAACCCAATAATCCTGGGTCTATAGGCTGGCAATTCCAACCCAAGTGAGAAACAGGTGGCAGAAAGCACATATGATAAGCCTGCCAACCTGACCCAGAGACAACCACCTCTGTTTATTGTAACTTTTTCTTAATCACGGTATTTTTGTTAGGTCTTTGATCCAACATGACTAATTCTTTGGGTGGTCATACTAAATTTATATAGATGCCTGACAAATTTAGGGTGAATTTCTAATCACATGAGAGCAAATCCATACCTTATGCCACTACAACACCTCCAAGGAAAAGGCCCAAAACTCTATTTCTTGTTCTTTGACTTGCTAGCTAGGCTCCATCCGTTTTTTCGATTTTAGGATTTAGGTTGACATTTCCAATAGTTTAATAAATGGTTCAGGCTTAGGCTAATACCCGTCACCTTCAGTGGTTGAACCAATACTTTGCTTCGCAAGAGTGCATTCTTAAGCACCCTCTCTTGGGCAAAGACCCCACATAGATGGATCCATTCACGCTTAACCTGAACCTGCAACCCCATTAAGATGAACATATTTGATGGGCATGATTAGCTTAATATTTCTAAAAGATTGATTAGGGAGACTTTCTCGATGATCAAATAATCAAATCCGTCGATCCATCAAGACCTTTTAAACCCCACCATCTGTGCATCCTAGCGAAATCCGAGCCCTTCATTAGACTCTTTAGATCACAACCATACCAAATCACACAAATTAAAATCTTGGACACCACACCATTGAGCTCGTGCAGTCTCAAACTCTTTTATCTTAGATGGGACCCAGAGACCACACCTCCCAAAACCAATGTGCTTTTCCAGGAAGGGAAAGAAAAAGGAGAACAGGAGAGTTGGTGACTTGGAGTTGACTCCACCTGATAAGGAAGAAAGAGAGAGGAGAGGTTGATGTCACCCTCCCCACATCATCTTATCCTCCCTTCTTTTGTCTCAACTACTAACGCGTCTCTCCTCTCTCTTCCACCACCTTCTTCCTGGAAAATACTCAGTTTGTTGGCACCCCCACACACCCACAAGGCAAATTTCTATGCCACTCCTTGTGTGGGCCAACTTGGGTTCCTGTCCTCTTGATTTGGAAAAAAAAATCCCTTCTTTAATTGAAAAATATCCAGATCCTCTCATCACCTCAACCCACTGAGGAGCCCCTTGGGTTGCAAATCCACCACTCCCAACTTCTTTGACTTGGATTATAAGCATATGGAATTGTTGGGGGATGTGCAACCACAGTCCCACATCGGCTATAAATGGGAAAGATCATGGGCATATAAGTTGGACTAAGTACTCCATTGGTATGAGGCCTTTTAGAATAAATCCATGAGGGAGGGCTTAGGCCCAAAGTGGACAATATTATATCAATGTGGAGTTTGTGGTGGTCCACGGTCATAACAAGTGGTATATTGTTGGGGATGTGCAACCAAGACAATATCATATGAATGTGGAGTTTGTGGTGGTCCACTGTCACAACAGGAATGACTTAAACCATTCACTTAGCATATTCACCCCAATTGAAAAGGGGGGCTCTGATGTTGTTCTATTTTATCATTTTGATTCTCTACCTTTCCCTTTAAAAGATGGTGATAAAATCCATCTGGGTGTAGGGGAAAAAAAAAAAACAGAGGATTCTTGAGGCTAAAATGAACTACAGGTAGCTCCTCACCTCTAATCTAGCCCATCCATCTTAATTCTCATCATTGGAACTCAATCCACACCAGTATACTGCCTGATTGAAGACCTACAGTTCCAATCACATTGGTAGTTTTTCTTTTTACTTTTTGGTAAATAATCATAAACTTGTGTTGGAAATCTTCAAAATAGTAGATTACCCTTGGCTTCCTTACTAGAATTGAACATTGGATATGATTGAAAAGAACATGACATTTATATAGCTTGTTTGAGCAACTCTATGAAGTTAATATTGTAGGGTATTTAGCTTGGGCTTGGAGCTGGGGCTTATTGACGAGCCCTATATTTTGTCATTTATTAGACTTGACTTGGGTTGACTCAATATCTATTTGAGTTGGATTGGTTTGGACCTGACTTGGGTTGACCCAGTTCCTAGTTGGTTTGGGTCAGCTTAAGAACGGTAGACCGAGTAGCTATTGTGGGCCTAGAAGTTGGCATGGTAGTTATTGTGATAGTTATTATGGTTTGATCGTTTATTTATTCTCTTACGAAAAGTGCAACCCATAACTCGGCGATCCATCCCAACTGTATATATTTTTTCTAACATGTCAAATTAGCTGCTAGCAGTTTGTCATATTGCCAAAAATCCAATTCAATCTAAATATCCTTTTGTTTCCTTACATCCATTTAAATGGAATTTGCATCCTAACTCTTTTCTCTCGTAATTAATCTTATAATAAATCTCATAATATAATGCCTTGATTTTGTTAGCTTGGAAAATATTTTTTAGCATGATTTAGGGTATATTTGTGCTGCCACTTTTTTATGGAAAAAATATAAAAAATAGAAATGATTTTGTGGTGTTGATTGTTTCACGTTAAATGTGGTTGATTTTCTGTGAAGTTAACTAGAAAAACAAACTAACTCTTTCATGATTCTACGGAAATCATTTCTTATGGAAAGCAGTCGAAATTTGTTATACATAGAACGTGAAAAATGTTGTCAGCGGAACCAATTTTCCACAACGCTGCACAAATGTGCCTAACATCTTTCCTCATTGTAGCTGAGACAACCTTTTTTTTTCTTTTTTTGAAACAATGATCATATACAATTGAAAAAAAAAAGTATCTCTTATTAGCCAATCTTTTTGTATTCGTCCAATAACATTAACAATCACGAACTAACAATCTGTTAGCACCTTAATTCCGCAGGAGATGGAGCATACCGTCGTGAAGAAGAAGAGCATGAGTGGTGCTCACTACGTGTGTTAATTGTTGACCATAAAATCAGTTTGCACAGGCTATAAAGCAAGTTGGATCGAAGGTTGAATTATAGTTTATCAAGATTCGAATCCGTTTTTAATATATAAAAAATTCTAGATCCCCCTTTTTTTTTCTGGATCTCAATTTGGCAAAAGGACTGCAGCTTAGGATTAGAGATATATGGCTAATATGGGAGAATTTGATTTACTTGCTTGTTTAGGTTTTCAAGAAATAATGTATAGATGGTTGGCTGGCTATGTGAGCAGAGGGCATCCATAATGAAATGAAAACAAGGGGAGAGAGGATCGATTTCACATTATTCTCCCATATTAAACTTTTCACTTGAGACACATGAAAGAGTTTTTAAATATTTTAATAGATCACGTGATCGATCTAATGTCATAAGATGAATGTTCAATAGACAAAGGTAAAGTTTTTATCTCAACTTTCGCATAGGCTATATCTCCTTGTATGTACGAGTTTTACTCTCAACATGTACAAGTTCTCTCTTCTTGTGTGCTAGTCTCCCATGGTCCAACGGTCCAACCCCTTAGCTGTGATATAATAAAAATAAAAATTAAAAAAAAAAGATCCATGTATGACACATATTGGACTTTGTCCTTTTCTTTTCCATTTTTTCATTTTTTTTTTTCAAATGGATAGTGCCAAAACCCTCCTTTTTTTGAAGGATTAGTGGGACAACAAATAAAGTTGTTCATGGGTTGGGTCAGCCCAATCCAACTTTAAAAACATGGCCTAATATCCAATCTAAGCCCGACCTAGGATGAAGTGCCTAGCCTATCTCAAAATGTTAGCACTAAGCCAGCCCATTTGGTCAATCAGGCTAAAGACAAAGATCTAAAATTCAATTACATCATGAAAAATTCATAGAGATTTTAAATAACATGAGATTAGGCAATATCTCTTCCTCGAGCTTAATTTTACGAGACTTCAAGCTTTCTATCACTTAATCCAAGCCCAAACCAAATATCAAAACAACCCAAATTATAGACAAAGGCCGGACCCAAATACTAAAACCTAAGTTCCAAACCCGGCCCAAAGTGGTATGTCATCTCGGTAACAGATTCAGCTCTAGATCTGAAAAAACACCCGACCTTGATATTTAATCCAAAAGCACTCCATCCAAAAAATCAAACTCCCGACCTTGATAGAACTCGATCTAAAATTCTCGTTTGTGACATGAATGAAATCCCATGCACGATTCCTCAAACTCGGCCTTGACACCGATCCAGTAATAGCAACTCGCCTCCTTAATGGCTATGCATCTACTTCCCTTTCTCCAACCTCTCTTGCGAATGCCCACCAACTGTTCGACCAAGTGGCCTCCAAAGATACAGTCCTATGGACCTCCCTCATTTCAGCCTACACTCAGTCAACCAATCCAAACCATGCTCTCAAGCTCTTCTCCCAAATGCACGCCCAACCCCAAACCAAACCCAATCACTTTACCTTCACCGTCGTGGCTCGTGCCTGCGGCTTAACCCAACACATCCCCTTTGGAGAATCCATCCATGCTTGCACAATTAAGTGTGGGTTCCGATCCACTGTCGTAGTCGACACGTCTATATTGGACGTGTATGGAAAATGCGGAGCGATTTATAGCTCTCGCAAAATGTTCGATGAAATGCCTCAGAGGAATTTGGTATCTTGGAATGTGTTGATTGCTGGGTATGTGATGAATGGGATGGGACATTGTGCATTGGAACTCTTTTATCGGATGAAATGTGTCGAGTGTGAAGTTCCTGATGGGTTCTCCATTGTGTCGACGTTAAGTGCTTGTTCTGGACGTTATGATTTGATATCCGGTCTGCAAATTCATGCGTACGTTGTGAGGAGTGGGTTGGAATCGGACCCCAAAACTTTGATTGGTGTTGCTAGTATGTATTTCCGATGTAGGGAATTAAGTTGGTTGTGTTGAGAGTTTGTTGAAGGGAAGTGAAGAAAATAATTTGTTGAGACTTATAAAGATCAGAGGGTATGCATTTAATGGGAGATACCATGATGTAATTAAGAGCATTGATTGTAATTTTGTTAAAGTTGTTTTGATGGACCCTGGCATCATCATTTCAGTTTTAACTGCCTGCGCTAACCTTTCTTTGCTCAGAATTGGGAGGCAGGTCCATGCTCTTATCAACACATATGCTAACTGCAACAACTCCCTTTCGGAAGATGAAACCACTGTTGCCATTGAAACTGCTTTGATTGACATGTACTGCAAGTGCCATAGTGTTGAAGAAGGTCAATGGGTTTTTGATAATTTGCTGACCCGACATGTATCTCACTGGAATTCAATGATTACAGGGTTCATTCATAATGGTTTGCTAGAGAACGCATGCCATTATTTTACAAGAATGCCAGAAAGAAACGTTCTCTCTTGGACTGCAATGATTTCAGGAAACGTGAGGCATGGATTGCCAAAAGAGGGACTGAGTTTACTAGCGAAGATGTACAATGAAAACCAGTCAATTGAAGGAAACTATTTTACTTTTGCCACTGCTCTTGATGCTTGTAGTCTTTTAACTGCATTGGACGCAGGCAAACAAATCCATGCAAAGTCAATGCGAACTCTCATTAATGATGATTTGAGATATATAGTTCTAGAAACTGCACTTCTTGACATGTACTCAAAGTCAGGTGTTCTAACTTATTCACAAAGAGTTTTCAATCAAATGGGGGAGAGGAGTGTGGTAACATGGACTTCTATGATCATGGGCTATGCCATTCATGGGCATGGTTCTCAGGCTCTCAATATTTTCCAACAGATGCCAGATGATGGTTTGGAACCTAATGAGGTGACATTCATAGCTGTTTTGAGTGCTTGTAGCCATTGTGGTTTGGTTGAGGAAGGAATACATTACTTCAAGCTGATGAAAGAAAAGTATGGGATTGTTCCAAGGGAAGATCACTACACATGCATGGTTGATTTGTTGGGACGAGCAGGAAAGCTCTCTGAAGCATGGAGTTTGATGGAGGAGGTGAAGTCTAGGAAAGTGGGATCTGATCATGGAAAGAATGGAAATCATTGTACTGGGGGCTCTGTGTTGGGGGCATTGCTTGGGGGATGCCACTTACATGGGGATGTGGAGATGGGGAGCAGGGTGGCTAAGATGATGTTAGATAGAAAGGAACAAGTCTGTGAAACTTATGTTGCTCTTTCTAATGTTTATGCTTCAGCTGGTATGTGGGATGAGGCTTACAGAGTGAGATAGGAATGGTTGCGCTGTGGAGTTCTCAAAGAGCCGGATCCAGATTGGTTGTTTCAGCTAAGATCATGGGTTTAACCCAAACTCACCACAAAGAAGTTTTCTGGAAATTTCTGTTTTCTGAGTCAACGATGTTACTGACCATATCTATAACCATTTTGGTCTACAGCAAGAGTTTTAAATTTCCAATGTTGAAGCAAGCACTTATTCATCATACTCAGCAAAGGGAATGAAAAGAAGGTTGAATTCAGGCTCTTACATGATCTGTTGATCCATGCATATATATACATTTGGATGCAACTATAATTGAATGTTTGTCGCTGATCAAATCCTTATTCTATCACTAGCGGGTCACGAGTGTGGCAATTAAAGGATATGATGTCAGCTATTTGAGGACCCAAAGCATTTTGAGAATGGAAGATATCAAAGCGACAATGCAGGTTGATGGCCCACCATGGAAAATGGATGAAAGTAACAAGGGTAGAACTGATGAACCATCAGTTTTCTATCCGAGGATTTGACTCATGATACATCGGTATGGAGAAACAAAATTAATGTAGCCGACCTCAGCATAGGTGGGAAAAGACTTTGATGATGATGATGATGAGATATCAAAGCAACACCAAACCATATCAGAGTCGGTGCAAAAGAAGGTTACAATGAGCCACTTAGTGCCGAGAACATTCCGGGATTGGTCGGTCTCAAAGTGGGAGCAAAACAATAAAAGAGGGTCACCACAGGTCCACAGCTAAATCCACAAAGTTGTCCTCCATTTCTTGAATTTTTTTTTTTAGCAGCATTTATTAAGAGGTCGGTTTCAAAAATTCCTTATAGCTAAGTAGTAATAGAAGTCCAAATTTCATTTCTCCTAATTAATAAATGCAAGCCCACAAGGATAATTTGCAATTTGGATTTTGGATTACATGCCTTTGTTCTCATCTTTTAAAGAAAATAGAGATTTAGAGATCCATCACTTCTGGTGACTGCACATGAATGGGTCAATGAGTCAGGTGCTTAAATGGAGGGCACTTGGCACTTTGATGATCCCTTATTGATGCCTACCATTTCTTATTTCACTCATCTAGCCACCTTGCCTTTCCATATAATGGCCCATCAATGAATAGGTCTTTCTCCAGGCATTGGTCGGTCTCCAAATGTGAGGAGGAATATGTACATTTCCTGATCTCCATGTCTCATACTTGTGGACCCATTTCTAGTGATATCCGTACAATTTATCATTTGCAATTCGTTGGAATCAGAACACTGCGGTTGGTGAGTGGTGACACAAATGGAGATGAGAAAGGAGTAATATAAAAGCCCAAGAAAGTGGAAAATGGTGACAAATATAAACCAGACACTGAGGATCTGATTTTGCGAAGGGGGCTAGGACCCAAGGAAGCCCACACTTGTAGAAGAGGAGCCCACACATGTGGGAAGAGTGGGTATCCACAGATCGATTCCTTCGTAGCTAGGTGATATCCAATTTGCGAACCAACTGAGCAACCCCATGTTGTCTTAATATGGATATTTTAAATCATTCTTCTTCCATTATACAGCCCATCACTCCAGGAGAGATCCAATTTACAATTTAGAAGGTACATGTGAACAGGAAGTACCCTCAGGTTCAGATTCTGACTAATTGGTAATCATCAATGCCCTTGGACACATCATTTGATCATGATCCCAGCACATCACAGTAACCAAACAATGTCCTTTTTTTCTATTATTCCTTGGGGTATAGTTGGCCAAGAAAACCTGAACCCATCCCATATTCAGCTCGATTTAGACTCTTATTAGTCCATGGGCTGAAAATGGGCCTGATTCCCTAGTCCAATGGTTAAGGACAAGCCTGTATTTGTAAATGCTTAAAGGCCAAACCTGGCCCAACAAATTTTGCACAAACGGGCACATGTGATATAAACAGTGTGGGCCTGGGTTTGACTTCCAGGCCCATTAAACGGCCTCACGCTTTTAAAAGATTAGGCCCGGCCCATGAAGGCCCATACATTCCTCACCTCTCTTTAGGCGCAATTTAGTGTTTCCCCGCTGAACTCCTCTAACGTGCGCGGATACCGTTATTTCTCGGATTGTCTCTGGATTATGACAGTTACATTCCCGCGCTAAATTTAGTTCTCTCCACGGGAGAGAATGAGCTGAAACCGTGGCAAAGATGATCTTCCTCTCGTTCATCTCGGTCAAAATCCTCCATGTCATCTTTATCAACACCTCTTTGCTGTATGTTTCCTTTGTTTAAGCAAAATCTCCAACGGCATTACAATTACAACCTTCCCCATGATAACCTTGAAATCCTGGTTGATCTCCATCTCCTTTGAAAGACCTTCAAATATTTTCCAATCACAGAGTTCTCTTTTCTCCATAGGAGCCACGGGGAGGGCCACATATAGCCTCTCCCCTTGGGTCTGATAAATTTTTTCTTGCTCTGATTCGCAAAATTTAAGAGTTGCCAGGGCATTATTTTAGCCGGGTTTCATTTCCAGGTTATTTTGTGATCTGGGGTTGGTGAATTTAAGCTCTGGGTATTGACTCTTTGGTGTTTGGTGGTTTTTCGGATCTGGGCTGCTTTGGGTTTTTCAATTCGGTGTCATTTCGGTCATTTTCTATTGACTCGGCAAGCAGGTCATTGAGATTCTGATGTTTTAGGATTTCTGGGACGGTATCACAATTTATGTGGATGATGTTTTGATGCATTCGATTCCATTATATGAAATAGAGAACCAGATTCGGAGGTTGCGGCGGTGTTTTGTGTTATATTATTTTTAAAGACTTGATTTTTGATCAATTAAGGAGGAACACAATTGAAGGGTGCAGGTGCTTCTTTGAAAAAGAAAATAATTCTGCCCATTAAACAATTCTTATAGGATTGATGATCGAGCGAGTTTGGTGTTTTTGGTTGGTGATCTAGGTAGTGGGCTTAATCGCTCCGCTACTAATTTATTGAAGACTTAAGGTTTAGGGAACAATCACAAGGTTTCTTAATTGAGGATTTGCAACATGAGCTGCTTTCCATGCTTCTCTTCTGGTGAGGAGGAAAAAAGGAGCAGTCATCATAGAGACTACGGATCATATAAACAGCTTGGTAAGTTTCACTGGCTTTTCAATCCTGGAAGCAAGTTAAAGATGGTCCACAGTTTTAATTACTTCTAATTAGCTATAATGTAACTCATACCACATTATTCTGCAAATAGAAAGGTCAAAAACAAGAAAGTCACCTGAAAAGAGAGATGATAAAGATACCGGTAATGGAAATATTGCCGCAGAAACTTTCACCTTCCGTGAGCTAGCTTCGGCTACAAAGAATTTCCGGCCTGAATGTCTATTGGGCGAGGGAGGTTTTGGGAGAGTTTACAAGGGACGCATCGAGAAAACTGGCCAGGTAAATGTCATGCACAGCTCCTCTTCTAATATGAAAATCTTGTTTTATTATTGGGAACGATTAAGCAATTGGCATTAATCTCAGCCTAATACTTGGCAGATTGTGGCTGTAAAGCAACTCGACAGGAATGGATTGCAGGGAAACAGAGAGTTTATTGTTGAAGTACTGATGCTTAGTCTTCTTCACCATGGAAATCTGGTCAATCTAATTGGGTATTGCGCAGATGGAGACCAAAGGCTTTTGGTATATGAATTTATGCCATTGGGGTCTCTGGAGGATCATCTGCTGGGTATGTTATTCACTTGTTCTTTATTGATGCAAGTCTAGTCATTTGACTACCACATATATTTTCATCCATCTAATCAACCACAGACCATGAAACTCCCACGGAGCAGTATAGCCACCTAACGCAATTTCCTTTTTCCCAGAGTGCATTTTTCAGTAATTCAGAAATGTTGATCTTTCTTCCTTCCTTCATGTGTTACCGTTAGTGTGTGTGTTTAGGAAGATGCAATTAGGTTTCCGGAAACCAAGTCAAATACAGGTCTTCTGAACTAACTTGCACTTCCTTGAATACCAACACTCTACTATGTGTGCTAACTTGAGCCACACGGCACACGCAAAATGTACAAATCAATAGGTGCTTTTCTGTCTAGATTCCATGCCTCCAAAACCAAGCCATCCCCGTGAATGGAACTGCTTAAATTTTGACAAATCAATGTGGTGGCATGTGTGTACGCATAGGTGTAAGTTGGCCAGTAGGCTTAACAAAGCTCCACCCAATTTCCATAATTTTCAAAGGAAGATTCATATGATTCTCCAAGGATTAGAACAGTAATAAGGTCTTGAATTTGTACATGTTTGGCTCATGTTTCATGTTCCAGTCACAATGGGCTCCATTGTAGGTAGATAAGAGAACACACAAAAGTTAATTGACAGTGCTTAAGCCCTTCAGAGCTCCTGTGAAATGGACATTGCAATTTTAGCACTTCGCATTGTGCTTACCAACGCTCACAATACTTTCTTTGCAGATATTGCTCCCCACCAGAAACCATTGGACTGGTATACCAGAATGAAAATAGCTTCAGGTGCCGCTAAAGGTTTGGAATACTTGCATGATAAGGCCTACCCACCCGTCATCTATAGGGATCTAAAATCATCAAATATTTTACTCGATGAAGATTTCAATGCAAAGCTCTCTGATTTTGGGCTTGCTAAGCTTGGTCCAGTTGGAGATAAAGTGCATGTCTCCTCAAGGGTGATGGGTACATATGGCTACTGTGCTCCTGAGTATGCAAGAACAGGCCATCTGACTTCGAAATCCGATGTATACAGCTTTGGGGTTGTTTTGCTTGAGATGATCACTGGAAGAAGAGCTATCGACACAACCAGACCTGTTAAGGAACAGAATCTACTTGCTTGGGTAATCTTACACCTAAACTCCCCCTCTTCCCCTCTCCTCCACAGTTCAGTATGTTTTGCATGAAAAAGTGATAGTTAACATCAGTTTGGTTGAAACCTCAATCTTCTTGTATATAATTACAATATAAGCTGACTGGATTTTGACCAGGTTCTACATCCTCTTTGATGTATCCTATGTCCTCTTTGATGTTAAAATATCTGATGCATTGATGATCTGGCCAGTATAAATCTTTTTATAGTGGACCAACCTTTGATTATCGACATACCACAACAATCTGTGCCATCAAATAAGTGAAATAACTCTCCTTGCATACTGTTCTTGCCATTGTTAAACATAAACCAGTAGCTGTAATCTTGTGCTTTCATGCATTAAAATACAACCAGTAGGTGTTACAGACATTGTACACAGAATTCACACATCTTTTCTGTTACAGGCCGAACCTTACTTCAGAAACCCAAACAGGTTCCCAGAGTTAGCTGATCCAGCACTTAAAGGACAGTTCCCAACCAAAGGTCTAAATCAAGCAGTTGCAGTTGCTGCCATGTGTCTCCAAGAGGAAGCCGAGGTCCGCCCCTTGATGACAGATGTTGTCATTGCCCTCAGTTTCCTTTCGACCGATCCTTTAGGGAGTTCTATTCCTCCCCCAGCTCCCACCCCATCTCCTGACGAGGAAGTGAGTGGCAATGAGAAAAACCAATCCAAAGAATATGCAGATGAACGCCAACGTGCTGTTGCAGAGGCCATGGAGTGGGGTTCAAATTCAGGGGTTAACATTTCATCTTAGAATTGGCTCATCAAAATATTTCCGGATTGCCCACGACTGAAAATATATATGATGGAAATGTTTCTCCAATAGTCTCTTTCTCCATGAATGTGCGATTCATTGAAAATAAGGTATCTTGCTTTGTTAATATCATTCACCAAAACATGGGAAGCAGGGTTTAGAAACGCTGCACCCATCTGTGCCCATTCCACATACACTCTAAATTTCAGTACTCTGATGAAATGTTGTTGCACCTGTCCAACAGAAGCAATTGATGAATGTTGATTGTTGACTAGCTTCGATTTTGAAAGTTACAAGATTTGGATATGGCAATTGGGAAACACCAAAGATATTCGCCTATAGAAAGTGGAAGATTCAGTTTCAGCTGTTAAGAAATTAAGGCCATGAATTATTGCTCTCGTACCATCATCATGCTGCAGGAGATGTTTCTTTTTTTTCCTTTCTTCCCCTTGTTTTAGCTTATGGCATTCAGATGCAATTGATCCTGCATAAACCAGACTATCAGAGGCATCCTGTAAGTGCGTAGATTACTCAGCTACTACTTTTTTGAAAGAAAACAATGAATTCTGATTCCGAAAAAAAATAAATTGCTTCGAAATTAGTTGGATCAAAGTTCACACTAGCACAAGACTCAACCAACAATAAAAAAGAGAATATTCTACCATAAAAATAAATAAAGAAAGAAGATAATAAAGAAAGCTTTTGTGAAGCTTCAATTGAAAAACATTAACTTAATTACGAAAAAAAATGACATTCTAATACACATGAATGTAGCTATTTTAGGAGAAACAACTGCCCACATTTCAAAAATTCTCAAATTCAAAAAACCTAATGTCCTACATTCAAAACCTACCTCCTTTAAACATCACCCTAACTACCATAATTAATGCAAATAATTCCAAAATACAATTAAAAATGAAAAGAATTACTTTAATTTCAACATCTTTGCATAAATAAGCGGACCTACACAATAATTTGGTTGCTCCTTCCCTTCCATGAATATTGTTGTTTTCCTTGTGCTGGCCGTGCTGGGAAACACAAATCTTGTACTGACATTTATAATAAATAGCTCACTTTTATCACTGAGTAATATTTTCATGTGGTTTGATGAAAGCAAGGCACCCACATTAATGGTACCGAAAACATGAGGAATACTCATACTCCAATCAGTGCAGCTGGTTGATATTTTATCATTCATCTTATTATCTAAGCCATTGGATTGATGGTCAACAATGATCAAAATAGCAGTTGTGGCAGGCGTAGCAGTCAGTGGCTAAAACGCTACGTAGCGGGCGATACGTAGCGGTTGCGGTGATACGTAGCGGTGTGAATTTTTTAAATGATCAATTTTTTTTTAATCTTGTATAGCAAACAATATTGTATTTCTTTAGTGATTTGAAACCATATAAGAGTGTAGATAACTTTAGGGAAGACTATTGAGGAGAAGAAATAGAAAAAACAGTGTTTAAAACTAAAATTACTTGGTTTTATTAGGTTTTAGATTGTAACGTGCTATTTTCAAAATAGAGTAGCGGCTTCGACCGTTACAGCCTATAATGCGTAGCGGCCGCTATTTTGAACCATGTTAGTCAAGGAGCTTCAAGCCTTCAACCCGTTGGTTAAGATAATGTAGCTCTTTACATTGCTTCATCAGGTTTGCGATCAGGAGGGCATGGGATCAAAGATTCTGAATTTCGGTTATGTAATATTCTAAGACAATTCTAACATGATAAAGTTAGAAAAATGGCTGTTGGTTTCTTTCTTATGCCAAGTGAGGCATGCATTTTATATGGATCAAGTCAGGAAGACCTCACTGGTGTCGCAAACATCCCGACAGCAGTGCATGTGCAGCTGTGCTGCTGTTACAGTAAACCAGGTTCATCCGGTGATTCAAGTTGCATCAGAGTTTTGAGCCAATATGAGGATTGATTTCCTTTGCTGGATTCCTACAGCTTTTAAGGAATGATTAATTCATCAACCACTTCGAATTCCTGATCTTATACCTTTTAGTGTTTTTTTTTTTTTAAGATTGTAATGCCAGAATGTGACCAATGCATGTGATTCTCATGCAGAACTTATAATTATTATTGTGATTGGATCATGGATTAGTCCCCCATTTGGAACCTTGGAACTTGGTTGCCCACTGATTCAGTTTACCTACAACTCTGGTTACCTACCTGTAATTGATTGTAGGAAAGCATAAAACTGCAATTTACAGTAATTGAGGTTATATCCAAACAGTGGGACTGCATGAACTGTAGTATTATGCATAACTCAAGTGATGAAGATCCATACAGGATCATATGCCATTAGTAATTGGCATCAAGTTAAAAGCCATAAATAGCCACTTTAACAAATGATCTAGAGTTTCCAGTATGTGGATCATCTCACGGATGGGCCACAGCCCAGAAAATAATGCTGTTTGGGAGTTGAGAATGACTTGATGCATCACAATTTCACGAAATTTCTAACAGTGAACCAAGAGAAACTTTCAGCATAGTCCAACAAAGAATGTAAAAAGATCAAATGTTTAAAGACTCATTGCCCATCCTTGAGTTGTTCTATCAGTTCTTATGTTCAGATTGATCAACACAACCACCAATCTCATGATTTATAGTTTTGATACCTTCAGGAAATAATGCACACTGAATCTGGCCAGTTCAATTTTTCAAGTAAGAGCATTTTTGTTCTGAAGATGACAGTAGACTCTCAAGGCAAACACATGCATGCTAATGTAACTTATTAACAGTGAGCGATGTACACTTCTACAAGAGCAACACCTTGTTCTTAAAGCATTGTTTGGCACTGATTGAAGATATGTTCATACATTGAAGACCACCAACACAAAAGAAAATAAAAGTTCCCCAGGTATATCTGAAAACCAGAAACAAGGAATTCAGATTTAAAACCAGGAATTCTGATTTGAGCGTAGACATGGCTCTTCATACAATCATACAATCAATGCCATTCTTATCCTCCCAAAGTTTTGGACGCTATCTCCCATGTGTTGACACAACCTACTTCTTCACTGTCAACCCCCTCCATGTCGCAGTCCCACCAGCCACTTCCATTTGCATCTGAAAACCAAAAATAGCACTTGACAGTTGATTATACATAAAGTATAATTCTAGCACTTGCTTGCATGACGACACAAACAAAAATCCATGGACAAGCATGCAAACTTCAAATATGCCATCGATGAAGGATGTTCACATGCATGTGAGGAGAAATCTTACAGTAGTTGAAGAGGGTTTTAGGTCTCTTGTTCATCAAATTCTTTCCCCTTTCCTCCTTTGGCTTTGGGTCATCCCCAAGAACTACCAAGTACCCAGGATGGGCAGGTCTCTCATCTACACCTTAATACAGAAAATGAACAGAGATTGAGTCGGGTATCAAGATGTAATCGATATGTGACGTGACTACCTTTAAGGTACCCAAAGAAACAGATGCTAAAATGGGGATTATATCAATTCATTGCCCCACTTCCATGTGTTTGAAAATCTTTACAAATTCAGTAATCATGACGGCATGACCTCATGCGATTTATTAGGTAAGCAAGATGCTCTACAGAACTCATCAAAGCTTCCAGTTTTCTAACAGCAAAAGATAATAATAAATATATATATATATAATGAAGGAAAAGCCAGCTTGATGTAACAATAGAGTAAAAGCCCATGTCCACTTTCATTGAGTAGGGATTAGATAGTACCAAATGAAATAGAAAAGACAAAGCTGTTTTTTTTTCTCAGTTTAAACAACTTTTTAAGTTTTGACATCTTACACAATCCTAACCTGAAGCCTTATATTTTTACACTGTATTATGAACTAAAAATTTTGAAACTAAATCCATTCACATAAATTAAACAGCTCATCAATTTTCAACTTCACATGGTGTATTGAACACATGGTTAAAACTGGCATCATCTATAATACAAGGCACATTACCATGTGTTTGTGTGCTTATCGTGATGTCTGTTATCCTTTCGACCACTACCAAAATTCACTTGACCAATTAAGTGCAAAATCTCTATTTATGATTCCACATTACATGATAGGGAGAACAGATGGCTATAAATCGATCAGTGTCCTGAGAATTGAAAGATTTTGAGCATTCTCATGGAATGAAAGTAGGCTAGCATGAATGTGAACAAGTCCACCCAAAGCTAATAGATTTTAAGCATCAATAGATAATGAATGCGCAGTCCTTACTAGAAATTAAATGGACTATAGCAATAGCGTTTCCATCTGACATTGCTGCATTACTAGTTTACTACACTTTAAGCATTTCCTACTAATGATAGTTGAAAACAAGCTAGCTGAGTGATGGCAGCTAAAGAAAACACACACCTCTAGAAACTGCAAATGGGTTTTTTCTTTTCTTCGAGTCTTCCACATTGGCTGTACATTCTAGCTGAAACTCACCTGATTCATTCCTACTGCTTGGGTCAACAGAATCTTCTTCTGCCTTACGCTTAAATGGTTTGAAAACCGCTCCATTGAGAAGCAAATCAGCCTTCGATTCCTCTTGTTTGAGTTCCTTCACTTCAGGGGTAGACCCAACAGTGACTGATGAAAAAGAGGTCTGTTTTTCCTGTTAACAAGTGTCGTTTTAGTGCCTTTTAAGAAATGCTTTTCATTATTGGTTACGATGAAACAGGAAGTATCATCAAATGCAAATAAATAAATATAAATGGAAGTGTTTGATATGTTAAATACCCGAATTGATGGATGCGTACTTTCATTGAGCTTCCTATCTAAAAAGTCAGAGAGGGATATACACGGCTTCAAAGGTTTGCATGGTGCATCTTTTTTACAGTCCTTGGAACTGAAAAAAAAAAATTTCAAGAACTCCACATCAATCTACTGAATCAACAAGAGACCAATACGGTAATTAAAGAATAAAAAATGAAAGATGGGATGGATTGTCACGACCCGGCCCCGAGATCTGATTAGCTCGGACAGACCCCGAGTCGCGAATTCATACTTACTCCCGTAAATTCCGGATTAACAAAAACTAAAACGAAATTTACAAGGGATATCAAATACAATACTTGTCAACTGTATACAATGGCGGAAAATATACATTGACAAAATACAATACACAAGTTCAGTTCTATATTCAAGAAAGTCAACCACCGTCTATTCAATACAATACGGGGACTTCTATTTACATTCCAAAACTATATACATTTCACACATTTATTCTTTGGCTCTCAACGATCAAATCCACTCGATTAAACCTCCTGGAGGTATCGAGCGGTCTTCCTCTGCTGGAAGTGCGGCCTCGGCAGGACCAACACAGACATCTGGGCCTGAGACATTCATCCATAGTACCATGAACACGACGGTTCAACAAATACATACATGTTTAAGATAGTTAAAAAAAGAATCAATACAATACATATAAACTAATTCATTGAAATAATTCAATTCATATAACATTTCATTTATAACAACGGATCCAGTAATATCATTCAATTGATATCTACTAGGACACTCTTTTCATTATAACGGATCCAGTAATATCATTCAATTGATATCTACTTGGACTCTCATTCAATGTTTGGAATAAATCAGTGTCTTGATCAGAGATCACTAATTTCCACGAGGTTCCGGAACACCTCTACATCTGCTGCAGCAACAATGGTTCATTATGCAATTCATATTCAATGTAATGCATTCACAATTTTATATAGTAACTAAACAATGTTTATCAGACTTCTAAGCCAAGCAAATGAGTGAAACATTCATTTTCCAATACATGTACTATTTGGGATGAATATCATTTATTAATCATGTATTCGGAAAATTTAGTTTACACTTATGCAGGCTTATACATTAACAGTCTTCAGCCTGTATACATTAGGCCTCAAAATAGACAATTTTATACATTCCTGTACAGCGTCGGTTCACCTATCGGTCAACCCATCGGTCGACCGACGGCTTTATCACGGTCGACCGACGACGCGTCGGTCAGAATTCCAGCGAGCTGGAATTCCCTGAATTCTGAACCACTTTTATACTATCGGTCGACCCATCGGTCGACCGACCACACTCTGTCGGTGGACCGACCCACATCGGTCAGAATTTCAGAGAACTGGAATTCTCTGGAAAACCAACAGGCTATACCTGTCGGTTCACTCGTCGGTTCATCGGTCGACCTGTCGGTCGACCGATAGCCACCCAAAAGCTCAATTCGAGCTTCAGGTTCCTGAAGCCAATTCTCTGGCTTCTTGGGTCTAAATGATTTCTAACCATCCAAAAACATCATAAAGCTTAAAACAAGTAAGTACTTGCCTTTCACTTGATTTACCCCTTCTTAGGTTTGAGATGGAAATCACCCAACTTCAAATCCTTCTTCTTACATCACTTCTACTGGGCTCTTCTTCAAACTCGTTGACATAAGAGAATAACATAAGAGAGTAAAGAAAGAAATGACCAAGTCTGAGAGAGACTCTTCTGCTGGCATGTTCTCCTTTCTCCAACTCATCATTCTTGCTCCTCCTTTCTTTGACTATGTTGGAACAAGACATGTGCTGGGACATGTGTTGGGACAAAAGCATTCCAGCTCATGGGTTCTTAACACCTCATGTAACACCTCATGCATTGCATTTTGCACTTCAACCCCATTCTTCATCTTATTTACACTTTGAGCCTAATCTTAACTTAATGAACTTAATGCCTTGCAAATCACTTCATTAACTTTTAATCATTCATTAAGTTGACTAATCACACTTAAACCACATTAAGCTCGATTAACTAAAGTTAATCAAGATTAACTCGGAAATGGGGTGTAACATGGATCAAGCAAATAAACTAGATAACAGAATCCAGCACCCTAGGTAAAAGCTTGAAATCCACACGTAGGCATTTATGACCATCTAGCAATTAACCAACTTATGGACTGCCAGCAAAAGCTGTAAACAGCTATCGACAGATATTAAAACAGGGGAGATCTTGCACTGAGGCTGGTAATCTGCAGCATGCTAGTTTTACAAGGACATCTTCCTTGATAGATGTCCAACATCTCCCACTTGAAACAGTGGGAGCGGAAACAAAAATATATTTTAAGATTTCGCTTCCAATGTTTCAGGTTTTACCTAGTATAATACTATAATCACATCATTGATCAATCAGGTTTTTCACCCTCAAACCAAACTTTGCACTCATGTCAATAACAATTCCCAAATCAAATCATCATAAGGTCTTCACACTTGTCATGGATTTGACAATCATGCTTAGTCCATCTAGTGGATTTTCACACTTTCACGGACTTCTGTCGTGATTAAAACAAGCGCATCGGAATTTTACCAATCAAGGAATTCCCAAGTCCCATCAAGCTTACATGATTTGAAAAGTAGTTCCGCATTCTGAAATCACCTTACCTTTCTGAACAAAACCATGAATGTAGTGATATCTGTAACTTGATATGTCTTACACTTAAGAGCTATTACCTACAGTTTGTATTAATCTAAATGCATTTGATCAACAGGCATCAAAGTGAGTCCCACAGAAAAGTTCCTAAATTCACAGCCCACAATATGTCCTTATCTTCTTCTAGACATGATGATACTAGCAAGTAGCAACCCAATGGCAATGGGAAAATTACAGTAGGGATTCTACATAAGAGGAGACCCCAATTGGATGGTTGGGCTCATCTAATTGCAGAGATTCAATTCAAAAGGATCAAATATAGGCGCATGTTATCAGCCAGTAACGGCAAAAGGCATTATATTCATGCAGGTTTCAACATCATTAGGGTTTACCTGGAAATGGAAGGAAAAGACGAGAGGAGGGAGAGCTGCCCGAACTGCCTGAACGCTGACCGATTCGACTTCGATTTCATCTTTCTTGGATTTTTCTCTTATTACAGTTGCACCTCTAGAAGCAGAGCTAACTACTTCATTGTTTTGGCGCCAATATGTTTGAAAACTTTCATCTTTCAAAACTTTACCGCCAAAATGGGAAGCATTCAATAGACCATTTGTCAAAGCATTAAAAAACTCACCATTAGGTGATTTGTTGTGTTGGGACTTGGGAAGTGTTCATGGGAACTCAATGTTGCAAACTTTTTGTGGGCCTACTTTGGGTCTCATTTGGAATGGGACTAGTATCAAATTTGGAAATCATCCAATCATCTTCATCTGATCCCCATGAATTTAACCGGTGTATGGTCCATTCGGATTGGTCAGTAAATTTGTAGGCCCGGTCCATTTGGATAAGTACAAAACTCATGGGACCCGTGCAATATAGAGGTCCTAGTTTTTGGTCCATTTGGATGGACTAAACAGGAAGTCGCACACGCTCAAAGTAGTTTGAGCCTGAATAATTGGTATTTTTATTAAGTATACCTTTTTTGGTAAGATTTTTATTAAGTTCTTGAATGAATCAAGTTGGCCGGACTCCACATGCTAATGTTTTTTGCTTAAAACGTCTATTCTAGATATACGCGGATTTAGGAGACGAAGTCATTGGGTTAGAAACATAGAATCTTCGTTATAATTTTCCCAACTTGTTATCACTATCATGATATGGTCAAGTATTTCATGCGTGATCAATTTGAGAATAGTCAACATCTTATTGAAATGAATGTTCAATGGTTTAGATTACATTTTTACCAGGTATGTCTTACTGAGTTGCCATTTGTTGCTAGGACCAAGAAAATAGCCTCGGAAAATAGCCTCACAAAAATAAATGTGACTACTACTACAGTAGATACATTAATTTTCTCTTGATTTGATACTTCACCTCATCATACTTTAATTCACCATACATCCAAACATGCCCTAAGGAGATTTTTCCCATAAAATTCTCGAATAAAATCGAAGGTAAACATTAACTTTGATCCAACTTGTGGCAACATTCAATTTGACCCATATATCATGAGTGCTATAAAGAAAAATTAACCAGATCACGTATCGCAGTCGTTATACTTTTACTGTGAGTAGACCAATAATAGTCCGCCACATCATCCATAAATTTAGGTGATTTCTTTTCATCTGATTTAAACTTTTTTAAGCTTTAAAATCACTTAAACTTTTGGATGATGTGACGGACTATTATTGGTTCACTCGTGGTAAAGATGTAACAACTGCTTGACTCAAAAAATTTATTAGTTTCACCCTTCATCTAGGCTGTTTCACTGTCATCAGTGGGCCCCCTATGAATGTGACCTGGTCTAGAATTAGACATCTAACCCTTGACCAAATCTTTAGTTAATTTGCTTGGTGATCATGATGATGAATGATATTTCGTTGGCAGAGTTTTTCAACAGGCACGGATAGGAAGCGTTAATGCTACATGTTGTCTGCAAGGAAGCTCTGGATCACGTGGGGGTGGCCCGGGTGGGAGTCCAATAAATTGGAACCTATGGAGAGAAGACAAGAGAATAGGTTAACGAGAAGTATAATTTATGGTGGGTGCCGGCCCAACCCATCTACATGCACCGAAAAACAAGCCTGAAAAAGGCCCTGAAGCTCTCCCCTACCCTAGGATCTCATTTCAAAAGGAGATCCTAGGGTAGAGTAGGGTTTGAGGGCCTTTTTCAGGCTCTTTTATTCGGTGCATGCAGACTTTTTGGTGCCGGCCTATGTCCACTTCTCCAGTTGGTACAATATTAATACATGGTACACGTGTTTGAAAGTGTATCATTTGAATCACCATTCTAGCAAAAAAAAAATTATTTCTTCTTAAATTTCACCTCTCATTAAGGTCAGGCTGAGCTTCTTAACACTAATTCGAGCCCGACTCATATATTAAACAATCCCAAATTTCAAGTCCAATCCCATTTTGAGTAGGGGTGAGCAAAAACCGAACCGACCGATTTACCAAACCGAACCATAGCCGAAATTTAATTTCGGTTCGGTTATTTCGGGTAATTCGGTTCAGTTCGGGTAAATTTCCTGGCAAATTCGGTTATATAATTTCGGTTCGGTTAATGATCTTATTTAACCGATTAACCGATTAACCGAAATATATGCAATTTTTTTTTGAATATTTTTATTACCCATTACCCAGCCCACTAAATATTTTTAGACTTGTTAGTTGGAGTGTTGTTTATGGTTATTGTCTATTTGTGTAATTGTGTTTAATGTATTTTCAAGCACTTCTATGATATATCATTTATGGATAATGGATTTATGGGCCAATTATTAAGCCCAATTTCACAAATGAAATGTATATAATATAGCAATCTAGTTATAAATTTTTAAAAACTTGGGCAATTATTAAGTCCAACAAAATGCATCACATTAACTGAACCGACCGAAAATCGAACCTAAATAATTCGGTTCGGCTCGGTTCGGTTAAAAGTTTTACAAAACAAAAAATCGGTTCGGTTCGGTTAATACATTAAAGTGGTCAAAAAATCGATTTGGTCAAAAATTCTTAAAATAACCGACCGATTAACCGATTGCTCACCCCTAATTTTGAGTACCAAAACTTAATGCTCAAGCTTGGCCCAAAATGGTCTGAGCCCCATTCAGGCTCAAGCGGACCTAGTCCATAAGTATTCTAAACCAAATCCACTCCTAATAGGAGTGTGCCGGGCGGCCGGGCCATTTAAACCTTAGTGCCCCAAACCTCCTCTCGGCCTTCTCGATCCCACTCCGAATCGGAGCGGATCTGTGCGCTTCGACCATTCTCGTAGCACGGTCCGACCGAATATGGAGTGAACGGTGCAGAATCTTTGATTTTTTGTATATATTATTTTTTTGTAAGCTTGACATTTATCTTTTGAATAAAAAAAACTACTTCTTACTTATTAATTATTGTCTATTTTATGTGATCAAACTATAATATTAAATTTTTTTTCTCTATTTTTTATACTTAAATAAATGAATAAGATATATTTGTACCAATTAGTTAATTACTTATAAACCCATAAATACTATATTATATAGGCGCTCTCGACGTATAATTATTTTAAAATTTAGCATTTCAATGTCCAATATTATTGCAAACATTAGATAGGCATTATTTAATACCCCACTCTGATTTCGATGGTAGAATACTTGGCCTTCCTATCATTTTCTATCCCATGGCTGTTTGGTAATTGAGATGCAAAAGTGAGAGTACTTTCTATAGACGTAGGTATTCGGGCCCGAGTCTTCTATAATTAATGGAGCCTCGATTCGAAGAAGAACACGAAATCTTACAGACGAAGGACATAGTCTCTTCCTCTTCCACGTTTCCTGAAATCAAAGAATTTTAGAGAGAGAGAGAGAAATGGAGGGTCAGGATCTTTTCAGCAACTTGCCGGAAGGCTGCATATCCCATATCCTCTCCTTGACATCTCCTCCAGACGTATGCAGATCCTCGGCCGTCTCTTCCATCTTCCGATCCGCTTCAGAATCCGACATCATCTGGGAGAGATTCCTGCCCTCGGGTCACCCGGATATCCTCAACAGATCCGTTTCCCCTGTCCACTTCTCTTCCAAGAAGGAGCTCTTCTTCCGTCTCCTCGACCCGATTCTCATCGACGAGGGCAAAATGGTAAATATTTCTCAACCTCAAAGGTCATTTTTCTCTTTATCCCTGTCACCAGAGGCTGAGAGTCCAGATTTTCATGTTGGCAGAGTTTTTCAATAGAGAGAAAGACAGGTAGCAAGTGTTACATGTTGTCTCCAAGAGAGCTCGGTATTGTATGGGGTGAGACCCCAATGTATTGGCAGTGGATTTCTCTTCCTCAATCAAGGTTACTGCTTATTTCCTTAATTTACTTTACTCTTTTTTTTCCCTTTTTCAGTTCATCTGCAAATCTAAATTTCTACAATCTTTCTGCAATCTTTCAACATTTTTGAAAATTCTCTAAACATCTTCAATTTTTGTTCCTTTTGGGATCAAAATTTGTCAATTTGGCTTTTCATGATCTATAACCCTAGATGCACAGCACACTAATAAATAAAAGTAGTGACAACAAAATACATGATCCATAAGTGCTAGCTAAATTACCAAACCAACCAATTTGTGTATATAGGAAATATAAGCAAATAAGCATTGACAATTTATTTAAAGTAAATGAAATCAAACTCTTGCATGTTTTTGTTTGGAAATACTGTATTCTAGTGAGTATTTCCAACTATAATTTGCCCTTTACATGGTCGATAAGAGATTCTGAATTTCTTCCCTCTATAGGTTCTCAGAGGTGGCAGAGCTCTTGAGTGTTTGTTGGTTAGAGATCTCGGGGAAGATTGATGCTCATATTTTGTCTCCCAAAACTACTTACAAGGCCTACCTTGTCTTCAATATTGGTGAAAGAGCATATGGACTGGAGTATTCTCATGCAGTAGCGTCAGTTAAATTAGGAGGTCATGAATCCAACAACATAGTTTTTATGCAACAGAAACTGAGCTCTGGTGCTGATGGGCAGGTTCCTCAAGAGAGGAGTGATGGGTGGATGGAGATTGAGATGGGTGCGTTCTTCAATGATGAGGGAGAAGAAGGAGATGTTGAGATGAATTTTAAGCATGTGATAAGTGGTCACTGGAAGAGGGGGCTTATCGTTGAAGGCATTGAGGTAAGGCCTGTGTGCAACTGATGTTTGTGGAGGCCAGTTTATCATGTTCATGGAACTGATGTGTGTCCATAATTATCTATGAATTCGACCTTTTTTGTCGTGTGGGTACTACAATTGTGCGCTTCTATTACATTGTACTTAAACAGGTTTGATTTTTGGAACAATTGGTTTGATACCATTGTCATTTTCTTTCTTGTTTGTATTCAGTCATATTCTGGGGTATATAGTCCACACTGCATAGTTTCTTGGTTGTCAAGCTTATAAATAACCTGGTTTCAGTGAGCTACATCAAATGTGATTTTTAAATAGGTCTATAATCATTATATCTACTCTGTATTAGTCTAATTGCTGCTTGATCAACATGCATTCGAGGTGGATCCCTTAGTAAAGTTCCAAAACTCACAGGCCTTGATATGTCCTCATCTCCCATACCTGGTGATACTGGCAACCCGATAAAACGGGGAAATTACAAGTCGCTGCTTTCCACTCACATAAATTCTGAAAGTATATCCACTCACATAAGTTAAACTGCTCATCAATACTCAACTTCACATGGTGTCTTGAACAGTGGGTTAAAACTGGCTGCGTCTAAAATACAAGGCACATTACCATGTGTCTCTGTGCCTATCGTGATGTCTGTTATCCTTTCCACCACTACCATAATTCACTTGACCAATTAAGTGCAAAATCTCTATTTATGATTTCCACATTACATGACAGGGAGCACGGATGGCTATAAATCGATTGGTGTCCTGAGAATTGAAAGATTTTGAGCATTCTCTTGGAATGAAAGTAGGTTAGCATGAATGTGAACAAGTCCACCCAAAGCTAATAGATTTTAAGCATCAATAGATAATGAATGCGCAGTCCTTACTAGAAATTAAATGGACTATAGCAATAGCATTTCCATCTGACATTGCTGCATTACTAGTTTACTACACTTCAAGCATTTCCTACTAATGATAGATGAAAACAAGCTATCTGAGTGATGGCAGCTCAAGAAAATACACCCCTCTAGTAGCTGCAAATGGGTTTTTTTTCTTGTCCTCGAGTCTTCCACATTGGCTGTCCATTCTAGCTGAAACTCACCTGATTCATTCCTACTATTTGGTTCAACAGAATCTTCTTCTGCCTGATGCTTAAATGGTTGGAAAACAGCTCCATTAAGAAGCAAATCAGCCTTGGATTCCTCTTGTTTGAGTTCCTTCACTTCATGGGTAGAAGTGATTGTTGTGAGATATAAGTGTTTTAAAAGCTCCATTATTACTTCTTATGTAGGCTTTATATATTGTTGTGAGATATTATTGCTAGTGTAAAAGGGGTGTACACTTGTTAATAGTGTGACTTGGGATGCCAATCACTTTATAATGGTGGTTTGTATGTGTATGGAATTTCAAGGATATGGGGGTAATCCAAATATCATTTTTAATTAGATAATTATAACTCTTAAGTTTTTTAAAGTCTAAACTAATAGTGATTCCCTTTAGGTAGCGTTTGGTTCGCTGGAATGGTTGTAGGCGGGAATGGAATGGAGACCGGAATGAGTTTGGAATGGAATGAGGCAGGAATGAGCATTTTCATTCCAGCGTTTGGTACGCTGAGGAATCAACCCAGTTGATTGCTATTCCTGCGTTTGGTATGCTGGAATGAGTCATGGAATGGAATAAAATTTACATAAGACTGTCCAAAATACCCTTGTTAGAATTTTATCTTTGGCTCAGTCAATGTATAGATTATAATATTATTAAATAGGTGGAGCCCACACAAGGTCTTCTATTTTATAATAATAATAACACTAATAATAATAATAATGTATGGATTATATTATGGTTATATAGGTGGGGGCCACACAAGCTCTTCTATTTTATAATCTTATGCTAATAATAATAATAATAATATATTATTATTATATAGGTGGGGCCCACACAAGTTCTTCTGTTTTATAATATAATAATAATAAGAATGTATATATTATATTATTATTATATAGATGGGGCCCACACAAGTTCTTCTATTTTATAATCTTATAACAATAATAATAATATATATATATATTATTATTATATAGGTGGGCCCACACAAGTTCTTCTATTTTATAATCTTATAATAATAATAATAATGTATATATTATATTATTATTATATAGGTGGGCCCACATAAGTTCTTCTATTTTATTAATCTTATAATAATAATAATAATAATAATATATTATATTATTATATAGGTGGGGCCCACACAAGTTCTTCTATTTTATAATCTTATAATAATAATAATAATATATATAGATTATATTATTATTATATAGGTGGGGCCCACACATGTTCTTCTCTTTTATAATCTTATTATAATAATAATAATATATATATTATATTATTATATAGGTGGGCCCACACAAGTTCTTCTATTTTATAATCTTATAATAATAATAATAATGTATATTATATTTATTATATAGGTGGGGCCCACACAAGCTCTTCTCTTTTATATTCTTATTATTATTATAATAATAATGTATAGATTATATTATATTATTATATAGGTGGGGCCCACACAAGTTCTTCTATTTTATAATCTTATAATACTTATACTTATAATAATAATGTATATATATTATATTATTATTATATAGGTGGGGCCTACACAAGTTCTTATCTTTTATAATCTTATTATTTTAATAATAATGTCTAGATGTGAATAAGGGTCTTTTGGTCTAAAAAAAAAGTAGAAAGGAATGGAATGACCATTCCTTCCCATCTCGGATGGAATGGCCATTCCTCTACATAAGGAATGGATTCCGGAGGGTAATGGTCATTACGCCACTTTTTTGCGAACCAAACGCAGTAATGACCATTCCGTTGGAATCACCATTCCATTCCGACCTTCATTACAGCGAACCAAACGCTACCTTAGTTCATTTTTTTGTGTGACTGAAATCCAACAATGTTTAATAGTCACATTAGTGTTAAATTGAAATAATGTCAATTCATAGAAGATAGGTGAATGTAGTTGTTTTAAAATTTTCAACATAAGACTTTGATGGAATGATTTGGCATATGAAAATTCCTTTAAAACGCCAACTCCTTAAAAGTCTTCTTTCTTTAACAAAATAAATAAAACTGTACATCTAGATACCGAGTCACCAAAGCATGTATGACTTTATCGGATAAAAAAAAGTATTTAAACACAACTTCTATTCTCCAAACGTTTTATAAGTAGTCCCTTTGCAACATAGGTTAGACGAAAGAACACTCGATCGATGCACAATACTTGGTAACAATGTTAAAAAATTAAATAATAATTTTCTTGTTTTGAGGCCATGAGCCCTGGATAAGGGTTTAGGTAGTGCGAGCCCTTAGAGGGCTTTAGCCTGCTCGGGCTCGGTCCTACATATATTGAGGGTAGGATATGAACAACCATAGCACCGGCCCACCCATCCCTTCGACAACCCTGAGTATGGAACTATATTTCACTTTGAAATCAATAGCTACCACTGGAATCAGTCAGAGTTTTCCTTGGAGGCTGCTATGAGAAGAAGAAATATTTACAGAGGTCCTATGTAAAAAGTTACATTAGGGGGACCAAATGTGCAGAGCTCTTGAATAGGGTTACAAATCTGGGGAAAGATTGATACTCATACAAGGTTTACCTTGTCAACAAATTTGATGAAGGAGCATATAGATTGGACCTAAGTGTAGAGAAAGTGGGGGCGGGAGTGCAGAAATACTAAATTTTAAAATAATTATATGTCTGGAGTGCCTCCAGAATGCCTATACAACATAGTGTTTGTGGGTTTATAAACAATTAACTAATGGGCACAAATATATCGTATTCATATATTTAAGTATAAAATATAATTTAACTTTGCAATTAAATCACATAAAATAGATAATAATTAATAAGTTAGAAGAAGTTTTTTTTCATTCAAAAGATAAATATCAACCTTATAGGAAAAGCAAATGTATAAAATATCAAAGATTTCGTATGGTTTGCGCCATATTTGGTCGAATTGGGCTCCAAGGATAGTCGAACTACGCTCTGAGAACGAATCCGCTCCGAAAATGCCGATCCGTGTTTTCGAAGCAAGATTGAGAAGGCTAAGAGGAAATTCCGGGCACTAAGTATTAAACTACCCTCTTCCAAAAACTTCAATAACATTGTGGGGCCATGAATCCAAAATCATAACATTATTGCAACGAAAAGCGAGCTCTAGAGCTGATTGGTGGGTCCCACAACCAAGGAGTCAGGGGCGGACCCAGGCTTTGATGACTTGGGGCGACCGCCCCAGGTTGATTTTAAATTCTTCATTGATTTAAATGGGCTCCCCATACATATTTATCTAAACACTACACAATCACCTCATGTCCGAAGCACATATGTCTAAATGGTAAATAATCGCCCCACCTAAATAAAAATTCTGGGTCCGCCCCTGCAAGGAGTGATGAGTGGATAGAGATTGAGATGGGTGAGTTCTTCAACATCGAGGGAGAGGAAGGACAACTGGACAAGTAGTGATGAGTTTTACAGAGGCGAGAGTTGGTCACTGAAAGTTGGCGCTTATCATTGAATGCATGGAGATAAGGATGTGTGAAAGTGTTGTTTGCGGAGGGGAATTCATAATGTGTCATGTCATGTGTGCAACCTCCCCGCTTATCATTGAATGCATGGAGATAAGGATGTGTGAAAGTGTTGTTTGCGGAGGGGAATTCATATTGACCTTGTGTTTTTCGGTTAAGCGGTTTAAAAAACAGATATATCTATCGAACAATGGTTTCAGTGAGCTACATCTAATTTGACATTAAATAGTTCTATGATCATTATCTCTACTTTGGATTAATCAATTGCAGGTTGATTAACATGTATCTAGTTGGGTCTCATCAGAAGACTTCTTAAATGCGCAGGCTACAATATGTCCTCATCTTCCATATATGATGATACTTGCAACTTGACAATGGAAAATTAACAACGGTATTGTGTAAAAGAGTTCCAAAAAAAAAAAGCGCCCTAAAAAATGTTCATTTTGAAAGGACTCCGGGGATGACATTAGAGTTATTGCTTGATCGCTTACCGATTCGACTTGGACTTCATTATCTCTTCGTCAGATTTTTCTCTTTACAATCGGACTAAACCTCTACAAGCAGAGGTCCATTGATAGGTCGGGCTTGGGCTATCTAATTCCGTTTCAAATATTGCCATGCCTGCCGGGGGTTGTCCAATCCTGGCCCTAAATTAAACGGGCCTACATCAAATTCCATCCCGTGCCAATTCGGGCTGGGCTAGGGCCAGACTAGGGCTAAGCATGATCTTGAATATAAGGTAAATATTCTTTAATTATCAACAAAAATTAATAGAAATCAATGCTAAATAATAAAATAACTAGCAATTGCCATTATTTATGGAGAGAGATAGAGAGTTATGCAATCAGTAGTTTAGCACTTTGCGCTTGTTGAACATTGTGTTATTAATGGCCTCTAGGGGTGTACACGGATTAGATTGATGCGGATTAGACCAAATCTATTACCAATCTGTTACCTACAGGTTGATGGATTTGAAATCCGTCACCAATTCATGGCTGTTAAAAACCGATCATATCCGATCCGTGGAGGACCGGATCGGATCGGATCGGTTTAATCCGTTCAATCTAATGTTAAAGAAAATTTGAAGAGCCTGCTCTCAAGGCTATGGTGAAATTTGGTCTAGGGTTTCATTTGTTTTACTTATATATAAAAGTGAATTACATTTTGACCCCTGAAGTTATTTTTTTCTTTTTTATTTACAACTCTTAACTTTTATGTGTTCTTAATTTTTTTTCGTAAATAGAAAATATGACAATGCACAAGGGGTATCTATTGTTTGATTTAGAAGATATGAGAAGCTTCAAGTTTCAACATCAACCATTAAATTAATATGTGAACATAATTAAGAATACAATAATATCAAATTAAAAATATGAATTCAACTATTAACCATAGTTAGATCAACCCAAAAAATCTACACAGTGAGACATCATTAAATTTTAAAGCTTCAAAAATGAGCATTATAATTAGTTGATCATTGCCCACACAGGAGAGGGCACTTTTTTGGGCTGTTCTAATCCTTAATATTAACCCCAACAACAAGGAAGGAAGGAGAAGCAATAGGAAAGCAGCTGGAAGCGGGAGGAGACATGCAGGTGAAAGTGTGGCTTTTATATTAGATCTTTTTGTATATACCTCCTAAGGTTCTAGGATTTATAAATAGGCCATTGAGGTTTTAATATTTGTAAATAGACCCCTGCCTTTTCTTTTTAATACCTTTCATGTCCCTAAAATCAATATTCGTAACAAGAATGCGCAGCCACTATGAGATTTGTGTTGGACTTTTAAATAAGTGACAATTTTGCCCTTACATTCATTATTTTATCTCAAGTCCCAAAGGTTTCTCTCAATAACTCTCTCATGCACATGAGCAGGGTGACCTAGGTACAAGGGCCTGGGGACTGAATCCCCCACCCATATCTAAGAAAAGTTTTAGATTCCCGCCTCCCTTCGCAAATTCTAAAAGCTAATATGCTTTTTTACATTTGCCCATTTCCCCCAATATTTCTTTTACATAGAGCCAAATACCACTCCCTTTTGCAAATTATTCTTTTTACTTGTGCCCATTCCCCCAATATTTCTTTTATACCCCTTACACATGAAGCATAATCATATATTTTGAAGCTTTCATCAATCTAATGATAGGTCATGTATGGATTGTATAGATCATAATTGATTATAAGTACAGATGTTGATTGTGGTCATGATCAATTTGGATTTAATGAAATGAGCTTGTATTTATAAAAAATTAAATGTTGGGTTATTCTCTTCCACTAAGTACAATTGTTAATGTTACATGCTTCATAAAAAATTTGAGTTCAAGCTTTTTAAATTATGCATATAAGGATAAAAAGATATGGACAAAAGTGTCATTTCACTCTAAAAACATATGGTGGTCGGAATACTATTGATTTTGGGGACACATAAGGTATTAAAATAAAAAAGCAAAGGTCTATTTATAAATACTAAAATTTCAGGGCCCCTATTTATAAATCCTACAAATCTTAGGGGTATATTATGATATAGGGGAGATGCTCTTATGAGAGTATCTCTCACCTTATTATAAGTGAATAAGGATGGAGGCCCTCACATCCATATCTAATATCAACAACTTAAATATGAAATGCCATCGTTACTTCTCATAATAAAGTGGAAGTTGCTTTCACATGAGCATCTCCTATTATATTTGCATTGTCATCCAAATAAGATGATGTGGTGATATGTATTTCCTACGCGATGAACTCTCTCCCTCCTGGGCCACGAACACGACGTGTACGATGTGTGCTTTTCGTACAAACGTCTTCTAGAGAAAGGGAAAATTACAAAATGGGGCCTAAGTTTATGGCAGATTTCAAAACAAGACAAAATTAGAACCACATTTCAAAATGGGCCTTAAGTTTTTCAAGTGGATTTCAATTCAGGACATCTGGCCAAATTAGATGCTGGCGGGCCAATTTCCCCTTTTTTTCTGAAACCCAGAAATGCCCTTGAGTTGAAAGTAGAAGAAGAAGGAACCACTGAAATCATTACTCATTTCTACCCATACATCACATGGAACACTTCCAATCAGTAACTTCAGTCGAACTCCAGCAAACAAGCCAGAGATACAGGAACTTTTCAGCTTTGAAGTTCTTAAGATCTCTCCATGTACAGACTAGTCTTCTTTACCCAATGAAAGAGACACTAGTCCTCAGAAGAAATTAAGTTTGGGAATGACCAGAAATCCCAATGAAATAATAAGAAATGAAAGAGACGAGAGAAATAAACCAGTCCAACAAATTCAAACAAATAACTCTGCAAAACAAGTAAATTGAAAACACTAGAGGAGCCACGGACTAAACAAATCTCTGATTGAGTTTATTAGGAATCTTCTGCTTTTGAGAACCCAACACCACCATCGGTACTGCTACAAATTTATACCAACCGTTTACAGTGCCCTTAGTGCGATGTCATATGTCTTGCCTCACTGAGAAGTCATTCTTGGAGCATATCTTGCTGGTATCCTTCACAGTTGGAGAGGGGAGAAGGATAGATCGAACTGCCTATGTTGCCCCAGCTGGTACTCTCAGGAGAATTAGTCCCATTTCCTTCATTCATGATACCCACTCTAGTCCAGCAGCCCTTCTGATCTATGTGGGTTACTGTGTCTTTTTTTCAACTCAAAGCCTTAAGGGTATTTCTAACTTTTAGAAAAAAAAAGAGGGGGAGAAACTGGCCGACCTGCAGCCAATTTGGTCGGATGTCCTGAATTGAGATCTACTTAAAAAACTTAAGGCTCATTTTGTAATATTCCCTCTAGAGAAAACCACATTGGAATGCCATAGCAAACGAAAACTTAGCCCATGTTTGGCACCTCTATTTACCGCCTCTACTTGTCTAAATATCTAAAGCGGACAAATGATATAAAAATAAGAGCGTTTGGCATAACATTCTAGCATCTGTCTCCTTTAGATATTTAGAGGTAAATTCTCTAAAATCTAAATGCTCAAAAATTGGGCAGCTGAAAAATAGAATTTGGCCTCTTCTTTGTATAATCCTTGTTTTTATGGGCTCTATTTTTATTAGAACTATAAAAAAAAGAGTAGAAATACCAAATATGGCCGGATGAAGAAGTAATTTTGGCGGTCATAAACTCGAAAGGCTCCGTCAGATTTTTTTTCATGCCCAGCTTTCAAAGCCACTTACGTTCTCATCTTTGCGAGCCTCCATCAGAAGAACAGGAACCTTATTAGGGTTTTGCTTTTCTCTTCTCCTTTTTGGTGAAATCTGAGAAACAGACAGCGAGAAATGGAGAGTCTGGATCTCTTCAGCAAGTTGCCTGAAGGCTGCATTTCTCATATCATCTCTTTCACATCTCCCCGAGATGCGTGCAGATCCTCGGCCGTGTGTTCCATCTTCCGATCCGCTTCAGAATCCGACAGCGTCTGGGAGAGATTCCTCCCGCCCGATTACCCAGATGTCCTCGCGGGATCCGTTTCTCCTCCTGTGCGTTTCTCGTCCAAGAAGGAGCTCTTCTTCCGACTCTGCAACCCGGTTCTCATCGACGACAACAAGATGGTAAACATTCATTCATATCGATGTCTTTGATTAATTTATTTTTTTCTTCTGTCCCTGTCATCAAAGGTAAAGTTTGATGAATCCATATGCATGAGATTGTGTTAATTAATCATGTTTTTCATCAAAAACTCAATCCATATGTGAAGAAAACTTGAATTGAGGTAAAACACTGTGGTTTTACCTAAAAAAAAATGAAAAAAAGGCTGGATCTACATAACAATGGGTGTAATGCCATTGCCATCTTCGTGCTTGTTTGGTAGTCGTTCTTATTCGATATGATTCGGGTTGCTGTTGAATGTCTGTAAACTCAGTGTTGGGCAGAGTGAGTATTGATGCATAAAAAAGTTAAATCGGTGTTGGTAAACATGGATTGAGCACATGGTTTAAAATTGTGGCATTGGTCGCGGTTTCGGCTCGGACAAAATAATGCAACTATTATTTTGGCTAATGGTCAATTTATTAGTGTAAAATATAAGAAAATAAAGATAACATGACAATTATCTATACACTATTAATAAGCTATTAGTATTTAATATTTAGTATCATAAATACTCCAACAATTTTTTTTTCAAAGTATAAGATTAAAAAAAGAAATCATTTTTCTACACCCAAAATCATGTTTATAAGTAGATTTAGCATGAAAGTGTGTAGATCTAAGTGAGGAACACAAACCCAAAAATGACATGCCAATGATCTTTTCATTCATACCTATGCTTTATCTAAAAATAAAAAATAAAAAACACATAATAGTAAAAATAAGGGAGTTAGGTTAATTTTCTCTTACTAAATAAAATGATTTCTTCAAGAAATAGTGTTGGAATTTGGAAATATGTAAGAGAATGAGCTATGGAGACCTGGTTGCTCTAAGGAGATGAGGGGAGAGGAGAAGAACATGGGGGAAAAAAATTAGGGTTTTTTTACCATTACTCCATCTTGGAAATATCGGCCGAGATATCGGTCAAACCAATATTTTGACCATATCGGCCGAGATTGGCCGATATTTTGCCTGACTCGGTATCGCGACAAAATATCGTCGCGGTATGGGCCGTTACCGGTACATATCGGCCGATATGAACCGATATCGGCCGAGATTTTAAACCATGATTGAGCATGTAAAGTTTGGTCTAGTTTGAGCAAAAATAAAAGTGAACCCCACTTATTATTTTAGGTGGGACTACATGGGAATGTGATACTTCATGAGTAGATTAAGATCATATATTGGGTTGCTCAAATCCGTTGGAGTGAATGAGAAATTGACTCCAAACATCACTACTTGAACATGGTAACACATGGTAACATAAGCTTGTGGAAAAGCTTGAATCTCACATTGCTTGGTGATGGCGCAGCCCGGACCTGATCGATGAAGAACTACACCTCCAACGGTGAGATCAAGCCCGAAGACTCAGGCCCTAAGATCACTTAAAGGAAAATACCCTAAAGGAAACGAGAACAATTCTGAAATCTTATTGAGAATATAGCATGCCTTACAATCAAGCATCCCTATCTATTTATAATAGAGGAATGGTCTAAATAAAGTAACTACCATTATTCAGTGATTCCTACACACCCTAAAACCTCTAAGTAAATCAAATCACTAAAATCTCTCTGATTAAAGTCAAATCAGAGATAACATCAAATTACTAAAATTACTCAACTATTTAAAGAAAACAAGTCATCCTTGGTGGTGGCCCCTCTTCTTCTTGGACTTCACTGCATCACTTGGGAATAAAACCTTGTTTGGATATATATATATATATGATTACCTTGGTAGTATAGGTTGGGCCCCAAGGGGCACGCCACTTTTATGGAGGAGGGAGGACCTAGACCAATGTGGGTTCACCACCACATGCCCGCCCCACACCTAACCGGGCCAGGCTTGGGCTTGGGCTGCACACGTGGGAGCAGATTCGCCCCATGGATGAACAGTCCTAAGACGCTCTTTTTAAATCCATTTCGTCCCTTGCTTTGGTCAGTCGGTTTTTCGTGCGTTTTCAAGCAGTGCATTGTATTGCATCAGTGTTGTTAGTCAGAGGAGAGAGAGAGAGAGAGAGAGAGAGAGAGAGAGAGAGAGAGAGAGAGAGAGAGAGAGAGAGAGAGAGAGAGAGAGAGAGAGAGAGAGTTTCACACTCTGGTTCGCTGCGCACCCAGACTGTAGTGCTGCTTCTGAGCTGCGTGATCATTGTATCCTGGGAGACAAACATTCAGAATCATGAGCACCGTAGCGAGGGCGGATCTGTCTTAAAGCCATAGCGTCAAATGCTAGCCTTGATCAAACTTTGTTCTGCAGTTTGTATTCTGATTACAATCAGTATAAGTCTATACATTCTTTTCTTTCAATTCTGGATTTATAGTTGTGAACAGAATCACAAAACTAATGATATACCTTGCTTACAATTGGGTCATTCATTCTCTATCTGGAACAATCCATTCCATCAGTCGTCCTTGTCCTGAGTGTTTTATTATTATTATTATTTTATAAGTTTCCCCTAATACCCATAGTCATATTTGTTTTTGTTTTGTTTTGTTTTGTTTTGTTTTCTTTTTATGCACCTTTTCTGATTCAAACTGTAATAATAGTCTTGGGAAGACGCTGGTGTTCATGTTCATGGAAGAGTCCAAACCCTCTTTCACAACTATTACATGGAACCGTGTAACACTTTTTTGGAACTCTATTATGGGGACCATTCAAGATGAATCACATCTCCTCTCAAGTTTCAGGTCAAAAGTAGTGAGTCCCACCGTACAATTGAGTATCTTGACAGAAACATGATTAACATATGTTAGCAGCGTTGCCGCAACCCCTAGTCACGTTTCCGTCATGGTGCTCAATTAGATAGTGCGAGTTAAATCATTTTGAACTGAAAGTTATGGATGTATATGTGAAGGGGACGAGATTCATCTTGAGTGGTCCAGATTATCTCTATGAAGTGTTACATGGTTGCTGCGATAGAGGAACTGCACTCGTCTATGATGGGGTGTGCTTTGGTAGGCATGCTAGGTCGTAACCCCACTCTACGTAGTTTCTTGGTAGTGAACTCAAGCATATATATGACCTGGTTATAGCGAGCTACTTCTAGTTTGGCTTTACGTAGTTCAATGATCATTCTCTCCATTTTGTATTAATTAAGTTGTGGGTTGATCAACATGCTTCAAGGTAGGTCCCATAGAAAGGTTCCGCTGGCTAGATGTGTTCTTGTCTTGGATGGTTAGGAGAATTTCCAAAATGGGTTCTAAATTTCTTGAACATTTCAAATCAGAAAAAATAAAATAAAATAAAGAAGGACGTTAAAAATGAGCTTTTTTAAGTTTTCAAATTTTCTTTCAATACAAGACAAAGGGTAGATTGGAGAAGGATGAAAATTCTCTGTGCCTTGTCTTTACGCCTTCACCTACTGCAATAAATTTGTGGCGAGACTCATTTATTGTACACAATACACATGGTGAAGACAAACAAGATGGTAAACATTCATTCATATCGATGTCTTTGATTAATTTATTTTTTCTTCTGCCCCTATCACCTGCTAGAAAGGTAACATAGGAATCCGAGTGTTTTTTTTATTGACTGTTTGATGAATCCATACACATGAGATCGTCTTAATTGGTATTTTACTTAAAAAATAAAATTGGATTGAGGTAAATTTTGAGGATACCTCATATAACTGTAGGGCCCCACTGTGGATTTCCACCACTTTTAACTCTAAAATTTCTCTGGGTGAAAGCCTTAGTTCTATTAGGATTCTAAGATTTTATCAATCGGAGTTGGTCTCACCTGGTCAATCATAAAATAGAGTCAACTTATGATGGGTGAAATTTCAATAATCACTGACAAACTTACCACCACTAGGAGTTGGGCTCACCTTCAAATTATTAGGAACTTTCGTTAGCTATCAATATTGAGAAAAAAAAAAGAGTCCAGATTTCATTTACAGTGGAAATTCCAGCATACAAAAAGGTGAACATTAAACATGGTGTTGACTTTGATCTAATATTCTAAGGTGTTGACTTTGATCAAACATTCTAAGGTGTTGGCTTTGATCTAATATTTTGAAGTGAACGGCAATGTTCAACGCGACACCAATATGTCGTGTTCTATAAGGTCAAAGCGCTTTCGCCTCCATCAGGTTGGCACCCTACTATGAATGCAACCTGGCCTAGGATTAGACATCTAATCCTTGACCAAATCTTTAAATAATATGCTTGATGATCACGATCATGATGATAAATGGTTTTATGTTGGCAGAGCTTTTCAATAGAGAAAAGGACTGGCAGAAAGTGTTACATGTTGTCTGCAAGGAAGCTCTGGATCACATGGGGTGATAATCCAATGTATTGGAAGTGGACTTCTCTTCCGGAATCAAGGTTAGTACTTATTTAATCCTACTTTGTCAGTCCATCTTTGTATTTATTTCTTTGAAGGTTGTCAATGAGAAACTGAATTTCATGTCTGATTGTAGTACTCTTGGGGGTCATTTTGCTGTCGAGAGAACAAATGGATAGTTTCTGTTTAAGTGTGTTAGGTTTTCTCCCATAGCAACGGCCCATGATGAATTTTCATTTGTACACGTTGCTCTTAGGACAACATCTTCTTTCTTTTACAAAGAATGTTTATTTCCATAAAATACATAGAACTTGAATACATAGAAATTCCTGGTGAAATGAGGTCCGCCGAAGGATTAGTATAGAAGTGAAGGGTGAAGGATACAAGATTGAGATATAGAGGGTACCTTGAACCACTAGGGTGATGGTTCGGTATTCATTTCTTATCTTCCCTTTATTTAATTTCCATTAGAGGGAAATTTATGGTTATTTTTGGATATTCGCTTTTGGTTCTTCATTTTTAACCACTCATAGAAATACAATCCTATGTATTCCATCACATGAAACAAACATGCCAGGGCATTGATTTCCTAGGAATTCTAAGAAATTTATTCTTGAAAGTGGTTAAAATTGGAGAAACAAGGGTGATCCATAAAAAGGCTATTACATGATCTCCCTTTAATGGAAAAAGAATTAGGGGAAGATGGTAAATGAATACCCAGCCATCACCCTTGTAATTCAAATTTCAGGAAAATCAAGGTTTTATCTAGATCTCTACCTTATATCACACTCCTCATCTCTTCAGTTACCCATTGTTGACCCATTTTACCATGAATTACTATGGGTTCAATTCCATGCAAATAAACCAAATTATCTATGCAGGGGGATTCTAAGCAATAAGCAGCAACAATTAATGAAAGTGATTGAGTCACAGTAGCACACAAAACTATTTAGACAAGCACTACAGGACAAAATTTTACTTCTCCCCAATTTATCCAGGTTGGGAGAGTAAAACGGAACGGGACCCGGGGGGGGGGGGGGGGGGGGGGCTATCCAAAATCAAGTTTCCCTCGGGCTCAGGGACAGAGTCTCATGGTCCAGGCTAGGTGGGAGATACCTTGGGTTATTTTAAAAAAGAAGAAAAAGAAACAACCGGAATGGGCCGGAATTGAACCTTAAGTTTTCATGGGGAGATTCCGTTCTGCCCCACCCCAAATCTGTAACATTCCCGCCGGAATTGACAACTATGTTTCCATTGTAACTTTATTCATTCTAAGTCTAAGTCAAAACTTGACTCTGTTTTTTGTGTCAACCCTTTACATATTCAATAACCTATCTTGTGTTCTTCCCTCTATAGGTTCCCAGAGGTGGCAGAGCTCTTGAGTGTCTGTTGGTTAGAGATCAGTGGGAAGATTGATGCTCATCTTTTGTCTCCCAAAACTACTTACAAGGCCTACCTTGTCATCAAATTTGGTGAAGAAGCACATGGATTGGACTACCCTGCAGAAACTTCAGTTAAACTAGGGCATCATGCATCCAACAACATAGCCATTTTGCAACGGAATAGGACCCTTGAGGTTCCATCGATGGACTGAGTTAGGTCAACGTAATATGTGGCGTAGTGCACAGTCACTGAGCAATAGAGCTGATGTGCAGTTCCCACAATCAAGGAGTGATGGATGGGATGGAGATTGAGATGGGCGAGTTCTTCAATGATGAGGGAGAGGACGGAGACATAGAGATGCGTCTTATGGAGGTGAAAGGTGGTCAGTGGAAGTTAGGGCTCATCGTTGAAGGCATTGAGATGAGGCCGGTGTGTAACTGATGTTTGTGGAGGTGAATTTATCATGTTCTTGAAACTGATGTGTGTCCATTATTTTCTACGAATGTGTCCTTTTCTCTATTTACTAAGGTAGTAAAATTGTGCGCTTCTATTCTATTACAATGGTCTTAAAGGGTGGTATCTGTCGAAACAACAGGTGTATTATACCAATGTCATTTTCTTGAGTCTTTGTAATCGTCATATTCTATGGTTTAGGTTGCTGATGAATTTCTGTAAACTCATACTGTTTGGCAGAGTGTATATTGATGCAAAGAAAGATAATCGGGTCATGCTTTCTCTATCTGGAACGATCCATTCCGACATTGTTTCTTGTCCAAGTGTCACAGGTGTAAATGTTGACTTGGGCATTGATACGAGCCCTGATACCAATTAGTCTTGGGAGGATATTGATAGTTCGCGTCTATGCTATGGTGTGCTTTGTTAGGCATGCTGGAGTGCAGCCCACAGTTCCTTAGTAGTTAAGCATAGAAATGACCTGTGGTTAGAATGAGTTACATCCAATTTGACTTTAAAAAGTTCTATGATCATTAGTTTGTGAAAAAGAAATGCATACATACTAGCAAGATTAAGCTGCAGTTTTTGCTTATGTGCTTCTTTGGCCTACAAAGGTCTTGAAGCCAAACTACTTTGAATGAATTTGACATGGTACGGTCAGTTACATCCAATTTGACATTAAATAGTTCTATGATCATTATCTCCACTTTGTATTAATCTAATTGCAGCTTGATCAATATGCATCAAGGTGGGTTATGTAGAAAAGTTCCTACATTCGCAGGCCACAATATGTCCTTATCTTCAAGACCTGATGACACTATCAATCTAATGAAAATGGAGAAGTTACAACCGGGAATGTGCATAAGAGGAGACTTCAATTGTATTTTTGTGTCACCCTGAAAAAAGGCCCCTCAATAAGTGAAAACAACCCCCCCCCCCCCCCCCCCCCCAAAAAAAAAAAAAAAAAAAAAAAGCTCTTTCACCTCCATCAGGTTGGCACCCTATGAATGCAACCTGGCCTAGGATTAGACATCTAATCCTTGACCAAATCTTTAATTAATATGCTTTATGATCACGATCATGATGATAAATGGTTTTATGTTGGCAGAGCTTTTCAATAGAGAAAAGGAACGGCAGAAAGTGTTACATGTTGTCTGCAAGGAAGCTCTGGATCACATGGGGTGATACTCCAAGGTATTGGAAGTGGACTTCTCTTCCGGAATCAAGGTTAGTACTTATTTAATCCTACTTTGTCAGTCCATCTTTGTTTTTATTTCTTTGGAGGTTGTCAATGAGAAACTGAATTTCATGTCTGATTGTAGTACTCTTGGGGGTCATTTTGCTGTCGAGAGAGCAAATGGATAGTTTCTGTTTAAGTGTGTTAGGTTTTCTCCCATAGCAACGGCCCCATGATGATTTTTCATTCGTACACGTTCCTCTTAGGAGAACATCTTCTTTCTTTTACAAAGAATGTTTATTTGCATAAAATACATAGAGCTTGAATACATAGAAATTTCTGGTGAAATGAGGTCTGCCGAAGGATTAGTATAGAGGTGAAGGGTGAAGGATACAAGATTGAGATATAGAGGGTACCTTGACTTTCCTAAGGTATTTTTTAGAGATTTTAAGAAATTTGTAAAAAACAAAATAAATCTGTTAGATCTAATTTGTTTGACTACCGTGGCTGCCAATTTATTACCCAAACCGTTCATCTTTTTTATATGGGTTGAGAAAGATCAAAGATAATATTCCTTATCTTAATTCTTCATAGATTCCGAGTAGTTTATAAAAAAACCAAAAAACCTAACAGATATATCTAAAACCATTGCATGTACTCATTCACATGTGAAAATGGTGGTTTTGACAAGCGCTGGCTCGAGACAATTTGAGGCCTAAAGCGACAATCCTAAATGTGGCATTTTCTATATTTTAAATTACTATAAATATTTTATTTAAAATTTATTTTTCTTGATTTTTTGTGATGCAAAATTACTAATTAAGTTTTTATATTCAAGTTTTGCTAACCTATCTTAAGTCCACCTCCAAAACCCACATGAAAATTCTAGGCCCATACCAAAAACTCACATGGAAATCTTGGGTCACAAAATCCAACTACCTATTTGGCTCCACCCCCACAAACAAAAATCTTGTGTCTGCCACTGTAGGGCTCGGAACATTTTCACCTGCGCACGGTGCGCACCATGAGTCAGAACCATCCAAGATGGACTTCAGAGGTATGCCCTACGTATTGGATGTTCCAAATGCACGGTGCTCATATGCATTGTGGGCAAGTGAATAAATGCCGGCGGGGGCCCATTGTTTATCTTAAATTTTAAGAGCTATTATTAGGGCTGAAATCTCAAGCTACGGATCTATTACAACCACATCATGGATTTCTACTAAATGGGCCCCTATTGAAATAGGATACACAAAAATAATGAGAAAGGCTTGTGAATCAAGTTCATGACTGAATGTATGGTTGAGATTTGATACACTTGGACTGCTATAAATATAATGGTGTGCTAAAATCAATTGGACTCCCAGCAATAAAAATATAAGGGGCAGATGTGGAAATATAATAGGCCATAAATTACACTTTAAGGCCCCATGAAAATCCTGACCCCATGAAAATCTTGATCGTATCTTCTCAATAGAGAGTTATTATGGGGCCTTAGATTTTGGGGAGAAAAAAGAAGGATGGGTTGTTGTTTTTGGAATTTTAAAAGATGTCAGCCCTATTATAGGGCCTATTTTTTGGGGCCTAAAGCAATAATGGCTTTGTTCGCTTTATGCTAAAGCTGGCCCTGTGCCCGTCCCCTTCAAGATCATGAGTGGGGTGGCTATTTACTTCACATCTCCATTTGTTTCATTTTCCATAGAAAAAGAAAGGGGAGACTGTTTGACTATCATTTTTGGTTAATGACTTCTTTGTTTGATTTTAACCAATTCTAAGAATATAGGGGCGCCTTGGTTAGGGGACTCTATAAAATTCTTGTATGAGGAGAATTATAAATTCTTGTTGTCCTCCAAGGGCCTGCTTGTTTACATAGAATACACGTGAATTCAATACATAGAAATTCATGGTTAATTGAGCTCCATCTTTAAGATTATCAAAGAGGTAAAGGATATAAGTATCAATGTAAATGAGGCCTTGACTTTGGTAGGATTTGAGTTACAAGGGTGATGTTGGCCATTCATTTCGCTTACCTTAGATTAAATTTTTCATGAAAGGAAAGATTATTTAATGCTCATTTTTCTTTTATTCACCTTTCATCTTCACTAGCACAAATCCCGTGCCATGCATGAGTTAAATCGTAAATTAAATCACTCTTCAAATTAAGTATTATAATTAGAAGAATACATAATCAGGTGAATGAAAAAACCATTAGCAGCAAAGTGAATTTAGATTCATAATTCCTTCATTTCAGAATTTATAGATTTCAAAATCCAATCATCTTGGATAAAAAAAATGTTCTTTGAAGTGGAGTAGACAACGTCTATTTTCTGATTTAGAAAACTGAAGAATCAAAGGCCTCTATATTCACCACCATAATCGTACAAGTAGGAAAAGTCACTAAAATCTAAAACCTCATAAAATAAAGGGGCGTTTGGTGGCAGGTCCCCAACATTACATTTCATTGCCTGGGGTCCAAGACATTTTCTCATAAAGGCAACGGTCCTCTTTTTACACTGAATGAGTCAAAAAGAAAAAAAACGCCCTCTCTTTATATACTCTATACATCACCAAACACGCTCTACTTAAAAACATTGAGACCATCGTACACTCTAAAACCTAAGCAAAATCAAGATTCCAAAAGCGAAGACAAAGAAAACTGCGAAAAGAAGCAAAATCAACTCATCGGTGACATCAAGCAACCGAATCATCTTGACTTTAAAGTTAGCAGAAATAGTTCTTTGATTCCTAAAATCAGAATGAACACAATTTTTCATCTGGAAAAAACCTAAAAGAAACGAAGCATATCTGAGTTTGCTGTGAATTTATCTGACTTTTGTATGAAGTTAACTTACTTTGTTATGAATTTATATGACTTTGACATAAATTTATGTGTTTGAAATAATAACCAGTTTGAAAACAATTTGTGTCACTTTGATATGAATTTATCCGTCTTTGATATAAAGTTATCTGAGCTTGACATCGGTTTATCTATGATTTATAACAATTTATAAAAGTTTAAAATGAAAAAAAATCCGAGTTTGTTCAGAATTTATCTGAGTTCACACGAATTTATCCGAGTCTGTTATGAATTTATACAAGTTTATCTCACTTTCACATGAATATATCTGAGTTTTTACTAAATTTATCTTAGTTTTCATATGAAATTAATTGACTTTGACATGAATTTATCTATGATTGACTTCATAACTAAGGTTGATTTGAACTTAATTGAGTTTGACATAAATTTATCTGAGTTTGATATGAAGTTATTTCACTTTGACATGTATTTATCGAAGCTTGTTGTGAAGTTATCTTAGTTTGAATATTACATTATTTTATCTGAGTTTGACTTGAATTTAACTGCATTTGTTATCAATTGAATAGGATTTCAAATGAATTTTTCTGACTTTGACAAGATTTTATCTGATTTTTTACTGAATTTATCTAAGTTTCTTATAAAATAATGAGTTTGGTATGAAATTAATTGGATTTCACATGATTTTATTTGACTTTGAAATGTATTCAACTTGGTTTACAATGAGTTTTTTCTGAGTTTGCTGTGAATTTATCTGAGTTTTGTATGAGTTATCTGACTTTGGCACGAAGTTATCTGACTTTGACATAAATTTATCTGTATTTGGTATGAATTTATCTAAGTTTAGTATAAATTTATGTGTTTGCTTTGACTTAATCTGAGTGTGATATGAATTAGACTGGACTAGCGGTAACCCGTGCCGTTGGCACGTTCGAACGTAATTAGATAAAAAAAATTGTCTTAGAATAGTGAAATGGGGTCCACAAAAAAGTGTGATGAAAAGTGAAATGGGGTCCACCACCCCCCCAACCCACACACACACACACACACACACACACACACGCTCGCTCGCTCGCTCGCTCCCCTCCTCCACGTAGAACAACTGTCCTATCAACCGTCCTTTAATGTATAATAGATTGAAGTGAATTTATCTGAATTTGAAATGAATTTATCTGAGTTTGCTGTGAATTTATTTGACTTTGATGTGAACTTATTTGACTTTGACGTGAGTTTATAATTTATATGAATTTATTTGTGTTTGAAATCATAACTAGTTTGAAAACAAGTTATTTCACCTCGATATGAATTTATCTATATTTGATATAAAATTATCTGACTAGATTTGGTTTGAATTTATCTAACTTTGATAAAAATTTATCTGAATCTAATATGAAATTATCTGTGTCTAAAGTGAATTTAAATGAATTTGTTATGATTTTATATGACTATGTTATGATTTTATTTGACTTTGCTTTGGACTGGGATGAGTTTGATATAAATTTATCTGAGTTGTATATGTATTTGGACAGCTAAAAGCACGCAAAAGAGGGAAGATGACAAAAAAAGCAACACCAAGCAAGCCACACTAGGCAAAATCCCATCAATCGTCGTTCCCTCCAATTTAAAATTTGATCGAATATTCATCTTACTACATTTACATTGAAAAATAATCCAGGAAAGACGATGACTTGGATCTAAAAGCCATGATTAAATTGCATGACTCCCATTCAAACGGTTAGAATGAAAAATCAATCATAAAAAAAAAAAAATCTGATGTGGCATGCTTAGGGACCACCGCCCAAATTAATCCTATGTGCAAGGGACTCTAGGCCTTAAACAATAATGTTGTGTGCTAGAAACTTTATAATACATTACTATGGGATCTCTCGCTAATTTACCCTAAAATAAAGAACCTATCTCATGAAAGTAAATTTAGAGAAAAAGAAGTCTAGGATATTTTTTCAATCAATAGTATTGATTGAAATCACTAATACTCTAATAGTATTGATTGAAATCACTACTATCGAGGAAAATGTGACACAACTGAACAAAGAAATAGTAACCTACATGGAAAGTCAGAATAATTTTCCCCTGATTGAGGAATTCTCTCATTTGACAAATGCACCCTTGCAGAAATCCCTATGAAAACTAGAGACTACAGTGGATTTTTTTACCAAGACAAGAAGGGGTTTGTTATATTTCTCTGAATAAGCTCCCTCGCTCGCTCTTTTGAAGATCGAAGGAGCAACGAAGAAAACTTATGCACCAGGTATTCTTCTCTCTCTAGCCCTCTCTTACCCGGTCGTCTCTCTTTGTAAATCTGTATCGATGCCCCTCCCCTCCTCCTCTTTCCCCTTCCCTTTCTATCAATCCTTCTCCTCCTCCTCTTACCCCTTCCCTTTCTATCAATCCTTCTCTCTTTCTCTCTCCCTCTCTCTCTACCAGAATCCTAACCTGCTCTCTCCAACATTTACAAAGATGACGATGCATGTGGATGTAGGCTTCCAGAACAGTAATCCCAAAAGCCTTTCTTTTTAGTTTGGCTATCAGGAAGAAAGATACCTCGCAATTAAAAATTGAGTAATGGGAAGTCAATTTAGTCTTCCATTTTAAATGGTTCCACCAATTCCAATCAACAAAGGAATCTAAAGTTTTGTGCTGCATTGGTTTTTTTTTTGGTAATGTGACTTGAACCCACTACCTCAAGATTGTTATGGTGAGTATGTGGGGATATTTCCGAACTCATCGGAACACTGGCCTGATGCTCCATCTCGTGCTCCAGCGCCAGCTAGTCCATCTCGGCAAGGCTCGGTCTCGGCGATAGTGTCAGCCTCCAGCTCGGCCAAGTGATTCTACTTCGGCTATGCGCTCATAAGCTCCACCTTGGCCAGGGAATCCCCCAGCTCGGCTAGGAACTTCATCCCGGTCCTCCACTTCGGCGTCCCTGCGAGGTCTCCAGCCAAGTCAAGGTCGCCCCCGACCTCGGCAGCACGCCCTGACCTCGGTCAGGATGCCAGAACTAGCCAAGGCAGGGGCTGACAGCTGTCCTCCCTTGGACGCTCATGCACGCTACAGCACGTGCGACAAGACAAGGGCACCGCCCATACTCTCTGGCAGCCACCCATGCCGCCCATGCTTCCTGACAGATCGGCGTCCACAGTTCCCTAGGCGCCAGGGTATGGCCTGATGGGACAGATGGATTGCGATAAGACTTCCTGTTAGAGCACAGAGCTTTCTCTCTCTCTCTCTCCAAAGTCAGTTCTCTCTCCCTCTTCTTGTCCATATAAGGAGCAGCAGGCGCAGAGAGCAGGGGACCCGATCGAACCCCCCCCCTCTGATCCAACACACCATACACAAAACCATGGCCAATAACTCTGGTACGCCATGCCCAAACTCCATCTTCTCCAAATCTCCATCTTACTGTCCAGTTCTCATACTGACTTAGGCATCGGAGAGCCCTGCGCTGCCCACAGTCAGGGTCCTCTGACCTGTTTCTTCTCCCTCTTTCAGGTTCTCAGGCATCGGTTCTTCCATTATCAACGAGGAGCTTCAGCCTTAGTCCTCCTCAGTGAGTCTCAAGAACACTACCCCGTGGGTCTGTGAATTTTTGTGCACTTACAATTGGCGCCGTCTGTGGGAAATGGACAAAAAGTCATCTTCCCAAACACCATGCCTCGAAGAACCAGAAAGGGAAAGGAACCATTGGCATTGTCAACACAGCTTACGGCGAACCTCCGATAAGAAAGGTTCGGAGCAAAATCTGGTCCAGCAAGCGTCCACAAGCCGGAAACTCAGTCAGGTTCATCCTCTAAGGGGGTCACAGCACCTTCCCGACGAGATAACCTTTGACTGGGGCTCTCTCGGCAGAAGGGTCCTCAGCTAGACGGAGCCCGAGCTCTGGAACGCTTCGACCTCTATGAAAGCAACCAGGTGATCTCCATCTCGACAGATGTCTCTAGCTCGGCTGACATCTCCATCTCAGCAGACATCTCTAGCTCGGCGGATATTCCCAGCTCGGCGTGTGCTTCCAGCCACAGACACTCCCAGCTCGGTAGACGTCCCCAGCTCGGCAGAAGTCCCTTCCAGCTCGGGGGGCTACCAAAGCCTCCTATCATTTTTCAGCTTCGATGGCCCGTCAGCTTCGATCGTATGATCCTCTACCGTCATACGGCACGATCCTCTGCTATCAGCTTCGATGGCGCCGTCAGCTTCGACGACATCGGCACGACCCTCTACCTTCGGCTTCGATTGCACGACCCTCTACCGTCATGTTTGACGGCACGGTCCTCTACTGTCAGCCTTGATCGCACGGTCCTCTACCACCGTCAGTCGTCCAGAGCCCCGTGCTCCTACATCTCGGTCGCGCGCCAAATCTCGATCTCTTGCATCTCGGCTACGTGCCAGATCTTGACTTCATGCATCGCGGTAGCAGCGCCAGATTCTCGGCTTCATGCTGGTGTCGCCCTCGTGCTAGCTACGCGCTTCACGCAGGTTCGGCCTCATGAAGGACTCAGGCTACGCGCCAGATTCTCCACCCCTGCTGGTGTCGCCCTCGTGCTAGCTACTCGCTTCACGCAGGTTCGGCCTCATGAAGGACTCAGGCTACGCGCCAGATTCTTCACCTCATGCTGGTGTCGCCTCGTGCTAGCTACGCGCTTCACGTAGGTTCGGCCTCATGAAGGACTCAGGCTACGCGCCAAATTCCCCACCTCATGCTGGTGTCGCCCTCGTGCTAGCTATGCGCTTCACGCAGGTTCGGCCTCATGAAGTACTCAGGCTATGCGCCAGATTCTCCACCTCATGTTGGTGTCGCCCTCGTGCTAGCTACGCGCTTCACGCAGGTTCGGCCTCATGAAGGACTCAGGCTACGCGCCAGATTCTCCACCTCATGCTGGTGTCGCCCTCGTGCTAGCTACGCGCTTCACGCAGGTTCGGCCTCATGAAGGACTCAGGCTACGTGCCAGATTCCCCACCTCATGCTGGTGTCGCCCTCGTGCTAGCTACGTGCTTCACGCAGGTTCGGCCTCATGAAGGTCTCAGGCTACGCGTCCTGACCTCTTGCTGGTCCGTCCACGTGCTGGCTATGGCCTTACGCTGGCTCGGCCTCACGATGGTCTCGACCGCATTTACTACCTCTTGCTGGTCCGTCCACGTGCTGGCTACGGCCTCACGCTGGCTCGGCCTCATGATGGTCTCGACCGCATTTACGACCTCTTGCTGGTCCGTCCACGTGCTGGCTATGGCCTCACGATGGTCTCGACCGCATTTACGACCTCTTGCTGGTACGTCCACGTGCTGGCTACGGCCTCATGATGGTCTCGACCGCATTTACGACCTCATGTTGGTTTAACCACGTGTTGGCTACGGCCTCACGCTGGCTCAGCCTCATGATGGTCTCAACCTCATGCTGGTCTGTCCACGTGCTGGCTACGGCCTCACGCTGGCTCAGCCTCATGCTGGTCAGTCCAAGTGCTGGCTTCGGCCTCACGCTGGCTCAGCCTCATATTGGTCTCAACTTCATGCTGGTCTCGGCCACATGCATTCTCGACAAGCAGTGCCAGTCTTTAGCTTGGCAGCAGCGCCAGTCTCCAGTTCGGCAGGAAATCCTTCCTCCGGCTCGGCAGCAGTGCCAGTCTCTAGCTTGGCAGCAGCACCAGTCTATAGATCGCCTCCTTCTCAGCAGCAGTAGCAGAATACTCCTAAACAAGAGTACACCACTGGTAATGAGCCATCATCTCTTGGCTTTCAGCAACAATGTATTCTCGAGCTCGGCAGTTGTATGACTCTCCAGCTCGGCAGAAGCACCATGTTACAGCTTAATAGTGATGCCTACCTTTAGCTCTGGTCCATTGCCAGCCAGTCATCTCGAAACTATGAGCAGCTCCAAGGCACAAGTGTTGTCCTCCATGATACTTAGCTTCTGACCTCAAAGAGAAGTCTAATGAGCTCAGAAGCTGGGGGGCTATTGTGTGGGGATATTTCCGAACTCACCGGAACACTGGCCTGATGCTCCATCTCGTGCTCCAGCGCCAGCTAGTCCATCTCGGCAAGGCTCGGTCTCGGCGATAGTGTCAGCCTCCAGCTTGGCCAAGTGATTCCACTTCGGCTATGCACTCATAAGCTCCACCTCGGCCAGGGAATCCCCCAGCCCGCTAGGAACTTCATCTCGGTCCTCCACTTCGGCGTCCCTGCGAGGTCTCCAGCCAAGTCAAGGTCGCCCTCGACCTCGGCTCCCCGACCTCGGCAACACACCCTGACCTCGGTCAGGAATGCCAGAACGCTCATGCACGCTATAGCACGTGCGACAAGACAAGGGCACCGCCCATACTCTCTGGCAGCCACCCATGCCGCCCATGCTTCCTGACAGATCGGCGTCCACAGTTCCCTAGGCGCCAGGGTATGGCCCGATGGGACAGATGGATTGCGATAAGACTTCCGGTCAGAGCACAGAGCTCTCTCTCTCTCCAAAGTCAGCTCTCTCTCCCTCTTCCTGTCCATATAAGGAGCAGCAGGCGCAGAAAGCAGGGGACCCGATCGAAACCCCCCCGATCCAACACACCATACACAAAACCATGGCCAATAACTCTGGTATGCCATGCCCAAACTCCATCTTCTCCAAATCTCCATCTTACTGTCCAGTTCTCATACTGACTTAGGCATCGGAGAGCCCTGTGCTGCCCACAGTCAGGGTCCTCTGACCTGTTTCTTCTCCCTCTTCCAGGTTCTCAGGCATCGGTTCTTCCATCATCAACGAGGAGCTTCAGCCTTCGTCCTCCTCAGTGAGTCTCAAGAACACTACCCCCCGGGTCTGTGAATTTTTGTGCACTTACAGTGAGCACCTTCCACTATGCCCGGAGCTCTTGTAAGTGTTGGATTGCTTGTCGAATTTTACATTTTTTTCATTCTTCTCATTTGAGACCACTTCTTTTAACATTCTTGTCATATTTTGCATCATCTTTTCATTTTGAATACAAGATGAGAGAGGTCGTCCCATAGATTTTCTTCTCCGAACAACTTCAATTTATGCCTTTTACTTCCGGTTTCAATATCAGAATTTGTCAATTATGCTTTTGATGATCTATGACCCCAGATGCACACCTGCAAACTGAGCCATGGCACCAAAATACTTGGTCCATTTGGGCTAACAAAATTACTGAAGCAACCAAATAGTGTATACCGCAAATGTAAGCAAAGAAGCAATGACAATTTATTAAACTAAATGAAATCAACTGTGCACACAAAATCATCTACACAAGTGACAATCATTTTTACGTGGTAAAACCTCGGAAAAACTTCTACGGCCAATTAGTAGCAATAGTTTTCAGTATAGTAATCAAAATAAAAAAAGGAGGACAATTACAAGAGTAAGTAATGACTCCTTACCTTTTGGCACTGGTTCCTTACAGAACCACCAGGAACCGTCTTCTTCTTCTTAGAACTATTTTAAATCTCATCTTGCTTTTTACCCTTGGAAACCACTCACTCCCAAATTGCTTGCGGTGGTTGTGGGGAAAAGTCTAACATGCTCTTTCTTTTAGTTCTTTCATATCAAGACTGGTTATTACTTATTAGTTTATCATGAGCATGATAAGAGCTTTCTAATGACCTGACCCCTTGATAATGGGATGATCAAGGTAGCATCTTCTAGTTTGCTCATAAAACTCTTTGTGTTTTATATGTTTTTGTTTGGAAATACTGAATTCTAGTGTGGACATTTGCCGCATTTCAGCAAACCCTCACGAGGCACAACTCGTCCTGTAAGATCCCGGTCCCACCCTATATATATATTTAATATATTTTTATTAGATATTATTATTATTTTAATTGAATGTATTTTAGTTATTTAAGTGGTTAGGATTAAGTGGGGCACACGTTAGATTAGATGCGTGGATTGGTGAGTTGGGTTAATGGGTAGATGACCTGACCCGCAGTTTGACCCGACCCAATGACTTAAGCCCATTATTCTCTTAACCTTATCCCCCTTATTACGAACGCTCGTCCTTATCTCTCCCTCTGCAACTCTGCCCGTTCCCTGTTTATCTTCTTCCTCTTTCAACTTCCCAAGCCTCTGCAACTCTAGGATCCAGCCATCAGAATCAAGATCTGAAGATACCATCATTCTTGGTTCGACTTTCTTATCTCAGGTAATCCTCTCCTCAAATCATTAGGATTAGATCTATATTCTTGGGTTATCTCCTTTTTCTTTCCAATGGTAGATTTAGATAGGAGTACCATAAATCTGCTCATCTGGACATTTCTTTCCCATCTCTTATGTCAGATTGGCGATAGGATTGTGATCCAGCGCCTCGGTAATCTCGGGTTGGGTATTTGTTAGATCTGTTGCGTTTTCTTCAACCCCGGTAAAAGGCAAGTACCTAAACATAATTTATAAATTTAATAATTTTGTTTTTCCTTATTCATGTGATGATGCATGTAGAAGCCTTTCGATGCCCTTTGTTTAATGTTTTAATGATAGAAATCTGAGATTGGATTTAATACATTGATTTTCTTATTTTTAGCATCACTGTTGATCAGAACTGTCACAGGTTTTCAAACCGTGAGGTCTTGTTACTGTATGTTGGTTGTGGGGCCAGGTGGACCCCACTGATGATTGATCCAGACCGTAGATCTTATAGTGGACCCACGGGCGACCATAGGAATGGCGGACCCATTGAGGTGGGCCCTGTTTGGTCCACCATCCAGCAACCAAAGAGAGGCCTGATGTTATTAAAATGGGTTTGGGTTACTTTTGTTTTGGGACGTGGGGCCCATGTGAGCCATTAATTTCAGATCAGGTCCCTACATCTTGAAGAGGGGCTTTGGGCGACCTTATTGGTGGGACTGATCATGGGTTCTTGATCTCCGGGGCCCACTATCCGAGTGGCCCAGTTCCTTTGGGCGTTGAGCTTCATCACAGGTTCTGTGTTTGGATCGTTCTGTGTTTGGATCGGTAAGTAGTGGAGAGAAAAGAATGGAAGGAAGGGGATGACATGTACATAAATTGTGAGAAAGAGAGAGAGAAAGATGATGTAAAGGGATAAGGAGAGAGAATGATGTGGACATGTGGGGGATTAGACATGTCACAATAGTTATTTTATTGAATTTAAAACAATTGAAGAGGTGTGGTACGGTTTTCAACTTGAACATGAGTTGAAATAAAAAAATGGGTGCTGTGTTGAATATGGATAGGATTGGTCTTTGGAAAAAGTGTCCAGGTCACATGAGCATTTGTTTTGAAAATAAAAGGGCCCTAGTTATTTTATAAACTCAATTTAGGCCCTTTTTCTTAGTTTGAGTATGGAAAATATTTTAGATGGATACCTTGGGTTTTCTAAAATTATAAATTAAGATTGTTATTTATTATTATTATTTATAAATTAATATTAAATAATATATTTGATTTTGAATGTGTTAAATTTATATTTTTGAACTCTATTATTTGAATCATTGGACCTGACTAAATACCGACTGGGCATGCAGTATCTTACTAACATCGGGTTTAGTGCTTCATATAACCTCAAGAAAATCCTAGTGGATTTAAGTTCAACCCATCTCTATTGGAAAATCCTTAATTAGATTTATGCACCATTAATTTAGAATGGATGCGTTGATCTTTTATCTATTAGATATTCCAGTGGTTGTTGGGTACGAGACCTTATGTTTAACCTTAGGATTGGTTTGTGATTATTGTTGACCTTCGCATGCATATATATGTTGATTTAGGATATCTATTCCTTTAGATGCACACCCTATTGTGTTATAGACTATAAAGTGGCTTGGTAAATTCTGTATTATGATATGAATGTGGAATGACCAGCACTTTACTATGACTTAGGACTCTTGTGTCGGAGCATTATTATTCGGGTCTATTATGCATATATGTTTTCCTTTATGTGGTATGAACGACTGCAGATCGTATGTGGACGGTTGATCACCGATGTGTCCGGATCACTTATAATCCGCTATGAATGTGAACAGGTTATCTTGATATTTGTTTATTGATCGGTTTATGACCACCGACGTTATGGACGGGCTTTCCCAATTATGTAGGGTTGACCACTCAAAACGGGGACACTTGTCTCCGTGTGAATCTTATTGCTCCATTTGTTTTATTTGAATTTATGTCATACGTTCATTCGTGTTATATCTTTGCCTTTACTTCTATATGATCACACTTGTCTTTATTCTTCTCGTAATGGTATTTAATTTCGAATTATGATTATGTACTTGCTATTTACTTTGTAATATTTGGTGCATAGGTACCGAGCCCTACTTTACTGAGGAGACGGAGGAGGATCAAACGTTTTAAACGTTTGAGCCAACTGACGAACTCAAGTGGGATGTCGGAGACGGTTTCAGAGCCGTCTGAGCCTGCATTAGAGAGAACGTCATCTTAGTAATTCTTTAGATGAACTTTCTTTTAATGATAACCATTCCTTAGTAACTTTGGGATTTATTCTTCCACATTAACTATTAATGTTTATTTGATTTTTGTGTTGGATTTTATTTATAAACTTTGATTACCAATTGAATAAAGCTTCCACTGCATTTGATGAAATTTATTTTGACTCACCACAGGTTGAAACTTTATGTGGGTCCACTTTTGGAAGCTTGTGTTGTATTAAACACAGGAATTTGAATTTAAGATTTTAATTTTCACATTTTTCCCCAATTTTTATTTTGGGGACGTGACACGTCAACTAGGAGGAACCTAAGGGTTTAAGGGCTTACTGCATACGCTAAATGCAGTCGAGAGTGCCACCGAAAGTGGTGTTTTTCATTTCTATTTTCTGCATTAGTTTATTTTCCTTAGTATTAATTTAGTGAGTTTTATTTCTTATCGCTTATTTTGCTAAGGGACAAGCAGAAAGCTGGTTGAGGGGTGTGATAAGTCTATAAAATTAGGTCATTAGGTCATCATTTCATGAGCATTTGTGGACTTAATTAGGTTTAATTGCATAGAATTGCACTTAATTTCATGGTTATATGTATTTGGGGATATTTTTGGAAAAATGGTCAGAAGTAGTCAAAATTCATTGAATTGCATGGCTTTTGTGAAATTAGAATTTTTCATCTCATTCATCAACCCAAAATTAGTTTTTGGTTTCATCAATGCATACTTGCTATTTTTGGCACCATGTGCTATTTTTGAAAAGTTTGTCATTTGGGTGCATCATTAGGCATGTAGGGTCCCATGCATTATTCATGTTTATTTTCTTACATGTAATTAATGATAAATTTATTTCTTTCAATTTGTAGGAGAAATCAACATGGGACCCACATTGATGAAATTTGAGAAGAGAGGTCAAAGGAAAGTCAAATAAGAAAGCAAGGAAAGAGTCCAAGAATGCCTTGGACGTCCAACATGGGTCCCACACACCCCATTGAATGCCAATATAGAAGCTTCCATTTGTGCACAATTATTCCCGGATTTTTATGAGGTAGCAACTTAAAATGGTCATAATTCTCAAACCGAGTATTGGATCGGCGCAATCTAGACACGTTGGAAAGCACTTTTCGAGTAGATATCCGTGGAGCCCAAGATTGCATAAATAAGAGCTATATTGAGGGAATTATGACCTCGGGAAGTTGTCTGCTACAGTTTTAGGCGGGAATTGCAAGAAATCTCAATATTTGGAAAGCTTCTTCCCTCTACATCATCATGCAATTTTTAGAGATATTCTTGGAATTATAAAAGGAAGGTGTGTGCATCAAGAAACCTAATAAGGCAAGGAGATCTCTCAAATTTAAAAGTCTTTCCAAAGAAAGAAGCTAGCTTGGAGCCTAAGCTAGAATCTCTACACAAGGAAACAAGAGCCCTAATGATGAGAGATTCTTTACTAAAAAAAGATTTGCAAAAAGCATAAAAAGGAACCAACCAAGGGAGGTGCTGGACGTCCATTACTCTTGGGGATCACCTTGGAGGCTCTCTCTCTTTCTCCATTCCATTCCACACCACTCCTTTCTCTCTCTAAGTCCCTTTCTTCTTCTTCTTTCTTTTAATTCTTTTAGGCATAGGTTGAGAGGCCATGTTGAGAGAATGAAAAGGAGAGAAGAATCTTAATTTCTTGTATTCAAAGATCAAGGAATAAAAGACACTACTTGGATTGATTATGCGTGTTCTTTATGTAAGTGATTTAATTTTCTATTTTCAGTCTTTTATGTATTTTGATTGGAGACAGTATTTCACAATGATTAGATCTAGGTTTTTGAAAATAAAATAATGGATTAAAAGTCGAGAGACATCAGGTAACCACTTGCATTTGTTTTTCTTTCCTACTCTGAGAAGAGAAGACTTCATTATCGCATTTTCAATACTTGTATGATGGTCTAGTTTCTAGATCTTTGATACATCTTTTCCGTTTTTTATTTTTTCCACCCCTTTTGTTTTTATTTAAAGTTAATATCCTGATCTTTTTTTTTTTTTTTTGCAAATTCTTGATTTAGAAACCCCAACTTGCATCTTAATTTCCATATAGAAACTTACTATTTTCGTTACTTTCATAATCTATGGTTGGATAGTGTTTTTCTACGTGCATCATATTTAGAAATTGCATTAGAAAAGGCTTTTGTTGCTAAAATCACAATGCTTATAACTGATTAGAAAAATTAAATTCGGACTTAATGGATGAATAGTGAAAATTTCTACACAGTTTTAGCAGATTTGACTCGACTGAGTTGCAAAAGTGTGCGACTTGAAAGTCAGGTAAATGATCTTAGTCCATCGAAATTTTGCAGAATTAATATTTGGAAACAAGTCTTTGTAACCCCAGAATTTCAGAGAAAAATAAGTTTGGAAAGTGGGGAAAACAGCGGCCCAAACGGGGGTAGTTGGACAACTTGTGATCAGATTTCCAGCACAAAACAGTTCAAGTAGGCATCTTTAGGTGATCATATCTTTTTCGTTTTAAGTCATTTCTCCATTCTTCTTTTTTTGTTATGTTCATGCATCATCAGAGTATTGATTCCAGCCATTGAATTTAGGTTTATATCAACTAAGGCCTGTCGTACAGTCCAGCAAAATTGGGGCTGCGCAATAGTTCTCATACTTAGAATTTTTACAGCATGCATCATATAGTTAGAAACTTACATAAAATTGCATTGTTAGCAATTAGGGCATTATAGATCATTCATATTTGCATAAAAATTGATTTTGTTAAGTAGGATCTAATTTATGAAATTTTGTTTTGATTGTTTTTACATTAAATTGATCGTTTGATTTGTGTGTTCTTTTGCAGGTTTTTAGATATTTTAGGATTGCTTAGATTAAGTTTCCTTTATTACAATAGTTATTTTATTTTTGGAAAGCATTGTAATTAAACTTTTTTTATTTTGTTATCTAATTTAATTAGTTTCTATTTAGGCCAGATTTAGTGTTTATTTAGGACAGGTCAAAGTTGGAAGGTTTCTTGAAAAGCATTGCTCCCTGTGGATCGACCTGGATTTACCAGATTATTACTACAATCGTACCCTACACTTGGAGACCGAACATGGGTACATACCTTGATTAGAAGAGAGGGAGAAGAGATATATAAGATGGAGAGAGATCCTTAGGAGAAGTTGCAACTGAACTTGTTGTAGTTGATGATAGTTTCCTTCTTCTTCTTAGTGTTCTAGTCTTCTAGATCTAGTGTTCTAGAGAGAGAAAGGGAGGGAGATGGGAGAATTGGAGGAAAATTGAGAGAGTTGGAGGGAAATGAGGGAAGAAGAGAGAAAAGAGAGGGAAATGTGAGTTGAGAGAGTAACATACGTATGAAATGGGGGGTTTAGTTATATAGCTTATGCTGGGTGGCTAATGACCAAAGGGCCCTTTTAGTTTGAATAGAAATGGGGATAGGGCCATGCATAGTTTGGTCTTTGGGTAGGAATTCTATAAGTTTCTCAGGTGGAGACCCCCCTATAGTAATTTCTAATTCCAGGCTAGGGTCTCTAATCAACTAACTAACTCTAGAATTATAAAAGACACCCTAAGGACTCTATAAATTGCACAACAAGGCTAATTAGACTAAAACCTAGGAAAATACCTATCTACCCTTACTGATCCCTACTAATTAGAATAATTAGATACTATATGATAGAATTATAGTATTGAAACTCAAATTGAGGGTCCAGAAGGGGTGGGGCCTCGCAATTATGGAAAAGAAACCGTTGACTTTGGTTATCTGCCGGTTAGCCGCCAACTCACTTGGCGGTTAGCCGTAAGCTGACCGTTGGGTGACCGAACTCTTATATTTGATTTGGAGTTGCTCGAGTAGCGAAGAGGTACTAACACAGCCTTCTTGACACGAAATTGGTAATCAAATAAGGGCTCCATGAATGTGGCCCTAACAACACATACCTACCCACCCACCAAACTAGACAATAGTTTTCAATAAAGAATTCATAGCCCTACCAAACAACATCAGCACCAATTCATCGAAGAAATTTTTTTTTTTTTTTTTTGCACCAAATATGAATTTGTAACTTCTTCGTAAAATCTTTTTCGAGATATTTAAAAATATATAATTTACTGACGTGATAATTTTATTTTTCTGCAGAGGTTGCCTTTATACAATAGTGCCCTTATGATTTTCACGCTTTACCGCATAAATTTGTCATTCAAACGTGCGCCTGGAATCTTTGGAAAACTCTTTTAAATGGGAGCGAGTTGCTTCAGCTGCCCTACGTGGAAAAGAGAATCGCATTTCCTTGGAAAGTTAGCACTTCGGAAACCTCCAAATAGGTCAAGTCAAAACAACTACACCTTCCTCTAACTTTCCCCTCGCCATAGGAAATAATAAAAGAGGCATGGACATAGCATACAGCTTACGCGTTTCCCCACTACAAAATCTCTCCTGCCCTCATCTCAGTTATCTCATCCTCCTCCACGCCATGGGCCGCGAAGCGAAGCGGAACCTTAGCCGCGCCTCTCCCTCTTTCCGTCTTCGGAACCCCAGCCTCAACACCCTCCGCCTCCGCCGCATCTTCGACGTCTTCGACAGCAACGGCGACGGCGTCATCACCCTCCTCGAGCTGAGCCAAGCCCTCCATCAGCTCGGCTTGGAAGCCGATCCCTCCGAGCTTGACTCCACCGTTGGCTCCCACATCAAGCCCGGGAAGCCCGGCCTCGAGTTCGAGGACTTCGTGTCGCTTCACCGGTCCCTGGGCGACTCGCTCTTCGGGGCCGAGTCGGGATCGGAGTCAGAATCCGAGTCCGAGTCGGACATGAAGGAGGCTTTTAAGGTTTTCGATGAGGATGGAGATGGGTTTATCTCTGCAGTGGAGTTGCAGATGGTTCTTGGGAAGCTGGGATTGCAGGAGGGGAAGGAGATGGACTCGGTGCGTCAGATGATTTGCTCCGTGGATCGGGACCGGGACGGCCGAGTCGATTTCGGCGAGTTCAAGGAGATGATGCAGAGGGTTTCTGTTACCAGCGTTTAGGAAAATCATCACATCTCATCTCCAATTGGAATGTAATTTTCTATCTTAACTTTCAATAATTCGTCTTCTTGTTGATGTATCAATTTGCTGATGATCGATGAACCCCACTTATATGTTTAGTAATGGCAATCGAATACTTCAGATGAATTTATGCTGATCATAGTGACAAAGCTGTTTGATGGAAATTCCCAGAGAGGGGAGTAGGTATTGCAGTTGCAGGGGATCGCCCAATTAGGGTTAATGTCTGCCTACTATTTTTGACAATCAAAGTCAACCCCGTGTTTTTCTTTTATTTATTTATTTTTAGAAATAACTAATTCCCTTATTTCTGAAATCATAGTCAACTCGTTTGGCTGATAATTACAGCCACGGGTTTTGCCCTTATGCTGACCTCTTGGCGTGTTTGTTTACATGAATTCAAAGAAAAGGAAGTTAAAATTCTCCAAAACTTGTCCTTTGGTTGGAATTTCAAATCCCTTTTCTTGGTGGAGCATTTGAAATTCCAACCAAATGGGTAGAGGATGGAATTTCAGGAATTCCAAAAGGTCTAAATGACCTTTTGGGCCTGTTTGGTCAAAGGAATTTCTGATAAGGAATTGGGCTTGTTGGGAATTTCTAACATGTCTTTTATATTTTGTCCCCCGAAAATTTCAAATACTCAATTTAATGCAAACATTCAGAATTCCAGCTCACGTGAAAAGACACTTTTAGAATTGTGAATTCTTAGAATTCTAGCATTTCAAATGCTAGAGGGGGTAGAGCATTTGAAATCCTACTTTTAGGGGCAGCATTTAGAATTTTCAGAATTCTCCCGGACAATAATTCTCACAATTCTCCCAAACAAGCCGGAACATGGAATTTCAAAGGCTAGTGGACAAGATGTCACATTATGTCCCAATGTCGCGACCTCGGACGGAGATTAGAAGATTCAAGACCCGGGCCCGCGACGTAGATTACTCATTTGATATATTGTTGTTTGTTTTTCCACAAGTTCCCGCGGTGAGGATCCCAAGACACGTGGATTTAACTCACATGTACAAATATGCGGAAGCGTGTAGCAAAAGTGTTTAATCACGATATAACAAATTGTATGAATAAAATAAACATCAAGACTTGATATCAGAAGGAGGATTCACAACTTGGCATTACTAGCATAGTTCAAGTTTGAAAGTTAAACCAAAAGTATGTTAAGTTTACATCCCAGATAAGAGGCCAACAAAGGCCACTACAAAAATCAAAAGTTCAATCTAAAATCCTAAAATGACATGAACGATCTCATAAACCCAACTAACGTCTAGTTGACGTCATCGGGCTGCCACTTGCGAGCTAGGGGCGGCTCAACAGCCTCCTCCTGACGCTCCTCCTCAAAGGCAGCGTCTCCTGCACCTCGGTACCAAAATAACAAGGGTCAAACACGACGGTTTGGCAGGTAATCAATTTAGGCATGAACAAGAAAACAATATTAAAACAATTTAATAGAGTTGAGACAATTCAAGATCAAGATGTACATTTTAGATTTACGAAACTAGCATGAATACATAAATATCATGAAAAGATAAATCCACAAAGATATCATCCTTTCTCTACCATAATAATGATAAGAGCAAGCACGCGCGACAAGACACATTAAGCAAAACACGATCCCACGCTACTCAAGGTAAACGGGGAGGCCGGCCGCGGAATCGAGAATACACACGATGTGTAATATAATACACGACTAGTCTGCAGACAGTCCACATGTTTAAGGACCCCCGAACAGTGGATCAGACTGAAGGGGCAGTCCAAGCTCAATGGTATTTACTTAGAATCATGAATGCACAAAACATGACGAAATAGTTATCAAACTTATCGAAAATCAAGGGAAATCACTTGTCAAAACTAAACAAGGCACGACTAGCAAAATGGCATAAACATATGCATAGCAAGCTCAAAAAGCGATTTACTTTCATTCTAGCAAATCTTCAAAACACATTTATACTTGAATTTTCTAGTCAAGAATACGATAATAGTTCTTGTATCAAAATCGAAGTTCGAAAGCAAAGTCCATCAAGTATATGTTAAGACCATTCATTGACCTTCGTATAATTGAAACCCAAATACCGGAAAAATAAAACGAAATGGTGCCCCCGAAGTTAATAATGTATTTTAGATTTCAATTGCACAATGTCAAGTTAAAAAGTCTTTAGCATATTCTGGTTTTAAGTCCCATAGAAATCCTTCAAAAATAGGGCTTTTGGTAATTTCAATCAGCTCTTGGTCGCCTGTCGGCTAGCCGAGGTGGGGTATGTCGGCTAGCCGCTAGCTAACCGACAGCTGACCGCTGGATCAAAAACAGAGAAATGCAACTTTCGAGAAAAGCGACCGAAATGGGACTCGGTTGGCTATCGGCTAGCCGAAATGGGGATTTCTGTTAGCCGCCAGCTGACCGAAAAGTTCAGACGCGATGCAGGTCTATGGAAAAGGAACCGACAGGATTCGATTGGCTGTCGGCTAGCCGAAATGGGGATTTCGGTTAGCCGCCAGCTAACCGACAGAACACGGACAGTGCATTTCAAGTCAAATTTTCATATTTTTCTTCTCTCATTCATTCTCATTTCTGAACCACCTGCACTCCCCAAGCCACCATGCTTTCCAAGGGATAAAATCTGAACATTTCTAAGTCATTCCATTCAAAACTAAATCATTCATTCCATTGAAAACATCAAACTCATTCCATATACTAAATCACACATGTTTGTAAATTCAAAACAAGATTCTAAAGACTTGGAAAAATCATCAACATCAATAAAAATTAGAGAAACTGAAGCTAATGATTTTAAAGAGCATAAACATAACATACATTTTGAGATTAAGCAATAAAATCATGCTTTTAAGAGAAATAGTGAAACCCACATTACAATGTATGAAAATCCTACAAAGATTACTTGCCTTTGTCCAAATGCCAAGCAAAACTTTACAAAAATCCAATCAAAGAGATGATCCACGAAATCTACACAAAAGCCCCAAAATAGAACATACAAAAACTTACATTTTGGTCAACACAAATCCCCATTTCAAAAATGGGTTTGATAGTATGAAAAATAAGCTCTTTGTGAGCTAAATAAACTCCATGGAAGAGAAGGAATGGAGCTCTAACCTGTAGCTTGTCAAATAAGGAGAAGAGAGCAAGAAGAAGATGAATAGTTGTGGGGATTTGTCCAAAACCATGCCCAGCTGAAGCTTGAGAAGAGAGGAAGAGATTGATGGTCTTGGATTTGAGAATGGAGTCTTCTAGCTAGATCATTTAAGGGAAAGAAGCTGATGGAAAATGGCTTCTTCCTCTCAGCTCTAGGTCAAGAGAAAGTTGCAGGATTTTAGAATAATGGAGGAGAGAGAATGAGAGAGCTTTTATATCATTTGAGAAGTGGGTTCCTAGCAGCTGAAATTTGAAGTGATTAAAACATGGTCTTGCGGACCCCGGATGAGATCGACGAAGAAGGATAAAACGATCGTCGAAATATCTAGTTTCCAAAAAGTATAAATTTGACGTGGTTTCGAGATTTTGAAAATTGTGCCTAGATTTTGCATGAAAAGTCATATTTACCCTTTTGGGCCAAAACTTGAGTTTATGGGCCTCAAACATACACGGCCTAAAAACGAAAGTTGTCATAAATAATAAAATCATTCAAATGACATAAAAACCATGATCAAAATAACAAAACTAGAATGAACACCCATTTCACACGTGCACTCAGGGCGTCCCTGAGTATGACTGACTAAAATTAAACGATCTCAAAATTTCCAAAACTAAACCAAGACTAAATCTAACCATTCTAAGTTGAGACCCGAGTCTCTTTTAAGTTGTGGTGTGTCAGCCCTTTACATGGTCGATAACCAATCTCATGTTCTTCCCTCTATAGGTTCCATGGGGTGGCAGAGCTTCTGAAAGTCTGCTGGTTACATATCTATGGGAAGATTGATGCTCATATTTTGTCTCCCAAAACTACTTACAAGGTCTACCTTGTCACGAAATTTGGTGAATTTACGTTTGGACTGAATCATGCAGAAACTTAGGTTAAATTAGGGATCCATGAATCCAACAACATAGCTTTATTGCAAGAGGCAGTGCTCGATGGAGTTGAAGGGCAGGTTCCACAAGCGAGGAGTGACAGGTGGATAGAGATTGAGATGGGTGAGTTCTTCAATGACGAGGGAGAGGAAGGAGATGTAGAGATGATTTTTAGGCAGATTACAGATTTAGGCTGGAAGACGGGGCTTATCGTTGAAGGCATTGAGATAAGGCCTGTGTCCTAGTGATCATAATGGAGGTGAATTTTTCATGTTCGTGAATCTGATGTGCGTCCATTATTTTCTATGAATGCACCCTTTTCTCTGTAGTGTATGTATTACCGCTGTGCACTTCGCTCTGTTGCAATGTACTTGAAGGGTGGATGTATTGAACAATGGGTGTAATACCTGATCAGTTTCTTGCTGCTTTAAAGTTCTCATATTCTATTGCTGTTGAGCAGAGTGAGTATTGATGCAAATAAAGATTATATTGGGCGTTGTTTGATCACCAGAGGAAGATGGTTTGGGATACTCCATACACCCCCCTTCACTTAGCATTGGGTGGGAAGGTAAATTGTGGAAACCTTGAAGCCATAGATATACACACGCTAAATTTGTGCACAGCCTTGTGCGCCCATTTGGGGCCAAAGCTATTCATACAAAGGTCGGGATTGAAAGATCTGAACATGACCAACCTATATGCAAAATTTCTAGTCCATCCAATCATCCTAATCTCTTCATCTTTGGCCTTCAAGTTTAATGATTTTAGAATGCATCATTTTTTATTTTAATTCAGTTATCAGTCCCATTTGGATTGGAGTAAAAAACATGGGGTTCATGACATTGGGGGTTCTTTGTATGTACTAATGACATTGAGCGGGTGGTTGTATGTCCTATTTCAAATTGATCAAAGGATATTGGCTCGCAAGAATTTTGCTCAGCTACGACGTTTGCGGTTGAGATCACCTAAATATCTGTGTGTGTGTATGTATTTTTGTATATAGTCTATTGATAACCTAAGTCTAGAGTTCAAGTTTAAATCTGCCCTATAAAGGAACTAAAATCCAAATCTTGCTCTGAGCGTGGCCTGTATGCATGTTGGACTGTCCAAGCCTTCAATTATCAAACTAGGGGATTTTAGCAATAAGAGGTTTGGACAATATTTCTCACTTTAAGTGATTTGGCCAAAACTTTTTTGTAGCACTCGGAATCCAGTTGACTCATTTGATTAGACTTTAGGGCGTGTCTGGATAAATGATGAGTGGAGTGAAATGAAGTGGATTTCACATGTGGAGTGTAGTGAAGAGAAGTAGGTTGAAGTAGAGTACTACACTCCATTTGGATTCTTATTTTAAAGTTAAGGTTTGGAGTAAAATCCACTTTTACTCAAGGAAATGGAAGTATTTATAGTTGAAGTGAAATAAAGTACATGTGGCTTACAACAGTACTTCATTTATCGGGCTAGACTCATCCAAACGGGATAGAGTTAAAATTTTAGACTGTTAGGGTCCATTTCAATTCACTCTTATAATTGGAAGCCACCATCAACCCAATGCTTTTTTTCTTTTAATTCACTCTTTCTGAATCTGATACATAGAGAAAAAAAGATGAAGTGGCAACTCGCGGCTGCATCTATTGCATTGTCAAATTCTGGCTCTGTCACATCCAGGACCCAAGAATTCCCTGATTAGGGTGGTTCCTGAGGTGTGACATGCGTACTCCCATGAACTCGCACCTGTTCCGGACCAGATCCGAATTCACGAAGGAGAAAATTCCACGTTTCATGCTGTGAGGATTACTCACTGACACCTGTCAAGAACATTTATTTGCGGAAACATGTATATCAACAATAACAAAGCCATGAGCAGTCCATTATCCAATCCATTATATTACAATTTATCAATAACAAAGCTATTAATTTAAATCTCTTAAATGCATACTTAAACTAAGTGCAAGATTAACTATCTAGTTTTAAGTCATAATTACCACACTTGTACGTACTCTGGCGGTCAAAGCTAACCATTAACCTTATCAATCAACTCTCTAATCTGAAGGCTATTAGCTATCATGTTCGGTGATCTGGATCCCTGTGACACCAAGTGTAGCACCTTGAATACGACGATTCAACAATATATGAGCAATTAAGATTCAACACATGTTATTCAAATTTCGAATTTAAAGACGAATAGATTAAAGAGACCAAATAAATGTCAACTAGGCACATTGTGCATTATGAATAATTCATGCTTTATCGAATCAATAATCGAATACTCACTTTCTAGTTGGCTACTACATTTGCTCATCCTCTCCGATAGAGAGCGAATCTAGTTGGGATGTCACCAGCGTCCCGGCCAAAGGCTGACTGGCTACCCGGTTCTGGAGTTCCGGTACTCCAGATGACATACTGCAGTAGTCTCGAATAACTGAACCAAGTTGTAACCCCATCATGTATCACAAGGTCGAAGCTAAGTAGTGCTGAACCATTCGAATCGAATAATAATTAGACTGGAGTAAGACTTTTTTAATTGAATCATTTCTAATCAAATCCATTTATTTCGAATCATATGCTTACCCGTTCTAATATCACATCAATATTGTACGATAACATTTTTAAGGCAATTGTAGTACAATTTGTGGAAAATACGAATAATACATATAACAAGTAACTGAATATTTGAGGGCAATAATTAAATCAATCTCAATATGCAAATGCAAATAGATTAATAGAATCAAGGATATTTACTAGCCAAACCTAATCTAATTACCCGTCGTCTCTAACCATCCATTTCGATGTAGTTTTAGGTAATTTGATGCACGTGCTACATTTTATTGGTGTCACTTTGTGTGTGTGCGTGATGCACCGAAATTCCTAAACCAACACCCATGGTAAAGTGCTAGACAAACGGATAGGCACATGAGATAAACTCAGCCCAAGATTTCTCATGTGTTACAATTTCCCTTGGACAATGATAATCGGTAATGGGTACCATTCTATGGACCTACAAGGTCAAACATTTACAACCTAAAACCCTTATTGATTGGTTTAGTGTTTACGTCACAATCATCCTCAGGGATTGATTATGAAGAGTTTAGGCCTTCTGAAGTGGGATTAGCTCCCTTAATGGCCAATGGTTCCAACCTAAGAGTCCAACTAGATTTAAAGTCCCTTTTTCTAAAAGATATAGGGACCGATTCAATTGTCAAAATATTTACTTTCTCTCCCAATCTCTGATCATTATGTGGTGTATACCATTGGATTCCACACTTTGAGAGCTTTCCAACGGTATGTGGAACTCCAAAATCCGACATACGGGTAAAAAGTTATGGCCATTCCAAAGTTGGCACTGTTGGGCCCAAATGGGCCGACCCACTCGAGCGGGCCCAACTCGGCTGGCCTATTTCTGGGCAATTTCTGAGTCTGAAATGTCCAATTTCAGTTGTTCGTTCTTCCATTTCACTTGCTAATCATCCTTAGACCATATTAGGTATGATTTGAGCCTCCCAAAGCTCAATGTATAAACTATTTTATCAACCTACATTCATTCAATTATCCATTAACACTCATATATATAGAACCCATTGTTAATTATGAATCTAATTCAAATAAAAAGGGCTGAATTAACATACCATGGAATAAATAACATAATTACATAACTCAATCAATGAATCAATTAACTTGTATAAATCCAATTTGCTCATACTTGCCTTAAATGGTGTCTTCCAATACTAATCTTCTCGGTTCATCCAAAATCCCCAAAATGCTAACTCATAAGAACTCCTACAATGATTAATGCAATAGATGATGCTAATTAATATGCATGTAATGAAATTGGATCTCTACAGTCATAAATAAGTAAAAATAAAATGAAGCATTATTAGTTGAGGCTTTCTTACCAAGAAATGGGTGTGGAGAAGATAATGATGAAGGAAGCTTGATGTTTGGAGAAGATGACGAATTTGGAGATGGGTATTGCTCTTTACTCTTCAACATCCACATACATGGCCTTCCATGACTTGATTAGAAACACAAGAAGATGATTGGTGGGATTTCTATCAATTAGAGGTGATAAGAGAGAATGGCAGGTTATAGAAGATGGAGAAGGGTTTGATGGTGAAGAAGGAGCCTAGAGAACCCACATGCATGATCTCTCCTTTGAGACTTTGAAAGAAGAAGAAGAATAGGAGAAGAGAACTTCTCTGGTAGAGGCAAAAGGAAGAAAGGAACGGTGCAGTAACTGGTTTGGGCCTTTTTTAAAAGGCATACTTTGGGCTGGGTTGCATGCAAGTCCATTCAATTTGAGGAAATTTGGGAAAGGGGCTTGGTGATGGAAATGGGCTCTAAATGGATCCCAGTTGGGCTCAAATGGTCTGGGTCCAAACATGAAGATCAATGCTAATGACATGCACTTAAACCCATTAAACTTTGGCACACATGTGGGGCCCAACATTGTCAAAAGGTCATAAGTCTACCTAAGTTGGCTCAAAACTCCACTAATCTACCTAATCCATCACAAAATCAACCAAAACACCAATTAGGCACTTAATCAAGATTAATTAAGTGCCAAACAAACCTAGGCGGGGTCGGGGTCTTACAGGCTCATTGCAGAATTGAAAGTTCTCTTCATTCCATCATCATCTTTTGGAAAGAAACTGTTTCTTTCAAACCCAATTTGACATATGCCTGGGCCTGGCCCACTAAGTTCATCGGTAGTAGGAATAGTAACGGGTCAGGCTCGAATTAGGGTGTTCTCATACCTGACGGACCCGATTGACATATCATTCCAACGGGTTGGATAAAAAACAATCATTTACGTATGTAAATGTTATGCATGCGTAATCATTATGCATGTTGGCATGTTTGTTTGATGTGAAAGCGATTCGCATGTGTAAAAGGGTGTGAAAATGGCCTCAGTTTTAACCATGCAATTTACTGCTACGGAGGTGTGAAATTGACTCATACTCACACCTCTTTTAACAAAGGTGAGCTGCTATAGTGATATACATGGTGGATTTCTCATACTCACACCTCCTTTAACAAAGGTGAGCTGCTAAAGTGAGTTACATGGTGGATTTCTCTCTTGCGGGGGATATCAAAAACTTTTTTCTTTTTTTCCTGTTTTGTGTGTGTGTGTGTGTGTGTGTGTGTGTGTGTGGGGGGGGGGGGGTTGTTAAAACAGCAAAAAAAATGATAAGATGTAATGGCTTAAAACAGCAAAAAAATGATATTTACAATCTTATTTAATGATATTTACATCTTATTTTTCCCGGGTTTCAAGAATTTTGGAAAAAATCTCAAACTGTTAGATCTAATCTTTTTTACTATCCGAATTGTTCATCTTTTTTATATGGTTAAAAAAAAAATAAAGGATGATATTCCTTATCTTCATTCTTCATAAATTTTGAGAAATTCATGAAAAATCCAAAAAACCTAACAAATACATCTAGAGCCGTTACATGTAGTCATTCACATGTGAAAATGGTGATTTTGACTGACATTGAAACATATTTCACTTTCACACTTCTATCATTTGTATATGCAATTGATTCACACATGTACATATATAAAAAGAACGACCTCTAAAGTCAGATGTAGAGGATCAGATCTGCACTCTTATGGGTTCCAACTAGGCGTATTCATGGTTCGAGTCGTGTCGGGCTTAGGCAAACCCAAGAACGCCCGCGCTCACCCCCAACCCCTCCATTTAGTCAATCAATGCAGGCCAAAGCCGGGTCTTCATTTCATCAGTTACATGGACTTTTTAGCAATTGCTTAGACAAATTATCACTAAATTACAACCCGTCCTTGTTTAAGCTTGACTTATGGCTTTCTATCACTTAATCCAAATCCATCCCAAATCTAAACAGGCCTAAATTATACATTCAAGCCCGGGCATGAGCCGACCTTTGTGATAGCTGATAGCCCACATTTTTCTAATCCGAATAAGATGATGTGATGATATGTATTCCCTATGCGATGGACTCTCACTCTTGGACCACGAACACGACGTGTACGCTGTATGCACAAATCCTGCGTACAAACGTCTTCTAGAGAAATCATGTTGGAATGCCAACCGCGAACGAAAACTTAGGGACGAAGCAATTTTGGGGGGTTATAAAAGGCTCTGTCAGTTGATCATGCGACTGGCTAAATGGGTCGGTTTCGGTCCGAGTCCAGGGTGAAATCGGAACCGTTTTCTAAGAAGGGGAATCGGAACCGGAACCGGACCTGGTTCGGAACCATAAAACTGGTTCCGAAACTGGAACCGATAATATTAATGGGAACCAGAACCGGAACCAGAACCGTTTGTGAGGCGGGTCTGGTTCCGGTTCTTTGTCTAGACTAATACTTATATATTTTTTTTCTAAAAAAATTATGTTTTTTTCATATTTCAATTGGATCACGTACCTGCAAACACTAATGTGACCTTTTGTCTATCAATAACAGGCACTTTTAACAAAAAAACTCAGAAATCACATCCAAACTAGCAATGAGATGTAGAAAAGTAGAAAACCCTAATGTAGAAAAGTAGAAAAGTAAAAAGAGTTCTCTTCTCATAGACTAAAGTTACCTTATGTTAGTGTATATTGGGTCGGGTCTCGGGTCCATAGGTCTGAGCCACTTGTGGATCCGGAACCGGACCCGTTTAGGTATCGGTTCCAAAAAAAGTATTCGGAACCGGAACCATTTTCTTATCGGGACTAAAATAAAGACCCAGACCCGAATCCTAACGGGTCGGAACCTTCGGATAATCGGAGAATCGGGACCCATTTACAACCCTACTCTCTCGCCTCTCTCGCCCCCCTCTTTCTCCCCTAAACCGCCATTCACTCTCCCCTCTCTCTCTCTCTACTCTCTCTCTATCTCTTGCCTCTCTCAGCTCTTGCCTCTCTCTCTCTCTCTCTCTCCCTTGAACCGCCATTCCCCTGAACCAGCGAATCTCTCAGCGAAGCGAAGCTCTCTCTCTCCCATGAATCACTCTTTTTCATTTCCCGTCCAAACCAAAAGAGAAAACCGGTTTGAAGGAGAAAAAAACTGGCCTCCTCTGCAACTCCCTCACCGACTACTCATCATCATTTCTTGCCTCAACTCCACCCTTGCCCGTCTCTATCATCGTTCTGTATCTCTCCTTCGCTCTGCAATGGCGATGGAGATGCAAAAACCTAGAGAGAGCTCTCTCCCTCAAGACTTCCTCCTTGCAAAACCTCTGCTTCAGAAATCTGAAAACCCTGCTTGCCCCTTAAACCATTCTACAGAAACCCCTTAGCCAAAACGAGTAACGAAGGAAGAAGAAGGTCCCAAAGAACCCAAGCATCCCGCTCCATATGCCGCATCCTCTCCCGTTTTAGATCTTCAGAAGAAGTTCCTCCGCGCCGAGTGCTTGGGCATGCCCGTCCAGCTCTCCGAGAAGGATTAGCGAAATTTTATGTTGGGATTTTATCTGCAGGAAAAAGAAGTTGCGACAAGTTTTATGGAAGGAGAAAGTCTTTATGGAGCATAGTTTTGTAGTGATTTTAGCCTTAAGGGAAAGGGATAATTTGAAGGACTTGATAAAGTTGACTGCACCAATTAGAGATAGCAGAATGTTGGATAAAATTTGTTATTTCTTTGTGTGTGATATCCTATCTTAATCGCTTGTCTGTAGTACTGGAAGTAAGGGTGGTGTGCTTAAATGCAAATGTATGGGACACTTTGGAAATTATATTTTGTGATTTATTTTATTTTCTGTATGTTGTTTATAATGTCCAATCAGTGTTGGTTAATGCACTCTAATATACAAAAAATCTTGCAATATTGTTTATTGATGGTAAATCAGTGCATGTGTTGTGCACTGCAGAAATTGAATGAACATTCATGCTCTCCCATATTGTGCAGTTCTAAAACATCATAAAGCTTTGTTTTACATACTGGTTACATACATCAAGTGAATCATCCACAAATTATTTACATAAACCAACTGAACCATCAAGAGTGCAATCTACCCTGTGCACAATATCTTATGGATTTTATGTTTTGCAAGTTGCGACTCTTTGACATGGTTTCTTCTAAGAATATGGGATAGCTACCTAAACTTCTTCATTGATAGAAACTCAAATCCAAGCTCTGAAGTCTGAGAATTCTATTCATAACTTCTTGATTTGCACATTGTGCATAAATAAACAAGCTTATTACCATGGCACAAATGGAATGAAGAAGGCAGGACATCTATAAGACCTAAATAGGATAAGCAAGAGGTAAATGATATGTTGTGTAGAATCATCTCTTCTAAGACTTGAAGATTATAAATTCCTGCAAGCAAAGAAATAGGATGACATTGGTACGACCATAAGAGGAACTAAGAATCTAATTTACTAATGGTTGTTATTCATTTTTAGTAGCCAAACTATTCAGCATTTTAATTGGTGATGATCCCCATATGCTTATTTATACATTAAGAATTCATATGCCATAAGAGGTTTACAAACTGGTGAATGCCCATTCAAATATAATGGAATGACATTCAAACAGAAGTCTTACATTTGCATCTGATAAAATAGATTACAATTATACAAATTGAGAATATCAATTCAAGAGAGACTTTCTATTAGAAGGATTCCATCTCTTTGTATAGTAGTCGGTTTGCTCCCCAACAGCTGATGAGCATCATCTTCTTCGACGATTCTTTTGATTCTAGGAAGAGGATGAATGAATAGATGTTGAAATTCTCGTTAGATGTACAGAATCACCCATGTTCTTCTTTGCGTATTGATGACTGCTGATGAGATATCTGAGAGCATAATTCCAACTGAAAAAAAAAAAAAACCCAATCAAGGTCTGAAAAAAATATCCAAAGCTGAGTGTGTTTTTCCACCTTGCAAAAAATAAAAGAAAAGATGGTTATTGTGAAAAAAGGGAAAAAAAAAAGAAAAAATGACATTTTTTGCAGACTGTGAAGAGAGAAAGGTCATTAAAAAAACACCATGAAGAAAAACAAAGGGCTGAGAGAGACAGAGAGCAATAGAGATGGAGATGGAGAGAGGACGAGCGATACGCCCAAACCTTGAAAGTCCCCAACCCCTTACCCTCCATTTCAACCCAAACCCTCAAAATCCTCAAACTCTGACCCTCCATTTCTAATCCTCAAAGTCCCGATCTCCTCTTGTCTGGTTTTGATGAGGAGAGCAAAAGGGTCGTGCATAGTCCAAAGGCACAGAGGCGAGCTCGAGAGGCGATTTGCAGAGCTCTGATGAAATACAACAGTGAGAGAGAGAGAGACGAAAGAAGGAGTGGATCGGCGAGAGATAGATCGACAAGAGAGGGAGTGAGTGGATCGGCGAGAGAGAGAGTGAGTGGCTCCGGTCGCTGCCCTTCGCTGATTCATATAAGGCGAGAGTGAATGGCGAGAGAGAGAGAGGGGCGATCGCTGAGAGATTCGCTAGTTCGGGGTGGAGAGAGAGAGAGAGAGAGAGAGAGAGAGTTAATGGCGGTTCAGGGGAGAGAGAGAGAGGGGCAAGAGAGGTGAATGGGTGGATTTAGGTATCCAAGAAGAGGTAAATAAAAAAAAAAGAGCGGCCCATCTAAATCTCCATCCTTCACTTGGCGAAAGTATCCCACACGATCCAGTCGCATGATCCAGCTTAGGGATTTTATCAGCTGTAGCTTAGGGGAGCCTGCCTCGTATATATATATATATGGGGAGTATTCATATGCATCTTTCCCTCACCATAGGGAGAGTGAAACTTCCCTTTTTGGAAATTTCCAAGGAAATGTTCATATGCATCTTTCCCATACCATAGGGTGAGGGAAATTTCCCCTTTTTCACATGAAAAGTGCATTTTGTACCTCACCCTATGTACTTGAAAATTTCCAAAAATGAAAGTTTCCTCACCATAATTTCCCTCACTCTATGGTGAGGTATAGATGCATAGGAATACTCCCCTGTATACACTCCCCTTTTTAGGAAGTTTCGAGTACACAGGGAGTATTCCTATGTACTTGAAAAGTCACTTTTGTACTTGAAAATTCCCAAAAAGGAGAGTGTCCCTCACCCTATGGTGAGGGAAAGATGCATATGAACATTTCCGTTATATAGGTGAGGGAAAGATGCATATGAACATTTCCGTTATATATAGGAAAATATTCAAGTGCATCTATCCCTCACCATAGGGTGAGGGACACTCACATTTTTGGGAAGTTTCAAGTATAAAAGTGACTTTCAAGCACATATCAATACTCCCTATGTACTTGAAACTTCCCAAAAAGGGGAGTGTCCCTCACCCTATGGTGAGGGAAAGATGCATATGAATGTTCCCCTATACACTTCCCTTTTTGGAAAACTACAAGTACAAAATGTACTTTTCAAGTCCATAGGGTGAGTACAAAATGCACTTTTCATGTGCAAAAAGGGGAGTGTCCCTCACTCTTTGGTGATGGAAAGATGCATATGAACATTCCCCATATATATTCTCATTTTTGCGAGTCTCTATTAGAAGAACAAGAATCTTTAAGGACAGAGTCGGCCCTGTGCCAAAGCCCAAGAAGCCGCCGCTTTAGGCCCCCATTTTTTATCCATTTTGGAGGCCTCAAATTTCTTTAGCCCATATAATATATAGGTCTGTAAAAAATAAAAAAAGGCTGCCCAAGACATGAGAAAGGGCCCAATTTCTAAACAGCCCATTACAAAAGGGCCCTAAATTAATGATTTTGTGTTATATTTAAAAGTAAAAAAATGAAAAAAAGAGTATGAAACTTTGGAAATTTGAAAAAATTAATTCGGCTATTATAGAGTAGTTTTGGATGCCGATTCACTTTCGATTTCGGAGATCAAATACACCCCCCCCTCTCTCTCTCTCTCTTCTTATTCACAATCAAAACTGGGTCTCCTTATTCCCAATTAAAATTGGGTTTTTGGACTGCAAAACCATTTTCGACTTTCCGTTTATGTATTTCACCGCTTTGTGCCGACGAGCTGGGAAGAGAATCAGGTGTTGAACATTCTCTCCTTTCCAAGTTTCATAGAATATTTTAAAAATGAGTCATTATTTTTTTTTATCTGTTCTTTTAATCTTTTTGACTTTTAAGGGGACAAGACTATTGATTAACATATTATTTTTGTTATATAAAAATTTGTTGTATACATAAACTCAATATAAAAATAAAAGGATAAGAAAATGTACTACTAAGTTTAACCATAATATCAATTGAATCAAATGATCTTTCGCTTATTATGAAGAAAAAAAATCAGTTGAATCATCACATTATGAAAATACAAATAATTAGTAGATGGGTTATGTTTGGCAAATTTGTTGATTGTTGTTTATTTGATTTAATGATTTACAGATGCTCTTATGGTGTTGATTGAGTTATTGATGCTGGCCTAGCACTCTATTGTTTCGCAACCTCGGTAATTTTACCTGAATTTGAAGCTTTTGAATTTGGATTGATCGTTGGTTCTTGAGTTCTACATTAGATTGTTTTCTATAATCATGCATCCTAAAAAGTGCCTCTTAGGGTCTGGAAAAAAAAAAGGAAAAGTTGATGCACTTATTCAATCTCAATTAGGAGCTCTTGATAAGTTTGTTGTTGCTAAGAAACAAATAGATGATTCAGTTCCAGTTGAGAATTTTGAGGATGAAGAATTTATAGATTCAGTATTTGATTGAACCTAAAAAGGTTGCAGCTAGAATGAATGTTGAGCCGGCATTTCAAGAAAAACGAATCATATATAGACAGAAACAATTTGACGAGAACAATAGTGAAGAGGCGACAAAGTCAGCTGAAGAATCTTTTAGAGTGAAGTATTTCTTATATATTGTAGATAAAGCTCTTTCATCACTTCAAAGCTGGTTAGAACAGTTTCAAGTATATGAGAAAACTTTTGGATTTTTGTTTGACTTGAAGGATTTAAATGCTACCAATGATGAAGCTTTGATGTCCTATTGTGTTGATCTTGAAATTTTTTTGAGCAACGATGCGCTTTCTGATATTGATGGGAGAGACTTATTTTCAGAATTGAAAGTGTTGAAAAAAGTTTTGCCAAAAGAAACAACAAAACCAATTGATGTGCTCAATTATTTGAAGGTGATAGATGGTTGTTTTCCCAATACATGGATTGCATACAGAATATTGCTAATTATACTAGTTACAATTGCCTATGTGGAAAGAAGTTTTTCAAAGTTAAAGTTGCTCAAGCCTTAACTTTGGTCGACCAAAAGGACGAAATACTTATTACGGTTTTACTTTTCTTCCCCATTTTTGTGAAATCTGAGAAACAGTGAGAAATGGAAGGTCTGGATCTCTTCAGCAACTTGCCCGAAGGCTGCAATTCTCATACCACCTCCTTCACATCTCCTCGAGATGCGTGCAGATCCTAAGTGGGGCCCTATAGAGCTGGACGGTCGTTAAAATCTATGAGCTATAGTTTTATACCTCGAAGGCTGCTGGTATTGGAATAGAGAAAGTCTCCTGTAATTGTTTATTTACAAGGCAGCAGCATATATGGTGGAGGAGCAGGAAGCTTAAAAAAGATGAAGGACTAAGGACTTTGGACTTTGGGTGTTATTGGTTTTCCTTTCACCCTTTTGGTGAAATCTGAGAATTAAAGATTAAGAAATGAAGGGTCAGGATCTCTTCAGCAACTTGCCTGAAGGCTGCATTTCTCATATCATCTCCTTCACATCTCCTCGAGATGCGTGCAGATCCTCTGCCGTGTGTTCCATCTTCCGATCTGCTTCAGAATCCGACAGCGTCTGGGAGAGCTTCCTCCCGCCCGATTACCCGGATGTCCTCGCGGGATCCGTTTCTCCTCCTGTGCGTTTCTCGTCCAAGAAGAACCTCTTCTTCCGGCTCTGCGACCCGGTTCTCATTGACGACAACAAGATGGTAAATACTCATTCATATCCAAGTCTTTGATTGATTGATTTATTTATTTTTTTTCTTCTGTGCCTGTCCCCAGCTAGAAAGGTCAAATATGGAAGAGCCCTGCTACACGTACCCTGGATACCATGGGGTGGGGTCGGTCCAAAGACCGAGCCCCGGAGTATGTCCTGGGAGACTTTTTCAATATGGAATCCAAGTATTTTTTTTTTTTTGGGCAAAATTAGCGAAAGGTCTCTATGAGTCAATGTTTTCAGCCTCCAGTCTAAGGTAGCCTTAGGTCCCTGCATCCACATGATCTCATTTTTGAGGACTTAAATTGCCCTTTCAACCATTTTAGGCATGAAATTTTAAAATTAAAAATGTCAAATTTATATTCTCCCTCATTTGTGCTTGGGCAATCCTAGCGCATGGTTAGGGCTCAGAAAGTAAGAAGATCCGCCAAAATGGTTTTTTTCCAGGGCTCTGCGGGCGCTGCTCGTAGGAGATGGAGCCTCTGCTTAATTGATCGATCTTATTACTATTGGATTGGAGGCGATCATCTCCATCTCCAATCTCATGGAAGGAAAGCCAGAGGGATCGTCTGCGATCCCATCAGCAGCAGCAGAGAAGCAGAAGGAGAAGGCGAGGGTGACTCGCACCTCCCTCATCCTCTGGCACACCCACCAGAACGACGCCTGTGCCGTCCGGAAGCTCCTCGAGGAAGATCCTTCCCTCGTCACCGCAAGAGACTACGACAGCAGGACTCCCCTCCACGTGGCCTCTCTCCACGGATGGATCGACGTAGCCAAATGCCTCCTCGAGTATGGCGCAGATGTCAATGCCCAAGACCGCTGGAAGAACACCCCACTAGCTGATGCATAAGGAGCTAAGAAGCATAACATGATTAAGCTTTTGAAATTGTACGGGGGCCTGTCCTATAGACAAAATGGTAGCCATTTCGAACCCAAGCCAGTTCCACCTCCTTTGCCAAACAAGTGTGACTGGGAAATTGATCCTTTCGAGTTAGATTTCTTAACATCGGCTGTTATTGGAAAGGGTTCTTTTGGTGAAATTTTGAAAGCCAGTTGGCGAGGAACACCAGTTGCAGTCAAGCGCATTCTTCCATCACTTTTGGATGATAGATTGGTTACCCAAGACTTCAGGCACGAGGTTAATTTGCTAGTGAAGCTGCGACATCCAAACATTGTCCAATTCCTTGGAGCAGTCACAGAAAAGAAACCTCTGATGTTAATCACTGAGTATCTGCGAGGGGGTGATCTGCATCAATTCCTCAAGGACAAGATCAGGTCTTCTGCAAGTCTCTGTGCGCATGAACGATCGGAACAGAAGTTCGATTCTGCCTCTTTCTTCTCTATCTCTGGTGAAAGCCGAATCCAAACCAGGATTCTCTGTTCTTCTTCTCCGGTGATCTTGTGCAAACAGATATGGCCCACCGATCAGGTCTTCTGATCTCTGCAATTCCACAAGCACTCTAGAAACCCACACATCTGTAAATCAGATGGCCCACCACAGATCTCCGACAAAGAAGGAGGGTCGCCGCCGCTAATGTCGTGCCTTGATCGGAGAGGGCGAATACCACTGGGAGCAGTGTCTTCTGGTTCTTGTTGCAGAACCAGAACGGGAGAAGAAGAAGAAAGTGGGTTTGGGTTCTGCAACAGCTCCGGGTTGATTCCAGGTCAGGTTCAACCTAACTCGTTTCAGAAGCCGGGTTGTTTTTTTCGGCTGAGAAGGAAATTTATCTGTTTTTTTGTCAAATTTATCTGAGTTTTGTTCAAATTTATCTGTTTTCTGTCATAATTTTTTGTGCTTTTGTCAAATTTATCTGAGTGTTGTTCAAATTTATCTGTTTTCTGTCATATTTTTTTTATATTTTTGGTAAATTTATCTGATTTTTTTTCAAAATTTATCTGAGCTTGTTGTAAATTTATCTGAGTTTTGTTCAAATTTATCCGAGTTTTTTCAATTTTATCTGAGTGTTGTTCAAATTTATCTGTTTTCTGTCATATTTCTTTGTATTTTTGGTAAATTTATCTGAGTTTCTTTAAAATTTTATTTGAGTTTTTTAACAAATTTATTTATATTTTTTGAAATCTATATGCGCTTTTTAAATTTATTTGAGTCTTTTGAAATTTATTTGTGTATTTTCAATTTTATTATGTTTTTTGAAATTATTGTATTTTTTAAAATTTATTTTCTTTATTTTTTAAATTATTTTCATTTTTTGAAATTTTCTTTACATCTATTGAGATTTATTTGAGTATTTTTAAATTTATTTATATTTTCTTAAATTTATTTGGATATTTTGAAACTTATTTGCATCTTTTTAAATTTATTTGCGTTATTTGATTATATATTATTTTTTTAATTTATTTAATTTTTTGAAATTATTTCATTTTATAAAACTTATTTTATTTATTTTAAAATTTATTTTTGTGTTTTTAGAATTTATTTGAAAATTTGGTGACTTCATTAATCGTGGGAAATTATATGTTAGTTGGCCATTATTAATGGGATATCCCACCAATCATGGGATTGGTTATGATTTGAAGAAAGGGTAAATTAGATATTTTAGGTGTGAATAAGTGTGAAAGGGACCTTTGGCTGCATGACTTTTTTTTTTATTTTTGGACCTAAGGCAATAAAGTGAAATGTTCAGGGACCCGTCGCCGAATGCCCCCTTTTTTTTTCCATTAACTGTTAGATTAATCCATATACATGAGATTGTGTTAATCAGTTGTTTAGGAGTTAGTTTTCGGCTATCCATAATCGAGTGTCTTTCGGATTAAAAGACATCGTGTATAGTGGTATATACCCTAATTATAAAAGAAATATATTTCATCAAAAAAAGTTGTAGTATTTAAAAAAGGAAAACTTGGATTGAGGTAAATTTTGAGGATACCTCAAATAACTGTAGGGCCACACCGTGGATTTCCACCACTTTTAACTGTAAAATTTCTCTGGGTTAAAACCTTAGTTCTACTAGGATTCTAAAATTTTATCAATTGGAGTTTGTCTCACCTGGTCAATCATAAAATATGGTCAACTTATGATGGGTGAAATCTCAATAATCACTGACAAACTTAATTACCACCATTAGGAGTTGGGCTCACCTTCAAATTATTAGGAACTTCGTAAAGCTGTCAATATTGAGTAGAATAAAAGGCCAGATTTCGTTTACAAAGGACATTCCAGCATAAAAAATGAATACAAAAAAGTGAACATTAAACATGGTGTTGACTTTGATCAAACATTCTAAGGTCTTGGCTTTGATCTAAGGAAATCTCTAGTTGGACCGACTGGGGGGTCGGTTTTTGGATGAGGACCTAGGGGGTCGGTCCAAAAACCGACCCCCCAGTCGGTCCAACTAGCACGTCTCTCACCTCCATCAGGTTGGCACCCTACTATGAATATGCTTGATGATCACGATCATGATGATAAATGGTTTTATGTTGGCAGAGCTTTTCAATAGAGAAAACGACTGGCAGAAAGTGTTACATGTTGTCTGCAAGGAAGCTCCGGATCACATGGGGTGATACTCCATTGTGTTGGAAGTGGACTTCTCTTCCGGAATCAAGGTTAGTACTTATTTAATCCTACTTTGTCAGTCCCATCTTTGTATTTATTTCTTTGAAGGTTTTATCAACGAGAAACTGAATTTCATGTCTGATTGTAGTACTCTTGGGTTGGGAGTCGTTTTGCTGTAGAGAGAACAAATGGATGGTTTCCGTTTAAGAGTGTTAGGTTTTCTGCAATATATAGCAACGGCCCATGATGATTTTTCGTGCGTACACGTTGTGCGTAGGAGAACATCTTCTTTTATAACGCATGTTTGTTTGTATAAAATACATCGGACTTGAATGCATAGAAATTCCTGGTGAAATGAAGTATGTCGAAGGATTACTATAGAGGTAAAGGGTGACGGATACAAGATTGAAATGTAGAGTTGACTTTCCTAGATATTGAACCACTAGGGTGATGGTTTGGCATTCATTTCTCATCTTCCCTTTATTCTATTTTCATTAGAGGGGAGATTATTTATGGTTATTTTTGGATATTTGCTTTTGGTTCTTCATTTTTAACCACTCATAGAAATAAAATCCTATGTGTTCCATCACATGAAACAAACATGCCATGGCATTGAATTCCTAGGAATTCTTATAAATTTATTCTTGAAAGTGGTTAAAATTGGAGAAACAAGGGTGATCCATAAAAAAAGCTATTACATGATCTCCCTTTAATGGAAAATGAATTAGGGGGAGATGCTAAAAGAATACCCAGCCATCACCCTTGTAATTCAATTTCCAGAAAAATCAAGGTTGTATCTAGATCTCTACCTTATATCATTCACTCCTCATCTCTTTAGTTAGCCATTGTTGATCCATTTTACCGTGAATTACTATGGGTTCAATTCCATGCAAATAAACCAAATTATCTATGCAGGCATTCTAAGCAATAAGCAGCAACAATTAATGAAAGTGATTCAATCACAGTGACACACAACTATCACAACTATTTAGACTAGCACTATAGGACAAAATTTCACTTCTCTCCAATTTAATCTCGGCCGTCCAAAATCAAGTCTCCCACGGGCTCAAGGACAAAGTCTATTGGCCAGTCTGGGTGGGAGACACCTTGGGTTATTGAAAAAAAAAAAAAAATAACGGAATGGGCTAGAAATTGAACCTGGAATTTTCACGGGAGATCGATTCCGTTTTGCCCCACCCCAAATTCGGAACATTCCCGCCGGAATTGACAACTATATGTTTCCATTGTAACTGTATTCATTCTAAGTCAAAACTTGACTCTGTTTTTTGTGTCAACCCTTTACTTATTCGATAAAACTTGACTCGGTTTTTATGTCAACCCTCCATAGGTTCCAAGAGGTGGCAGAGCTCTTGAGTGTCTGTTGGTTAGAGATCAGTGGGAAGATTGATGCTCATCTTTTGTCTCCCAAAACTACTTACAAGGCCTACCTTGTCATCAAATTTGGTGAAGAAGCGTATGGATTGGACTTCCTTCATGCAGAAACTTCAGTTAAATTAGGGGGTCATGCATCCAACAACATAGCCATTTTGCAACAGAATGGGACCCAGAGGTTCCATCGATGGACTGCGTTAAATTTGCGGCGTAGAGCACAGGCAGTGAGCAATAGAGCTGATGCGCAGGTCCCACAATCAAGGAGTGATGGATGGATGGAGATTGAGATGGGCGAGTTCTTCAATGATGAGGGAGAGGAAGGAGACATAGAGATGCGTCTTATGGAGGTGAAAGGTAGTCACTGGAAGTCAGGGCTTATCGTTGAAGGCATTGAGATGAGGCCGGTGTGTAAGTGATGTTTGTGGAGGCGAATTTATCATGTTCTTGAAACTGAATGTTTTCTATGAATGTGTCCTTTTCTCTATTTACAATATATTCATAACCCAGGGAGAAATTAGGATTTTATATTGATAAAAAATTTAGTCAAAATAAAATACAGCAAAAAAAAGTAAAAAATCTTCCAGTTTTTCCTAATGCAATCATGTGCGATGCATAGGTTAAGTGTCATCCAAATTAAATTATTAATTATCATTAATAATAAATTAGCAATATACCATTAATTTATATTAAGACGATGAGTCAAGATTGGAGTGAAATGGCCTACCCCAATTTAAGGGCCCATGAAAACTTTTTCATATGAACATTAAAAATATGTAAGAATTTGGCTCTAATGGCGTAATTCAACAAATCCATGTAACTTACAATTGTGCTGCTTGTACTTCAAGATATATAGAAACAATCAAATATTGAATGATAAAACATAATTTATCAGATTTTGAACAATAAATTAAACAACATAATTTATCCTCACACGAATATAAAGTGAAATAGAAGTAGGCTTGGATGACTTTCCCTACCTATTCTAGAATGATGACTTTCCCTGCCTATCCTTGAATGATTCTCCAATTTATTCAGCGTCAATTTGAAAATAAAATACTTTTTTTTTGTATTTCCAATGTACGCTCCATATGCATTAGAAGTGATCCTATTAACATGAAAGTAAAAAACTTGTCATATGAGCACACAGACAAATGAATGCATCATTTGAGAATGTTTAGCTTGCAAAAACCTAACTGTGGAATAATAATTATTAAAAAAATATATAAATACATTTATTATCAGTATTACAGAGTAAAATGTTTAACTTATTATGTAGTTTGCACATAGTTGTTATGCAAGCTAAGAAAAACTTGTGGAATTTCTCCATATTTGATGATCACATAGGTTGGTTAGTCGAATTTTTGCATATTGATTCACACAATATGCAAGGAATCAAGCACATAAAACGATTAGAAACATGTTATTAAATATATGAAAATCAGGCCACAAACTCAACTGAGAAAATAATCAGCACCCATTTGAATAAAAAATCAATAATTTGGATCATGCTGAACCTATGCATCGCACTGGGATTTAATGTCTGACACCCATGTCAATAAAAAGTCAAGCGAAGTCGAGAATAATGCAAAAACTATATTGGAAATCCAGTATAATTGTATCACAAGTTAAAATAGAAAATGAGAAGACCCAATTCTTGAAGCAACAAAATCAAATGCTGTAGTACAAGAAATATAAGAGTCATTAAACACACTACAACAAATTGCACTTTTAGCCACCTTTTTTAGCCACGTTTTTATAAATTCGTCGGTAAAAATTATCTTTTCCCGACGTTTTCCAATTTTGTCGGTAAAATCCCACATTTTACCGACATTTTTATTTTCGTCAGAAAAAATAGACTTTCTCCGACGTTTTATTAAAAAACGTCGGTAAATTTCTATAGTTTACCGACGTTTTTCAATAAAACGTCGGCAAAGTTTACCATCAAATTCACTTTTTTCTAAAAATTTATTTTATTTTATTTATTTTACCGACGAAAATAAAATCGTCGACAAAGCTTTTTTCCAATTTTTATTTAGTTTTCCTTTTTATGTTACCGACGTAAAATAACGTCGTTAAATATTTTTAGTATTTTTTATTTTATTAATTTTACCGACGAAAACAAAATCGTCGGCAAAACTTTTTTCCAATTTTTATTTATTTTTGGTTTATCTTACCGACGAAAAATAACGTCGGTGAATATTTTTAGTATTTTTATTTTATTAATGTTACCGACGAAAATAAAATCGTCGGCAAAACATTTTTCCAATTTTTATTGATCTTTTTTTATTTTACCGACGAAAAATAACGTCGGTAAATATTTTTTAGTATTTTTTATTTTATTAATTTTACCGACGAACATAAAATCGTCGGCAAAACTTTTTTCCAATTTTTATTTATTTTTGTTTTATTGTACCGACGAAATAAAACGTCGGTAAATGTTTTTTATTTTTATTTTATTTATTTTACCGATGAAATTAATAAAACGTCTGCAAAACTTTTTCAATTGCTTTTTTTATTTTAGCGAGGAAAAAAAAGGTCAGTAAATGTTTTTTTTTTATTTTATTTATTTTACCGACTAAATAAAACGTTGGCGAAACATTTTTCAATTTTTATTTTACCGACGACAAGAACGTCGGTTAATATTTTTTAGTATATTTATTTTATTTATTTTACTCACTACAACATGTTGCACTTTTATGCATGTTTTTTAGCCACATTTTGAAAATTCGTCGGTAAATATAAGACTTTATCTTACCGACGTACACTACAACAAATTGCAGTTTCAGCCACATTTTTTAGCCATCGGTAAATATTTTTATGTATTTTTATTTTTATTTATTTGGGCGACGAAACATTTTTCCATTTTTTATTTATTTTCCTTTTTATCTTACCGACGCACAAGAACGTCAGTTAATGTTTTTTAGTATTTTTATTTTATTTATTTTACTGACGAAACAAAACGTTAGTAACATATTTTTTATTTTTATTTTACCGACGGGAAAAATCGTCGATATTGGATTTTTACTTTTATTTTGGTTATTTACCGACGAAAAAAGCGTCGGTAAAACTTTTTTTCTAATAGATTATATTCTCTACTTGTTATTGGATAATGGATATATATCCTCTAAAGAATGACATATTATCAAATGATGGAAACAATCAATCAATCTAATAGGATTATTGGGCTATGATACGAAGTAACATAAATTAATAAAATCAGACCCATCGAACAAAACGAAACAATAAATCTCAGTTGAGTCTACGTCCAAGAATCAATTATATGCCCCCTGTAAGTGTCATAAATTCAAGTTACAGAATCTGAAGTTCCTATATTCCAACATTCCAATATCATGATAAATTTCAACAAACAACAAAAAACTAAGAAATTTCAACAAATTAAGAATAATCAACAAACAACAAATTACAAGGCGAATAAAAAAATATATTTTACCGACGTCTTTTAATAAAACGTCGGCAAATTTCATTTTGCTAATTTATTTTGTCAATAAGATCTTCGAGCAGCCATCTACCAGACAGTTATGCTAAGAGAAACGGAATTGGAAAATGCAGCTTTGCTTTTAAAGTTGTTGGCATGCACTCTATTCGCTCTACTCCATAAAACAGAAAGAAGTAAAGATTCCTTGTTGTAAGTCAGTTCTGCTGGAAGTATTTCACTAACTGAAATTCTACCATTATAATTCTCTCTCCGAAATTGAAGTCGTATGATGAACTTAATGAAAATGATGTAAGTAAGTTTCCCATCTTAGGGGTTAATTCTATAAGGGAGAGTGAAATTGCCATCTCACAAAGAGCGAAAGTAGTATATAATTCTTATCAAGTGCAAATTACAGTAATTAAGTATATAATTCTTATCAAGTGCAAATTAAAATTTAGCTTGCAGATTCCACCTCCAGTTCCTCCAGTGGATGTTGTTTTGAAACCCCATCTCTATTGTACACGTACATCAAGCATTTTCCATAAGTTGATTTAAAAAAAAAATGAAAAACCGGATTGTCCAATGAGGACGGCCATATCACTGTAGCAACAAGCATTGATCCGCTTCAGACGAGTTTGTCTGATTGGAATATGTCACTCTTAGTATCATGATCCAATGGTTGACTTTTAGTATCATAGCCGTTTTTAGCCTCCTAACATGATCATCTGTTTGGATCACAAATTTTGGTGCCAGATTAGTAGGAAATGAAAAAGGCGTTCAGGTTGTGTGTCCACTGTAGCTCCGCCAAAACTAGGCTGGTATGTAAAACGTTTCACACTCATCAGGTGTGAAAATGTGCTGCCTCTTTTGCACATACTTTACACGCAAAAGCACATGTGATTTACACTAGGCGTGTATAAAAAATCCGTGAATTCGATCCGATCCGATCCGATCTGAGGATTTTAATCCGATCCGAAGGTTAACGGATTGGTGACGGTTTGGAAATCCTGTAATCCGTAAGCAACGGATCGGTGGCGGATTTCATTCTCAATCCGCGGATTCGATCCGATCCGATCCGTTAACATTAAATATAAATAAAATAAAATTAAAATAGGCATAAAGACCCTATCGTTTTGTAGCTGCCGCATTTTATAGTGTAGGATAAAAAGGTGGGGGGAGCCAAATTCTCTAATCGGGAGTCCTAGTTGCGAACCGTCAGTTCCTACAAGTTACTCTACCATCGAGCGAAGTGCTCGTGTTAGTTTCCGATTTTTTCGGGGACCGTTTCACATTTCGGATCCCCCCGCGGGCCGTTTTTGAGCCTAAGTGTTGGAAAATTCTATGTTTCGCTTATAATTCTCTAACTGGGAGTCTTATTTGCGAAACGTCAGTTCCTACAAGTTACTCTACCATCGAGCGAAGTGCTCGTGTTAGTTTTTGATTTTTTCGGGGACCGTTTCACATTTCGGACCCTCGGCGGGCCGTTTTTTAGCCTAAGTGTTGGAAAATTCTATGTTTCGCTTATAATTCTTTAACCGGGAGTCTTATTTGCGAAACATCAGTTCCTATAAGTTACTCTACCATCGAGCGAAGTGCTTGTGTTAGTTTTCGATTTATCCAGGGCCCATTTCACATTCCGGAGCCCCAAGGGGCCGTTTTCAAGCCTAAGTGTTGGAAAATTCTATGTTTCGTTTCTAATTCTCTAACCGGGAGTCCTATTTGCGAACCATCAGTTCGTACAAGTTACTCCACCATCGAGCGAAGTGCTCTTGCCAGTTTTTGAATTTTCCGAGGGCCATCACCCGTTCCGGACTCGCCGCGGGCCGTTCTCGAGCATAAGTGTTGGAAAATTATATGTTTCGGTTATAATTCTCTAACCGGGAGTCTTATTTGCGAACCATCAGTTCCGTCAAGTTACTTTAACTTGAGCGAAATGCTCGCGTCGGTTTTCAATTTTTTCAACGCCCGTTACTCTTTCCGGAGCCCCGACAGGCCATTTTCAATCCTAAGTGTTGGAAAATCCTTTTTTTTTATTTTACGTTGGTAAAACTATCAGAGACTATTATCGACGAATTATATGACGTCAGTAAAATGAATGTATAGCAACGTTTTTTGTAAAACGTCGGTAATGTTTAATTAACTCTATTTTTAGGAAAATTAAAAATCAGATTCCTTTACCGACAAAAAATTTTTTCTACGAAAATTAGCGTCAGAAAATTTATTACCGATGTTTAAAGGTTGATAGACTTTTTTAATTATTTTCAAATATTAAAAATAAAATAATTCTTCCGGGCGAAAAATTCATTTTTTTCAACGAAAAAAAAATAGAGCCCTGTAGCTTCCCACGTCTTTTTTTCCCTCTCCCGCCAAGCCCTATATTTCCCTCTTTCTACTGCTCCTCTCATACTGTCTCTGCTCTCTATCTCGCTCACTCTGCTCTCTCTCGCTCGCTCGATCTATCTGCGGCTTGATCTCTCTGCTCTCTCTCACTCGATCTCTCGGCGAGTCGATCTCTCTGCTCTCTCTTGCTGCTCTCTCGCTCTCTCGATCTGCTCCCTCTCTCTCTCTCGCTCGCTCGCTCACTCTCTCTGCTTTCTCTCTCTTGCTGCCTCTCTCGCTCTCTCGATCTGCTCCCTCTCTCTCTCTCGCTCGCTCGCTCTCTCTGCTTTCTCTCTCTCGCTCTCTGCCCGAAAGCGATTGTCGCTCGAAAACGGTCCCCCTCTCTTTCGCCGCTGCCTCTGCTCGGACACTCTCTGCCGTTGCTGCCTCTGCATCTCTTCCCTCTCCCCTCTGTGCGTCTCTATCTGATATTTGGGTAAGCCTCTTCTGCTTTCCTCAAGTTTTTTTTTCCTTGTTTTGCCATATTTCTTGTTGGGTTTTGTTGATCTGTGAATGGTTTTGATAGTCTGTTTTCTTGATTTTTGCTTGAATTCGAAGAGATTGAGTCGGGATTCCGGATTGGTGATCCGGAGCTAGGGGTAGGTTGGGGAAATGTGGTTGGTTTTTGCAGCGACGGAGACGGATTTCTCGTGAATCTGCATTTGATTTTTGTTGGGGGTGGGGGAAAGATTGGATTTTTTTGGGAGGGGAGAGGTTAGGAGGAGCAATGTAGCAAGATCAGCGGAAGAAGGTTAGGGTTTTTTTTTCTTTGTTTGAGTGCTTTGGTTCTGGTTTTGGACGATTGGAATCTGTTTTGTTAGGGTTTAGATATTGGAGCCTTCTGGCTAGATCTGTTTTGATAGCAATGGAAGAAGCTCAAATTTGCTGCTTTTTTTGTTTTAATTTGCTGGATGCTCACTTTAGCAAACCTCTTGATGGATTTGTTAAGTCTTTAGTTTGCTTTCCGATTCGTCTCTCTTTTTCTCTCAAGCGTGATTTTTCCTTGTTAGTTGTTCTAGTTTTTTCTTTTTCATTCGTGGGAGATTTCATGTTTCACACATTTTTTTTCCTTTTTTTCCCCTTCTGTTTTGTGCAGTGATTGGACATTGGAAATTCTTCTCTACTCCTTCATGTTTCCAGCTTTCAATTTCAGTCAATTTCATTGTCTTTTTTGATTTGTTTATATATGGATAAAAAAATATGACATTTCACATTTTAATCCTATTTATATATATCATAGCTGCAAAAGATGCCAAACAGAGGGAAAAAATGGGTCAAACCAGGAGAGTTGTCCCGTCAAGTGCAAGCATCCAATTATTTATTAAAGAGAAAAAATACAATTAAGCAGAATGCAGAAAAACTTACAACTCTAGGGCTCCAGCGGACCGCACGTGCTATATTTGGTTCGGCTAAAGGAACAAACGCGAAGAAAAGAAGAATGTCATTGGGAATGATAAGGATGAGAACTACATTCCAACAGAAGATGATGATGTAGATGATGAGACATCTTTGTCTCAATCGGATGAGGTAATCGTTATGTGAATGTCCATGACATTTACTTTAAATATGTTATTTTTGATGTTGACACTCGTGCTAAAATGATTTCCATTTCCACATTGCATGTTAGATGCTGACATTCATCTTTACTAATACTATTGATTTTTGCTATTAATTATTTATTTTCCTTGTCACTTTGCTTTAATCCAGATTGCAGATATGCCTCGAGATAGTAGGGCGAAACGTGCTCGGATTGTAGCAGCTGCACTCAGTTTAGCTGGTGTAGAGAGCACACATGAGGCCCTACCGACCACTTCGTCCTCACCGACTCAGCCTTCGACCACACAGCCCTCACCGACCATGCCTCCGACCACACAGCCCTTACCGACCCAGCCTCAGCCGTCCCAGCTACCGCCGAGTCCTCATACAGTGGGTAGTAGCGTAGGTGAGAAAATTATGACCTTTTAAAATCCTGAATTCACTTCAATTTAATGATTTGTGTTCACTAACTCATTTAGCATTGACATCTTAACAGCATCAGCCCCACCCTCTTCACAACCGAGCCATGTAAGGGGTGTTACGCGAGGGAAGAATGCGACGAAGCTTAGGAGACAGCTGGGTCATAACATCCCAGTTTCGATCCCCATCTCCAGTCATAGGCCAGAAGGAGAGCATGCCCCATTACTGGTTAACCATCTTGGGTTAGCCATTAGAGAGGTCGCCCCAGTAAGGCCCCATGGTTGGAAGAAGCTTGACAGTGGGATCAAGCTTGCAGTTATTGCTGGAGTTCAGGTAAACTAAAATAAGAAATATGTACCTAAATTATTATAGTTGTGCTCCTCATTACAATATCTGATTATATTTTATTATTACTAATCTTTATATGGCTCTCCCCTAATTGCAGCAATTATTTGATATCGGGGACTATGAGGGTGATATGCAGATAAAGGCGGACATTGACCGCCAATGCGGAACTTTGTATAAGGGTTGGAAGTACGAGCTGCATAGTCACTACCTTGAGTTGTTGGAGCAGGGGGTTCCCCGACCCCAAGACCACCCGGCACCTGGTTGTGATCCAGCTGATTGGCAGTTGATGATCTCACATTGCTGGGAATCACCAGCTTGGAAGGTAAGTTCGGGATGTTATCTACAACAATTAATTATATTCCAACGTAATTCTATTGGGAATGATATTTCTTGATGATTGCTATTGTATTAATTTTTTTCTATGTAGGCGAAGTCTAAAAAGGCTCAGGAGAGTCGAGCCAAGTTGCCATACAATCACACTAGTGGCTCAAGGTCATTCGCATCGAGGATGTCTATGATGGTACTAATTATATTCATATGATGAAACTCCATTAAGTTTATTAAGTTATCAATATGTAGCTATGTTCATATCTAATACAAACCTATTTCAAATGACAGGTGTCACAGAATGCCGGTCAGGCGCCGCCTATTACGCAGTTCTTCCGCGACACCCACTACAGACAAAAGAGTAATGAGTGGGTAAATGAGGTGGCTGAGCAGAGACATGTACGTTTGCAAATAAATAAATTAAAATTTGAATAATAATGCCACATAAACATTCTAATTCAATTAATGTTTTAAATGACAGGATGCATTAGTGCAGCGGATTGAGGAGCAGTCACAGCCCTCTGTCACAACTCCGATGAGTGAGGAGGAGATTGCTGTTGCTGTGCTTGGGAAGAGGTCTGGATACTTAAACGGATATGGAATATATACGAGGTCCTCGTCAGCCTCCACACAGTCTCGGGCGTCGCATTCTGAGGTGATCGCCTTGCGGGAGCAAGTGGCTGAGCAGGCTAGGAGGCAGTCTGAGCAGGACAAGAAATATCGTGCACCTTGAGGCCCTCGTGCGGCAGTTGGCATCTGTAGCAGGGATAGATTCGACCGGCTTATTGGACATCACGAGAGGGACCACTACTACTGGTGATGGCACAGCCACCGGAGATCATGATGCGACCCTGGGTGGTGGGGGCGCTCACCTAGGCCCATAGGTAAAAATAAAATAAAATATATTGCATTTGAAATATATATTACAAAACGGTAATGCTTATATTGTGATGTTTTGGTGATTTATGTTTCTGGTTGTCGATCGATTTTGTAGATTTTAAACCTTTTGGTTCTATATTTTCACTTTTTATGGGGTGTGATTGGTGAGGTTTTGCTTTCTTCTTCGTCATTGTTTCTTTTAAACTCTAGTGTTTGGAGGGAATTGGGATTTGTTTTCATGTCCCTCGATAGTGGGCCCGGTCGTCATAGAACATGACTTGAATCTATGACCTCAATGTTGCAATGGTGAGCACCTTTCACTGTTCCATGGGCTCTTATTCTCCACAATAATCTAACCATAACTTAAATAAACAACATGGTTATAAAAGCTCACATGTATATTTTAATCTGATCCTATCAACTATTCAAGTGTCGTGCCGAAAGTTTAGCACATATATTGTGTGTCCAATTCATGTTACATCAATAAAACAAGAGGCTGTATAGTTTTGCCTCCTAGTGAGTTTGTTGCTTAGGTGGCCTAGGGTGTAATGTAGTTGCCAAAGACACTAATGGTCTCTTTCAAACTAACATGGAACATTTGGTGTGTGCTCCTTCATTGCTACAGGTGGATACTCTAACAACGCAGTGGGGAAAAGATGGGGGACGGGTGGTTGAGAGACTACTTAACCAGGTTAAATAGCTATCCCATATATTTACGTTCACATGTTTTTCTTTTGGGTTCTTTACATATGTTTTTGGACACCTTCTTTTCCTAGACTATTGGTGTGTGAAAAATCTAGTTTTGTGGAGGCTAGAATTGTCCAAAAGACCCAAGAGATAGATGGTCTGGATTATCTTTCAATGCAACATACCAAGATGGTCCAAAATTGCTACAGAACACCTCAAACGTGGAACATGTCCCAAGTTCAACACTGCAGTACGGAACAGTACTGTTGCCAATGGCAATGGTGTCATGTTCAAATTCCAAAACTTTAGCCAATTGGCCTTACCAGCACCACTCCCACAACTCGCCATGATTGCTGCCCCTTGCCCCAGTGAGTCAATGCTTCCAAGCCCAAAGACTCCCCATCTGACACAAGATCAAATAAAAGCAGCATTCGATCTACTCTCGGACTGGTTCTACGAATCATGTGGGTCCATTTCTTTCTCCTGCTTTGACCACCCCAAATTCAAGGCTTTCCTTCACCACCTCGGCCTCCCACAGGTGAACAAAGCATGCATCTCAGGCAGAAAACTTGAATCCAAATATGCAGAGGCAAAACTTGAAACTGAAGAGAAGCTCAGAGATACCATGTTCTTTCAGCTATCCACCAATGGCTGGAAGAACAGAAGGGATATCCAAAACTCAATGGACATGGATGCTTTTGTAAATGTTTTGTTGAACCTTCCCAATGGAAGCAGTCTTTTCCACAAAGTGCTAATTCTTGGAGCTGGCAATGCCAATGTAGATTATATCAAAGAAGTATTGTGGTCTACAATTGAAGAAATTACTGGTGGTGATGTTTACCGAAGGGAGGTTATGGATGACGAGAATGATTCAGATTTGATTGCTTGAAAACATGATGATACTGCAGGTGAAGAAGCATTAGGGAGTATGCCTGGAGGTTGAAATCAAGGATAGCTACTGATATGTTGTTCTTTAGTTCAATTAATACGTCATAACTAGTGTAATCCTTCATGACTTCTTGTATTAATGGTTTTCACTCTTCTCCCAAAAGGTGTTTCTCATTTCAGAAGTGAACTTCCTTCATCCAATCCCCTCCCCAACCTTGTTGCTAATTCTCTTTTTCCTCTTTTATTTATTCAAAAATGCTATTAACATTACTGATGAAAAAAAAGTCAAAACCTATGTGGGTTGTTCCCCAGAGATGACAGTATTGGAATCACTTAGTATTCAGTCACCAATTTTCTCTTTTTAATTGAACACCCAGATACTTCACCAAGGGGATGAATAAGCACTCGTCTGTAGAACAATCCATCCAGTTTAGGAAATTCAAAGGTTTGAAATATCCAAGCCTGATAGACGATTCAGCACTCCATTAATTTACACATGAATGACTTTTTGACAGACTGTCCCTTGAGCACATTCTATCTTCTCCTAAAATGGGCATATAGATAAGGCTTAGTGGGCAACAACCCATTGCCTAAACTACGGTTTTTGGTGAAAAGCATAGCTGCTACTCATCCAATAAAAAATGCCTCATCTCCATTTGGAGAAGGCATAGTGTTATACACAAGCATTTTAGGATAGCAATCTAAAAACATGTTCCCTTGCAGCCCATTTGGATTTGGGTAACTTAAGTGCAGTGTTGAACTTGGGACATATTATCTTCTCTGTCTGCCTTGTAATAAGGTCGTTGATTACTCGATGCTTGAACCCGTTGGCTTGCGTTTTCTTGTGAGAGGAAATTAGTCGCCTGATATATATAAGATTTTGGCCAAGAGCACAAGGGCAGGATTACTAAACAGGAAAATGAAAATAAAGAAAGATTATGTTATTGTCAGTACCTGCATAAGAATCAAACTCGTATTAGATTGAAAAAGGTAATCTCTCTCTCTCAATTTTAACTTAACTTTTCATTTATGTAACACAGGGACTCTTTTATGAGCCTTAATGAGATCTTGAAGAGTTCAGCTGCTGACATTGCCCCTTGCAACCAAGTTACTACACAAATGTTTCCGACGCTTATATGGAAGCCATTCGAGATGCGGTTGTCCCGAAAATCGGATTTGATTTTGAATCAGAGAAAGAACATTATCATGTTAAGGTTTTAGTTTAACTCACTACCTTAATGGTTAATATCTGTATCTTGTCTGTTACTCATGGCTATAGGAAGTTATCATGTTTGCTTTTCATATTTCATGCAGATATATGACAAATACAGACCAAATGCGACCATTTCATGCAAATGTTGTCTTAAAGGATGGTGCGGGACTCGAACTTCAAAAGGCAAGTGTCTTGTCTCCATGTAATGAGTAGTTCTATCTTGATTTTATTAGTTTTCCGTTCAACAGTTCGAAGGTGCTTATTGTTTTTGACAATGAGGTTGCATGGAGGGTACATGTTTAAGTCATGTGACCATAAAAAAAAAAAGAAAAAGAAAAAGAGTTTGATGCTTGTTGACGTCGTTGTCGTATTATATATTGTTTCATGTCCAATACTTGAATTATGTGAGAAATCCGTCCAAGCCATGCCATTTATATCTGGTGCATCTGGTTATCATAGGTTGAGTGGGCAATGAAATATTCTATTAGAACAAAACATTGGAAAACCCTGTGAGAAATCCCTCCAAGCCATGCCATTTAGATTATTATTATTACTTTTTTTTTGTGCATTTTCATTGTTGGTTGCATGCAAACATTCTTGCATGGAAATTAATTTTTCATTTTTCATTTTGTATTTTCATCTGCATGTGTTTCCATCCTGTTGGGAAATGATTTTGCTTCTCGTTCAAGTGTTTGCAGGAAATCTGATTGTTGATCATTACTTGATATAGCTTGATTCTACAAGTGAGTCTATTTGCAGAACTACTTTGATTCAGGATGGAAGCAGAATCAAGCATCTTGTCTACTACCTCTGCAATATGGACTATCTTGCACAAATAAAACAAGTGTGCATCTTCTGGTAGCTATTATTGAAACATATTCCATTTCATATTGCAGGTCCAATTAAATCAGGCGTGGCACCTTGTAGCTGACATATCATGCCTTGATAAAGATCTTGACCTAAGGCTAATGCTGTCCACCAAGAGGATTTTGAAGGCACTAACTGTGAGTTTTGATCTGTCACGTATGGAAATGAATCATCCGTCGCTGGATTTTAACTGAATTGATAACTCTGTGAACAAACTGTATGTGTTGTTATCAGGATGAGGAACATGGCATAAGAGAGCTATTGAAGCATGCAGTTTTGGATCCTCGTGTGAAGGGGGTTCTGAGATGGCCTCCGGGGAATGAGACTTTCGGGGATAGGTTCTCTGTGGTTTTAATGTTTCATTTATAAGACTGGTGGGGGTGTTGGACTTCTTTTCGATTTGTTTGTATATTGGACATTTATACGATACTGTATCATTATTGATTGTAATATTTGTTTAATGAGATGAATGAATTAATGAAAAATGGAAATGGTTGTTTGATTTTTTATGTTGAATATAGGTATATGAATAGGTTAATTTTTTATATAGGTGTATAAATAGGTTTACAGGTGTATAAACAGGTTTACAGAAAAATAATAATTAAAAAATAAATATAATATGTAAAAAAAAAAGGCCTTTGCCGACGAATATTTTCGTCGGCAAAATTTAAATTAAAAATATAAAAACAATAAAATACTTTTGACGACGAATATTTGCGTCGGCAAAAGTAAAAATAAATTACATGAAACAAAATAAAATAGTTTCCCCGTCGAATAGTTTCGTCGGCAAAATTAAAAATAAACATTAAAAAACAGAATAAATTTATTTTGCCGACGAAAATGTTCGTCGGCAAAATTAAACATATAAAAATTAAAAACAAAATAAATTGATTTTGCCGACGAACATTTTCGTCGGCAAAATTAAACATAAAAATTAAAAAATATAATAAAATGGTTTTAACGACGCATATTTTCGTCGGAAACATTAAAGATAAAATTAAAAAACAAAATAAAATGATTTTGGCCGACGAAACTATTCGTCGGCTAAATTAAAAATAAAAATTAAAAAACAAAATAAAATGATTTTGGCCGACGAAAATATTCGTCGGCAAAATTAAAAATAAAAATTAAAAAACAAAATAAAATGATTTTGGCCGACGAAAATATTCGTCGGCAAAATTAAAAATAAAAATTAAAAAACAAAGTAAAATGATTTTGGCCGACGAAAACATTCGTCGGCAAAATTAAAAATAAAAATTAAAAAACAAAGTAAAATGGTTTTGGCCGACGAAAATATTCGTCGGCAAAATTAAAAATAAAAATTAAAAAACAAAGTAAAATGATTTTGCCGACGAAAATATACGTCGGTAAAATTAATATATTCGTCGCTAAAATTAATATATTCGCCGACGCAAATTATTTTCGTCAAAAAAAGTCTTTGTTGACCATCTTTTGCCGACGTTTGGCCGACGAAAATGTTTTCGTCGGGAAATAGTTTTGCCGACGAAAATGGGGATTTTGGCGACGAAAAAGTTCGTCACCAAAAGTGCAATTTGTTGTAGTGACATATCAAAATCAGGCTATAATGAAAGAGTAATTAAATATATCAAAATAATCCAACAAATTCAACAGAAAAAAAAAAACTGAAAATGTCAAACACCATGTAAATAAAAAAACCAACAGAGGTCCCATACCAGAAACTCATTTCTTCATATAAGTATAATGCAAAGACCATATCAGGACAAAAGAAACTGAGAAGTGACAATTCCTTAAACAAAAGAATCAAATGCCATTGCAGAAGAAAAAAAAAACATTAAAGAGTCATACCTTAATAGGCAATGGAGGGAGGCAACATGGATCGAAAGCTTAGAAAATAAGAGAGGTGTGTGTAAGACGAAGGCAACGGATTGAAAACTAAGAGAGGAAGAGGCATTCATGGGACTTGCATTTTTTACATTAAGAGAGGCAGATAGAGAGTCATTGGACCATTCTGCCTTGATGAGAGGTGTTAAAGAAGGAAACGTCATTTCTTTTAGATGTTGCAAAGTGAGACATTGGGAAATAATGTTTGATGAGATGGGTTGCAAGACAAAAGAAGGGATATGTTGATGTGGATGGAGACTCTGACCTGGCTCAAGGAGGGTTGAGAATTTGGTTTTTTTTTTCAACCGTTATTCAGCTTTAAGGGATAAGAATTAGTGTACTGAAATTTAAAGAAATTAGTTTTTGCATTAGTAAGCGGTGAAAGTTTACATTCCAATGACTTGAGGTGTTGGCGATTTTGGTCATTCCCATGCTAGATCAAACACCAACGCAATCAAACCAACACACAAAATCGCTACTAAAAATCACCAAAAATCAGCTGCATTTACAGTAACAAGCGTCAAACATCAACACAATCAAACCCTCAGCTGAAAACAAAAAAAAAATGCATACCGTGTAGTGAGAGATGAAGAGAGAGGACTCTTCGAATCGAAGAACTAGAGCGAAACAGAGCAGATCCGAGAGGATCTCGAAATGGAAACCCTAAAAACCACCGATCTGAGCTCTAGTAGCAAAAAAATTGCATTTTTCTCATCTGGGGGGTTTGGGGAGAGAGAAAAAGAGGGGATTTTTTGTTGGAGGAGGAAATGGGACGGGGGAGGTTTTGTGATTTAGTGGTGTGTCTGAAGAGGAGGAGGAGAAGGCAACATTTGTACTGCTTATAGGGAAGGGAAAGGAAAGGAAAGAGAAAGGGGGGGTTTTGTGGGATCTTGATCGAAGTGTTGTGTGTTTGGGCGGCCGAGCTATAATAGCTTGAAACAACAGCAAATCTCTTCTTCACTTCTCTCTCCTGCGTAGGCAACAACAACAAAAACCCCTACCTCTCGCTTTCTTGTGAGATAAAAAGAGAGCAGAAGGAAGGAGGGAAAAAGAGGGGAGACGGCAGAAGGGAAAAAAAGAGCAGAGGGCGAGAGGGAAAGAGCGAAAAATAATTTTGAAAATATATTGAAAAATAAATTTAATGAATTGATTTATCTAACCTTTGCCGGCGAAAATAAAAATACGCCGGGAAAAATGGAACCTTTGCTGGTGAAAACAAAAATACGCCGGTAAAAATGATACTTTTGCTGGCAAAAACAAAAAAAACGCCGGGAAAAATGGGACCTTTGCCCACTAAGTAATATCGTCGGGAAAACTATATCTTTTCCGGCGAAATAAGCTTTTGCGCCGGCATAAGTTATACTTTTCCCGGCATTTATTTATTACGCCAAAAAAAAACGCGGGGAAAAGTACAAATTTTTGTAGTGTAGTCTTGGGAGGATATTGATAGTTCGCATCTATGCTATATATGGTGTGCTTTGTTAGGCATGCTGGAGTGCAGCCCACAGTTTCATGATAGCTTCGCATAGAAATGATCTGGTTAGAATGAGTTACATCCAATTGGACTTCAATAAGTTCTATGATCATTAGTTTTTGAAAAAGAAATACATACATACATACATACTAGCAAGATTAAGCTACAGTTTTTGCTTATGTGCTTCTTTGGCCTACTAAGGTCTTGAAGCCAAACTACTATGAATGAATTTGACATGGTATGGTGAGCTACATCCAATTTGACATTAAATAGTTCTATGATCATTATCTCCACTTTGTATTAATCTAGATAATTGCAGCTTGATCAATATGCATCAAGGTGGGTTATGTAAAAAAGTTCCTACGCAGGCCACGATATGTCCTATCTTCAAGACTTGAAGACACTATCAATCCTATGAAAATGGAGAAGTTACAACCGGGATTGTGCGGAAGAGGAGACTTCAATTGTAAGGTTGGGATTATCTGATTGTATTTTTGTGTCACCCTGAAGAATCGCCCCTCAAGAAGTCACCTTAACCCCCCTCATCTCTCTCTCTCTCTCTCTCTCTCTCTCTCTCTCCCACTTCTCTTCCTCAACATTCCCGATCCTCTCTCCTTTCCATTTCTCTCGAACTCTCCCTTGTTCTCTTTCAATAAGAAGAAGATGGCAAGTTCATGATCAAGGCAGATCTCTTGCCCGTCCCGTCCTCTTCAAGATCATGAGTGGGTGAGAATGCGATCATGTTGAATGAGGGAGAACTATTTATTTACTCTTTACAACATTCTATGCTTGGATTTGTTACCATTAAAAATAAAGCTTTTTGTATATATCCCCTAAGGTTTGTAGGATTTGTAAATAGGCCCCTAAGGTTTTAATATTTATAAATAGGCCCCTGCCTTTTCTTTTTAATACCTTTCATGTCCCTAAAATCAATATTCTTAATAAGAATGGGCAGCCACCATGAGATTTGTGTTTGACTTTTAAATAGATGATAACTTTTCCCTTATATCCATAATTTTATCTCAAGTCCCAAAATGTTCATAACTCTCTTATGCATATAACCAAGGGTTGATCCAGAAGCCCCACTCATATCTAAGAAAAGTTTTAAATCCTGAAGACACTATCAATCGTATGAAAATGGAGAAGTTACAACCGGGATTGTGCATAAGAGGAGACTTCAATTGTAAGGTTGGGATTATCTGATTGTATTTTTGTGTCACCCTGAAGAATCGCCCCTCAAGAAGTCACCTTAACCCCCTCCTCTCTCTCTCTCTCCCACTTCTCTTCCTCAACATTCTCGATCCTCTCTCCTTTCCATTTCTCTCGAACTCTCCCTTGTTCTGTTTCAATAAGAAGAAGATGGCAAGTTCATGATCAAGGCAGATCTCTTGCCCGTCCCGTCCTCTTCAAGATCATGAGTGGGTGAGAATGCGATCATGTTGAATGAGGGAGAACTATTTATTTACTCTTTACAACATTCTATGCTTGGATTTGTTACCATTAAAAATAGAGCTTTTTGTATATACCCCCTAAGGTTTGTACGATTTGTAAATAGGCCCTTAAAGTTTTAATATTTATAAATAGGCCCCTGCCTTTTCTTTTTAATACCTTTCATGTCCCTAAAATCAATATTCTTAACAAGAATGGGCAGCTACCATGAGATTTGTGTTTGACTTTTAAATAGATGATAAATTTGCCCTTACATCCATTATTTTATCTCAAGTCCCAAAATGTTCATAACTCTCTTATGCATATCACTAGTGTTGAGGTCAACATCTACCATCGCTCCTGAGCGGTCATAATTGTGGTCGAGCCCTCGCCCTCACCATAAAACTATTGTTGTGCCATTTCCTATCACCAATTGGTTTTGGGATAAGTGGCACCTCAATGAGGTGTAAGATCCTACAAGTGGTATCAGAGCCTGGTAGGTCGGGTGTTGTGCCATTTCCTATCACCAATTGGTTTTGGGATAAGTGGTAGCTCAAAGGGGTGTAAGATCCTACAACTAGGGGTTGATCCAGAAGCCCCACTCATATCTAAGAAAAGTTTTAAATCCCCCCCTGCACAAATTCTAAAAATTTTATATTTAGCCCTTTCCCCTAAATGTGTTTTACATAGAGCCAAACACCACCACCCCCTCATAAATTCTAAAAATTTATATATATTTTTTACATTTGTCTGTTCCCCCAAAAGTTTTTTATACCCCCTACACATGATGCATAATCATGTATTTTGGAACTTTCAACAATCCAACGGTGGGTCATGTATAGATTGGATAAATCATAACTGGTTATAAGTACAGGCGTTGATTGTTGTCGTGATCAATCTGGATTTAATGAAATGAGCCGTGGCCTGTATTGATAAAAAAAAATTAATTTATGTAGGGTTATTCTCTCCCACTAAATGCAATTGTTAATGTTACATGCTTTAAAAAAAATTTAGTCAAAACTTTTGAAATTATGCATATAAGGATAAAAAGCGATGGACAATAGTGTGATTTCACTCTAAAAACCTATGGTGGTGAGAAGACTATTGGTTTTGTGGACAGAGAAGGTATTAAAATAAAAATACAGGGGCCTATTTGCAATACGAAAACCTCAAGGGCCTATTTACAAATCCTACAAACCTTAGGGGTATATAAAAAAAAAAAAAACTCTTAAAAATATGTGTGCTAGCTCAGATTTGTTACCCATCAATTTATTAGAACACTATCAATATTATAATTAATATTGTAATTAATTTGTTTCATCATGTATATTATTTCACCATGCGTTGTTCATGCGCCCAGATAAAAGATGAAGGCTAGCATTAGCCACACACATATATAAATGGATAGATAGATAGATATAGATGGAGAGAGATAGATATACACACACAAAATTTGTGCACAACCTTGTGCGCCCGTTTGGGGCCAAAACTATTCATAAAAAGGTCGGGATTGAAAGATCCAAATATGACCAGCCTATATGCAAAATTTTTAGTCCATCTAATCATCCTATTCCCTTCATCTTTGGCCCTCAAGTTTAATGATTTTAGAATGCGTCATTTTTTTATTTTAATTCAATTATTAGTCCCATTTGGATAAAAATATGGGATCAATGACATTGTGGGGTGGTTGTGTCCTATTTCTAATTGATCATAGGATATTGGCTCGCAAAAACTGTGCTCAACTACTGCATTTGCGGTTAAGCTCACCTGAATATCTGTGTGTGTATTTATGTATGGGCAAGGCTTTCCTAAACTTAAGCTTAGGATAAGGTAAGCTCAAGTATGTGGTGAGGCCCACCTGGGGACCCACATGGGGATAGAGATAAAGGAGATTTCAAGGACTCCTTGAGACCCTCCTCTCTGTTAAAAATCAACCTTAACCGTGATTTCTATCATCTCCATCTGGGCCCCAAAAATATAATGGTCAACAGTCCATTCGGATCGATACACAATTGATCAAACGGTCCAATAAATTCGGATCTAACTAAAAGTTGGTGGACATGTGCATTTCAAGGGGTTTGTGTATTTGGTCCATTTAGATGGACCAAGGATGGGACCCACAAGCGTAAACTTATAGGATTTTATTCTAATCCTAAGCTTGAGCTTAGGAGAGCCTTGCATAGTCTTTTGATAACCTAAGTCTAACAAGCCTAGAGTTCAAGTTTAAGCTTGGCCTATAAAGGAACCAAAATCCTATTATCATCCCACCCAAGGCCTATATCCTCAATTATCAAACTAGAGCTCGGGGCGAATTCAGAGCCCTAGCAAGGCCAACCTCAAAAATAGTACTCAAATTATGGTCTAACTAAATATTCCGACAACCTTTCTAATCATTTTACCATTCTACTAGTGATTCGCTGGTAAGGCATCTCCTTTTCCATTTAAATAACCAGGAATCGATCTCTATTACTGTCATGCTGATTAGTGACATATAATGTGCATAGGTGTATGAGTTGAGTATCTACCAAAGTTTAAAAATAGGGGCTGTTAGCAATAGGAGATTTGAATAATATTTTTCAGCCTTATGTGATTTGGCCAAAACTTTTTTGAAGCACTTAGAATTGAGTTACTCAGGTTCTAGAAATTTGGGAGAGCCATCTATTAAAATAAACCTAAAACAAATGTCGGTTAGACTTTAGAGCTCAACATGGAGCTTCATTCCCAATCGAATCCCATTTATGCTATATCACGTGCCATGAACTATTGCTATGACGAGGACTCCACCAACCTTCGATTTTGTAATTGGAAGCCACCATCAACCCAACACTTTCTTTCTTTTAATTCACTCTTTCTGAATCAGATACGTAGAGAAAAAAGATGAAGTGGCAACTCGTGGCTGCATCTATCGCATTGTCAAATTCTGGCTCGTCGCAGAATTGAAAGTTCTCCTTCATTCCATCATCTTTTTGGAAAGAAAATGTTTCTTTCAAACCCATTAAGACATATGCCCGGGCCCGGGCAAGGGCCCAGCCCACTAAGTTCATCAGTAGTAGAGATAGTAATGGGTCAGGCTCGAATTAGGGTGTTCTCATACCTGACTGACCCAATTGACATACAACTCATTTCAACGGGTTGGATCATAAACAATCATTTACGTATGTAAATATCATACATGTCTAACCATATTTATGCATGTTGGCATGTTTTTTAAACTGGTGCCAAAATGGCCTCAATTTTAGCCATGCATTTGTACAGCTGAGGTGTGAAACCAACTCACACACCCAGGGGCGGAATCAGGAATTTTTTTTAGGGGGGGGCCAAAGTAGAAAAAATCCATTAAAAAGTTAAAAAATTTAATAATTAAATGCATAATAGATAGCACTTAAAAGTGAAATTACATTACTATTATTTAGAAAAATTAGTATCTTAGAAGTTCATGTCATAACCCTTGTCAACTAGCACTCAAAAGTGAAATTATTGACTATTATTTTGGAACAAACAAATATGCCCACTATTATATATTTATGAGCAAGACCCATATTTAAAATCTAGACCATTCAAAAGGGTGGTCCCACTAGTTTTATCTCTTCAAAAGAATTTACTTCAATTGAATTAATCCTGACATAGATAATCACAATTAAAATATAACTTTTTTAGAATTGTTTTTCCTCTTTCCTTTCTTCATTTACTTTCCTTTCTTTTCTTCGATTCCATCATTCTAATCTTTCTCCACCAGAATCTACTTTGATTTTGTTCCTTTTTTAGAATTATTTGTTTCCTCCTTCCTTTCCTTTCTTTTCTTCCATCATTCTAATATTTCTTCCCAAAAATCTGCTATGATTTTGTTACTTTTTTTAGAATAAAAAACTAAATTGATTAATTAATATTATAAGGAGGGGCCATTCCTCAGAGAAGATCACAGGGCCAGAAGGACCTTGATAGATTTTCAAAAGCCCCCCCCCCCTAATTCCGCCCCTGCACACACCTCCCTTTACGAAGACACTGCTACAGTGATTTACATGGTGAATTAATTTGTCTCTCATGGGGCCATCAAAAACCTTATTTTTTAATTTTTGTGGGCCCTAATTCATGATCCGAACTGTCTATCTTCTTTAATAGCTTAAAACAGCAAAGAGATGAAATTTAGATTTCATTTTTTCATATATTTTAAGAAATTTGTAAAAGAATTCAAATGGTTAGATCCTTTTTTTTTTTACTTATGTGGCCGCCAATTTATTATCCGAACCGTTTATCTTTTTTATATGGCTAGAAAAAGATAAAGGATAATATTCATGATCTTCATTCTTTATAGATTTTGAGAAATTTATGAAAATTCCAAAAAACCTAACAAATACATCTAGAACCGTTGCATCTACTCATTCACATGTGAAAATGGTGATTTTAACTGACATTGGAATGTATTTCATTTTCACACGTCTATCATTTACATATGCAACTGATTCACATGTGTACATATAAAAAATCGACTTCTAAAGTCAGATGTAGTAGAGGATCAACACTCTTTGTAGGGATTCCAACCATGGGTGTTCATGGTCCGAGTCTTATCGGGCTTAGGCAAATCCAAGCACACCCATGCTTTAAAACATTGGCTGTATCAGGCCCAATCTGATACACGCTATAAATATAAGCCCCAAGCCTGCCCATTTAGTCAATCGATACAGGCCATAGCCGGGCCTTCATTTCATCAGTTATGTGGGCTTTTTTAGCAATGACTTAAACAAATTATCACTTAATTACGTTATTCAAGCTAGGCTTAAGGCTTCCTATCACTTAACCCAAATCCATCCCAAATCTAAACAGGCCCAAATTATACATTCAAGCCCGGCCATGAGCCGACCTTTGTGAACGCCCACAGTTTTCTATATATATTTGTGTCATCATCCGAACAAGATGATGTGGTGATATCTATATTCCCTACGCGATGGACTCTCACTCTTTGGACCACGTACGCGACGTGTACGCTGTATGCGCAAATCTCGCGTACAAACGTCTTCTAGAGACCTCACAATGGAATCCCATTGCCAACCGCGAACGAAAACTTAGTGACGAAGCAATTTTGGGGGTCATAAACTGGATAGGCTCTCTGTCAGTTTCTTTTTTTTTTTTCATGCCAGCTTTCAAATCCACTTTGGTGTATATATAAATATCTATTCTCATCTTTGCGCCTCTATATAAATACAGGCTCCATCAGAAGAACAGGAATCTCTCTCAAAGAAGGACGAACTAGTTATTACGGTTTTGCTTTTCTCCCCCTTCTTTTGGTGAAATCTGAGAATTAGAGAGAGTTAGAAATGGAGGGTTTGGATCTCTTCAGCAACTTGCCGGAAGGCTGCATTTCTCATATCATCTCTTTCACATCTCCTCGAGATGCGTGCAGATCCTCGGCCGTGTGTTCCATCTTCCGATCCGCTTCAGAATCTGACAGCGTCTGGGAGAGATTCCTCCCGCCCGATTACCCGGATGTCCTCGCGGGATCCGTTTCTCCTCCTGTGCGTTTCTCGTCCAAGAAGGAGCTCTTCTTCCGGCTCTGCGAGCCGGTTCTCATCGACGACAACAAGATGGTAGATATTCGTTCATATCGACGTCTTTGACTGATTGATTTATTTATTTTTTTCTTCTGTCCCTAACCCTTGCTAGAAAGGTCAAATATGGAATCCCATTTTCTGTTTGATGAATTCATATACATAAGATTGTGTTAATCAGTTGTCTTGTGTAAGGAGTTAAGTTCTCGGCCATCCATAATCGAATAGATAAACGAGTAGTTTTTAGAATAAGCAAAGAAATGTATTTCATCAAAAAAAAGTTGTAAGTATTTAAAAAAAGAAACTTGGATTGAGGTAAATTTTGAGGGTACCTCAACTAACTGTAGGGCCCCAGTGTGGATTTCCACCACTTTTAACAGTAAAATTTCTCTGGGTTAAAGCCTTAGTTCTATTAGGATTCTAAAATTTTATCAATTGGAGCTTTTGTCTCACCTGGTCAATTATAAAATAGGGTCAAAGCTCTTTCACCTCCCATCAGGTTGGCACCCTAATATGAATGCAACCTGGCCTAGGATTAGATCACATCTAATCCTTGACCAAATCTTTAATTAATATGCTTGATGATCACGATCATGATGATAAATGGTTTTATGTTGGCAGAGCTTTTCAATAGAGAAAACGACCGGCAGAAAGTGTTACATGTTGTCTGCAAGGAAGCTGCGGATCACATGGGGTGATACTCCAAGTTATTGGAGGTGGACTTCTCTTCCGGAATCAAGGTTAGTACTGGTCCTTCATTTTTAACCACTCATAGAGGGGATATTATTTATGGATATTCGCTCCTCGTCCTTCATTTTTAACCAACCACTCATAGAAATACAATCCTATGTATTCAATCACATGAAACAAACATGCCATGACATTAAAATCCTAGAGATTCTAAGAAATTTATTTTTTGAAAGTGGTTAAAATTGGAGAACAAGGGTGGTCCATAAAACGGCTATTATATATCCCTTTAATCGAAAACGAATTAGGGGGAGATGGTAAATGAATACCCAGTCATCGCCCTTGTAATTCAGTTTCCCTGAAAATCAAGGTTCTATCTAGATCTCTACCTTATATCCTCCACTCCCCATCTCTTTTATTATCCATTGTTGATCCATTTTACCATGAATGACTATGGGTTCAATTCCATGCAAACAAACCAAATTATGTACGCAGGGATTCTAAGCAATAAGCAGCAACAATTAATGAAAGTGATTGAATAACAGTGGCATACAAAACTATTTACGCAAGCACTACAAGACAAAGTTTTACTTCTCCCCAATTTATTAAAGTTGAGGAGAGTAAAACACATGAGGGGTAGGTTTGAAGCCCCTACTTTTTGTCACATTTGCAATTTAGTCTACCCTACCTTTTTTTAATCCAAAATAAAATTTTATGTGAGATCAATTTTTCTCTTTTTACTTCTTCTGTTGAAACACCTAAGATTTTATATCACATCAATCATTTCTTTACTCTCCTTCTGCTCTACTCTTGCTAAACAAACAATCTTAAGTCGCAATTGGAGAAAACATAAGAAAATGAAGGGGAACAACTATTCCCACCTCTATTGATTCCGGCTGCAAAAGCCCATATTCGGTCGAAACAACTGGAATGGGCACCTCCCATTGTTTTACCCAGTGCATGTAGATATGAGAGTTTGCATGTGTCTCTAGGGATTAGTTATTAGTCGTAAAGAATCAAGTGTCCATCGGGGTTAAGGACAAGGCTGGTTGGGAGATTGAACCCAAAACTAAAAAAATAAAAAAACTAAAATGGGCCGGAATTGAACCCAAAACTTTCATGGGAAGATTCCATTCCGCCCCACGCCAAATTTGAAACATTCCCGCCGGGATTCACGGCTATGTTTCCATTGTAACTTTATTCATTCTAAGTCTAAGTCGAAACTTGACTTTGTTTTTTGCTTCAATCCTTAAATATTCGATAACCTTTCTCCTGTTCTTCCCTCTATAGGTTCCCAGAGGTGGCAGAGCTATTGGGTGTCTGTTGGTTAGAACTCAGTGGGAAGATTGATGCTCGTCTTTTGTCTCCCAAAACTACTTACAAGGCCTACCTTGTCATCAAAGTTTGTGAAGAAGCATATGGATTGAACTACCCCGCAGAAACTTCAGTTAAATTAGGGGATCATGCATCCAACAACACAGCCATTTTGCAACAGAATGGGGCCCGAAGGTTCCATCGATGGACTGCGTTAGATCATCTTAATATGTGGCATAGTGTAGAGTCAGTGATCAATAGAGGTGATGATGGGCAGGTCCCACAAGCAAGGAGTGACGGATGGAGGGAGATTGAGATGGGTGAGTTCTTCAATGATGAGGGAGAGGAAGGAGACATAGAGATGAGTTTTATGGAGGTGAAAGGTGGTGAGTGGAAGTCAGGGCTTATTGTTGAAGGCATTGAGCTGAGGCCGGTGTGTGAGTGATGTTTGTGGAGGCGAATTTATCATATTCTTGAAACTGATGTGTGTCCATTATTTTCTATCAATGTGCCCTTTTCTCCATACTAAGGTAGTACAATTGTGCGCTTCTATTCTATTACAATGGTCTTAAAGGGTGGTATCTGTCGAACAACGGGTGTAATACCATTTGTCATTTTCTTGAGTCTTTGTAATCGTCATATTCTATGGTTTGGGTTGCTGATGAATTTCTGTGAACTCATACTGTTTGGCAGAGTTGAGTATTGATGCAAAAAAAGATAAATTGGGTCATGCTTTCTCTATCCGGAACGATTCATTCCTACATGGATTCTTGTCCAAGTGTCACAGGTGTAATTGTTGATTTGGGCATTGATGCGAGCCCTAATGCCAATTAGTCTTGGGAGGATATCGATTGTTTGTGTCTATGCTATGGTTTGGCATGCTGGAGTGCAGCCCACAGTATAGTTAAGCATATAAATGACCTGGTTAGAATGAGTTCCATCCAATTTGACTTTAAAAAGTTCTATGATCATTAGTTTTTGAAAAAGAAATACATACATACATGTTTGAATGAGTCTAGCAAGATTAACCTATAGTTTTTGCTCATGTGCTTGGTTGGCCTACTAAGGTCTTGAAGCCAAACTACTCTGAATGAATTTGACTCTTATGTGACCTTAGTAGACAATGATGTCATTGATTGCAGTTGAAATATCAAACTCTATGCAGATTGGTGAAGTGGAGAATCTCATGTGACCTGAGATGTCTAGCCCTTTTATGTTGAATGAGGATTGAATGTGGACTGCTTTGTTGAGTTCCAAACCATCGATTTTTGGAAATCTACAAGTACAAAATGTACTTTTTCAGTCCATAGGGTGAGGTACAAAATGCACTTTTCATGTGCAAAAAAGGGAGTGTCGCTCACTCTATGGTGATGGAAAGATGCATATGAACATTCCCCATATATATTCTCATTTTAGCGGGTCTCCATTAGAAGAACGAGAATATTTAAGGACAGAGACGGCCCTGTGCCAAAGCCCAAGAAGCCGCCGCTTTAGGCCCCCATTTTTTTATCCATTTTGGGGGCCCCAAATTTCTTTAGCCCATATAATATATAGGTCTGTAAAAAATAAAAAAAGGCTGCCCAAGACATGAGAAAGAGCCCAATTTCTAAACAGCCCATTACAAAAGGGCCCTAAATTAATGATTTTGTGTTATATTTAAAAGTAAAAAAACGGAAAAAAGAGTATGAAACTTTGGAAATTTGAAAAAATTAAGTCGGCTATTATAGAGTAGTTTTGGATGCCGATTCACTTTCGACTTCGGAGATCAAATACACCCCCCTCTTTCTCTCTCTCTTCTTATTCACAATCAAAACTGGGTCTCCTTATTCCCAATTAAAATTGGGTTTTTGGACTGCAAAACCATTTTCGACTTTCCGTTTATGTATTTCACCGCTTTGTGCCGACGAGCTGGGAAGAGAATCGGGTGATTGAACATTCTCTCCTTTCCAAGTTTCAAAGAATATTTTAAAAATGAGTCATTATTTTTTTTTATCTGTTCTTTTAATCTTTTTTACTTTTAAGGGGACAAGACTATTGATTAACATATTATTTTTGTTATATAAAAATTTGTTGTATACATAAACTCAATATAAAAATAAAAGGATAAGAAAAGGTACTACTAAGTTTAACCACAATATCAATTAAATCAAATGATCTTTCGCTTATTATGAAGAAAAAAAATCAGTTGAATCATCACATTATGAAAATACAAATAATTAGTAGATGGGTTATGTTTGGCAAATTTGTTGATTGTTGTTTATTTGATTTAATGATTTACAGATGCTCTTATGGTGTTGATTGAGTTATTGATGCCGGCCTAGCACTCTATTGTTTCGCAACCTCGGTAATTTTACCTGGATTTGAAGCTTTTGAATTTGGATTGATCGTTGGTTCTTGAGTTCTACATTAGATTGTTTTCTATAATCATGCATCCTAAAAAGTGCCTCTTAGGGTCTGGAAAAAAAAAATGAAAAGTTGATGCACTTATTCAATCTCAATCAGGAGCTCTTGATAAGTTTGTTGTTGCTAAGAAACAAATAGATGATTCAGTTCCAGTTGAAAATTTTGAGGATGAAGAATTTATAGATTCAGTATATGATTGAACCTAAAGAGGTTGCAGCTAGAATGAATGTTGAGCCGGCATTTTAAGAAAAACGAATCATATATAGAAAGAAGCAATTTGACGAGAACAATAGTGAAGAGGCGACAAAGTCAGCTGAAGAATTTTTTAGAGTGAAGTATTTCTTATATATTGTAGATCAAGCTCTTTCATCACTTCAAAGCCGGTTCGAACAGTTTCAAGTATATGAGAAAACTTTTGGATTTTTGTTTGACTTGAAGGATTTAAATGCTACCAATGATGAAGCTTTGATGTCCTATTGTGCTAATCTTGAAATTTTTTTGAGCAACGATGCGCTTTCTGATATTGACGGGAGAGACTTATTTTCAGAATACAAAGTGTTAGAAAGAAGTTTTGCCAAAAGAAACAACCAAACCAATTGATGTGCTTAATTATTTAAAGGTGATGGATGGTTGTTTTCCCAATACATGGATTGCATACAGAATATTGCTAATTATATCAGTTACAATTGCCTAGGTAGAAAGAAGTTTTTCAAAATTAAAGTTGATCAAGCCTTAACTTTGGTCTACCAAAGGACGAAATACTTATTACGGTTTTACTTTTCTTCCCCATTTTTGTGAAATCTGAGAAACAGAGAGTGAGAAATGGAAGGTCTGGATCTCTTCAGCAACTTGCCCGAAGGCTGCAATTCTCATACCACCTCCTTCACATCTCCTCGAGATGCGTGCAGATCCTAAGTGGGGCCCTATAGAGCTGGACGGTCGTTAAAATCTATGTGCTATAGTTTTATACCTCCAAGGCTGCTGGTATTCGAATAGAGAAAGTCTCCTGTAATTGTTTATTTACAAGGCAGCAGCATATATGGTGGAGGAGCAGGAAGCTTAAAAAAGATGAAGGACTTTGGACTTTGGACTTTGGACTTTGGGTGTTATTGGTTTTCCTTTCACCCTTTTGGTGAAATCTGAGAATTAAAGATTAAGAAATGAAGGGTCAGGATCTCTTCAGCAACTTGCCTGAAGGCTGCATTTCTCATATCATCTCCTTCACATCTCCTCGAGATGCGTGCAGATACTCTGCCGTGTGTTCCATCTTCCGATCTGCTTCAGAATCCGACAGCGTCTGGGAGAGCTTCCTCCCGCCCGATTACCCGGATGTCCTCGCGGGATCCGTTTCTCCTCCTGTGCGTTTCTCGTCCAAGAAGAACCTCTTCTTCCGGCTCTGCGACCCGGTTCTCATTGACGACGACAAGATGGTAAATACTCATTCATATCCAAGTCTTTGATTGATTGATTTATTTATTTTTTTCTTCTGTGCCTGTCCCCTGCTAGAAAGGTTAAAAATGGAAGAGCCCTGCTACCTGGACGTACTTGGTGCTCGGTATTTGGACCGACTCCACGATATCCAATCGATATCACCCTGGATATCATGGGTCGGTCCAAAGAACGAGCCCCAGAGTATGTCCAGGGAGACTTTTTCAATATGGAATTCAAGTATTTTTTTTTTCATTAACTGTTTGATTAATCCATATACATGAGATTGTGTTAATCAGTTGTTTAGGAGTTAGTTTTCGGCTATCCATAATCGAGTGTCTTTCGGATTAAAAGACATCGTGTACAGTGGGATATAGCCTAATTATAAAAGAAATGTATTTCATCAAAAAAAGTTGTAGTATTTAAAAAAGGAAAACTTGGATTGAGGTAAATTTTGAGGATACCTCAAACAATTGTAGGGCCCCACCGTGGATTTCCACCACTTTTAACTGTAAAATTTCTCTGGGTTAAAACCTTAGTTCTATCAGTATTCTAAAATTTTATCAATTGGAGTTTGTCTCACCTGGTCAATCATAAAATATGGTCAACTTATGTTGGGTGAAATTTCAATAATCACTGACAAACTTAATTACCACCATTAGGAGTTGGGCTCACCTTCAAATTATTAGGAACTTCGTAAAACTATCAATATTGAGTAGAATAAAAGGCCAGATTTCGTTTACAAAGGAAATTCCAGCATAAAAAATAAATAAAAAAAAAGTGAACATTAAACATGGTGTTGACTTTGATCAAACATTCTAAGGTGTTGGCTTTGATCTAATATTTGAAAGTGAGCGGCAATGTTCAACGCCACACCAATATGTCGTTTTCTTTAAGGTCAAAGCTCTTTCACCTCCATCTGGTTGGCACCCTACTATGAATGCAACCTGGCCTAGGATTAGACATCTAATCCTTGACCAAATCTTTAATTAATATGCTTTATGATCACGATCATGATGATAAATGGTTTTATGTTGGCAGAGCTTTTCAATAGAGAAAAGGACTGGCAGAAAGTGTTACATGTTGTCTGCAAGGAAGCTCTGGATCACATGGGGTGATACTCCATTGTGTTGGAAGTGGACTTCTCTTCCGGAATCAAGGTTAGTACTTATTTAATCCTACTTTGTAAGTGTGTGGGGAGATTTCCAGAACCACAGGATTAAGCTAATCACAGCCATCCGATGAGACTAAGCACTCTCACGTGCCATCCGCGTGCCATCCACGTGGCACCAAGCTCACCCCGGCTACCGGGACAGGAGGTCCGGCCGAAGTCAGGCGGCTCCGGGCCCTTAGTGCCGAATTGGCCCACCTCGGGCGTCATCTCGGCAAGGAGCTCCACCTCGGCTGAGCCACCCCGGGTACCATCTCGGCAGAAAGTTCCACCTCGGCTGAAGAAGCCGGGACAGAAGCCGAGGCAAGAGAGAACCTTCACATGCGCCCCTCATCCCCCACGTCATCAGGCACGTGGAGGGATAGGGGCACGAGCTAGTGGGACAGACGTGACATCCAGCCGCCCACAATCTTCGCCAGATCCCTGACAGAACGGCATCCAGCGGCTGAGGCCACATCAGGGCAGGGCCCGAGGGCAGATCCGCTGGTACCCCTACCGCCAAAGGCGCCCAACAGGATCTGGCCCAACAAGATGTGCATTAAATGCGATGTGGGCTGACCCGACGGGCATTTAATGCATAGTGGGCTGGATTGGACCACAATTAATGCAATGTGGGCTGATCATGACTTCCCAATCAAATCACGGGACCCACACCACAATATCTCCCAAAGATACGATCTAAACTCTATAAATAGAGGCTCAAGCCATCGTCCAAGGTACGCACAATCTCATGCACAGAGCCCTTACTCTGCCTCTCTTCTCCCTCTCCTTCCATTGTTCCAGTTCTCACACTGACTTTGGCATCGGAGAGCCTTGTGCTGCTAGCAGCCAGGGTCCTCTGACGTGTTTTCCTTTCTTCCTCCTCAGGTCCAGTCGGAGCCACAGCAATCTTCATCCAAGCCACCCGAATCAAGGGGCCTAATCACTGCTTTAAAGTCCTTAATTTTTAGGCACTTACAATTGGCGCCGTCTGTGGGAAAGTACTAACCCATACCTCAAAACCTTTCCCAAATCTCTCTCAAAACCTTTCCTAAAACCCTTTCCAATCACCATGGCTCCGAGAAACAAGAAAGGCGCAGAGCACCCGAAGTCCCTCCCCCCAGGGCCGCTGGTTCTCCCTGGACCATTGCCCTACGCGTCAAGGGAGGTCGCAGAGGTAGAAAGCTACCACACTGAGTCCGCGTCATCACCGCTAGAGGCGGAGGATCCACCGCGGCTGAACGCTCCCCTCCAGGAGCGCTTCTCGAAGGGCAAGGCCCCAGCAGCGGCGGGGTCACATCGGTCCGGGCGCCACTCGGACCGCGACGGCAACAGAGCCGACCCCGCTCAAGCCGCAATCAGGGCTCAGAATCTCGCCCTCCAGGAGAAAGATGATCTCATCCGCCAGCTCAGGCAGCAGCTCCGAGAGAAGGGACCAGTCCCCGGCGGCGGTGATCCCGTAGGCAGGAAGGATCCCGTCACCGGTAAAGACCTGAGGGATCATCTGAACGATAAAAGTCGCGAGCGAAGTCACGTAGGGAGCTCCTGCCATAACCACGAGGACAGGGGATCGGTGCCAAGATCGGAGGCGGCAGACCAGCAGGCTCTGATCAACCGCTTGGTCAAGCAGGCCCTCCAGAACACCCTGAAGGAGGCAGGGCTCGCCCAGAGCCAGCCGGACCTCCCCGACTTCTCTGGCCTCGACTCGTCACCCTTCACCAGAGAAATAATCGAGTACCCCCTCCCCAAGAAGTTCAGCGTTCCAAGGTTCGTCCTCTACGACGGGACCTCGGATCCAGCAGCGCACCTTCGCCACTTCACGCAGAAACTGTCCGTCTGGGGTGACGTTGGGCACCTCAATTGCAGAGTCTTCTCCTCCAGCCTGGGGGACCTACCCCTCAAATGGTTCTGTGCACTCCCCGAAGGATCGATCTCGAGCTGGGCCCAGTTGCGGGACTCCTTCCTCGGAAAGTTCCAGGCGCACAGAGTCATTCCCAAAACCGACAGCGACATCATGGCCCTCAGAATGAGGTGGGGTGAAAGCATCACTCGGTTCGCCAAAAGGTTCTGGACAGTTTACATTGAAATTGACAACTCCTCCGAGGATGTCGCGATCAAGTCCTTCCAGCATGCCCTCCTGCCGGGATGCGAGCTTAGGAAGGAGCTCGTCCGCAACCCTGTTCTCTCAGTAACAGCCCTCATGGCGAGGGTGAACAAGTACATCGAGCGCAAAGTGGTTGGCAAATACGGTGGTGGTAAAGAAGAAGACCGGAAAATGGAGGGTCTGCGTCGACTTCACTGATCTCAACGGAGCATGTCCCAAAGACTGCTTCCCTCTCCCGAAGATCGACCAGATGATTGACGCCACCGCCGGTCACGAGAGGATGAGCTTTCTTGACGCCTACCGCGGTTATCATCAGATACCCATGTACGAGCCGGATCAGGACAAAACGGCATTCATCACTCCTAGGGGAACTACTGCTATAAGGTGATGCCGTTCGGCCTCAAAAATGCGGGAGCAACCTATCAGAGACTGGTCACCAAAATGTTCCAGGAGCACCTCGGCAAGACAGTCGAGGTATACATCGACGACATGGTCGTCAAATCCACCCAGTCTCTCAACCATCTGGCGGATCTCGGGCAAGTTTTTGAAGTTCTTCGGAAGTTCGGGCTGAAGCTGAACGCCTCTAAATGCGCCTTCGGGGTCGGGTCCGGTAAATTTTTAGGGAGCCTCGTCACGCGACGCGGTATCGAAGCAAACCCGGACCAGATCTCCGCAATCCTGGGAATTCAGAGCCCGGCAACGACAAAGCAGGTCCAGAGGCTCACCGGCATGGCTGCCGCCCTCAACCGCTTCATCAGCAAGTCTTCAGACAAATGCCGCCCTTTCTTCCAATTGCTGCGAAAGAACCTGAGATTTGAGTGGACCCCAGAATGCGACTCGGCCCTCCAGGAACTCAAAGCCTATTTGGCCTCGCCTCCACTGCTGTCAACCCCGAAGAAAGGCGAAACATTGTACTTGTATCTAGCAGTCTCCGACCACGCTGTGAGTTCAGTACTGATCAGAGAAGATGAAGGGCAGCAAAAGCCCATCTACTACACCAGCAAAACCCTCCTCGACGCCGAAAGCAGATACCTGCCAATGGAGAAACTCGCACTAGCCCTCGTCAGTGCCTCCCGGAAGCTCTCGCACTATTTCCAGGCCCACCCGATAGTGGTGGTTACGGAGCACCAACTCAAGTCCGTCTTCCGGAAGGCCGACTTCACTGGGCGAATTTCGAGGTGGGCCGTGGAGCTCGGGCAGTACGATATTCAGTACCAGCCTCGGACAGCGATCAAAGCGCAAGTCTTGGCAGACTTCATCGTCGAGTTCACTTCTCCGAGTTCGGCGCCGAGACCACTCGACCCCGAACTGGGGGGCGAGGGGCAGGATGGCCTAGTCCCGGAGACTGATTACGAGCAATCTCGGAACAGCTCCCGAGATTCGGCTTGGAAGGTCTTCGTTGACGGGTCTTCCACCTCTAGAAGGGCCGGCGTCGGCGTAGTCCTCCAGTCTCCAGAAGGGCTAGTGATCGAGCAAGCCCTGACCCTTGACTTCCGAGCATCAAATAACGAGGCGGAGTATGAAGCATTGCTGGCAGGGCTGAATAGTGCCAAGGTTCTCGGAGCTCAACAGCTGGAGATCTACAGTGACTCGCAGTTGGTGACGAGCCAGCTCACTGGAGATTATCAGGCTCGCGACGATAGAATGGCAGCCTATTTAACCCTCGCCAAGAAACTCCTCTCTCAATTCCCGGAAGCAGAAATCAAACAAATCGGCAGAGATTCTAACTCACACGCCGACGCGCTCGCCAACTTAGCCTCCGCCGTCGAGGCTGGAAAAAAGAGAACTATAGAAGTGGGCTCATTAACATCGCCAAGTATAGAGCTCAGCCCACCACGGCAAATCCTGTGTGCCGACCTCGGGCCCAGTTGGATGGATCCCATCATCGCGTACCTCAAAGATGACCAACTCCCCGAGGACAGGGCGCAAGCTCACAAGATCAGGCTCCGGGCAGCCCGATTCTGGCTCTCTCCAGAAGGAAAGCTGTACAGGAAATCTTTCATGGGCCCTTATCTCCAGTGCGTCCACCCAAGCCGAGTTGAAGACTTCCTTTACGAAATACATGAAGGCATCTGCGGAAGTCACATCGGAGGAAGGTCACTAGCATACCGGGCTATAAGCCAAGGATACTGGTGGCCATACATGCAAAAGGACGCGCAGATGTACGTTATGAAGTGCGAGAAGTGCCAGAAATTCTCGCACAACCTCCATCAACCCGCACAGGATCTGAGCCCGCTCTCCAGCCCATGGCCTTTTGCTCAGTGGGGGCTGGACATTGTGGGACCCCTCCACCGAGCTCCGGGGAATAAGAGGTGGCTGATAGTTGCCACCGACTACTTCACCAAGTGGATCGAGGCGGAAGCATTATCTTCCATCACCGAACGGGACTCAAAGAACTTCGTATGGAAGAACATCGTCACGAGGTTCGGCATCCCTCGAGTCTTGGTCTCGGACAACGGAACCCAATTCGACTCCAGCCTCTTCAAAAACTTCTGCAAGGAACTCGGCATCAGGAACCACTACTCGACTCCGGCATATCCCCAGAGCAATGGTCAAGCTTAGATCTCCAACAAAGTTGTCTTGGATGGGCTCAAGAAGAGACTCGATCGAGCCAAAGGAAGGTGGGTAGAAGAGCTACCCAGCGTGTTGTGGGCCTACAGGACCACGCCGCGACGCTCCACCTCAGAAACTCCTTTTTCGTTGGCATACGGAATGGAAGCCGTAATCCCTCTCGAGATCGGTCTCCCGACCCTCAGATCCGAACTCTTTGACCAGGCCCAGAACGATAAAAACCTCGCCCTGGGACTGGATCTGGCCGAAGAACGCAGAGAAGCCGCCTCCATCCGTTTAGCAGCCTATCAGCAACGACTGGCAAGAGGTTACAATCAGAAAGTGCGGGAGAGGAAGTTTTCCATCGGAGAGCTGGTCCTGAAGAAGGCACTACCCGCAGATAAGGATCCAAATCAGGGCAAGTTAGCGCCGAACTGGCGCGGTCCGTTCAAGGTAGTCTCGACCGCGGGGCGGTCCGCATATAAGCTCGAAGATATGGACGGGAAACTGCTGCCGCGGCCATGGAACGCGTCGCACCTGAAGAAATTTTACTTTTGAATGTATTCTGTTTATGCGAAATCAATGAAGGTCATTTCCTCTCCAAGAGTTTGTGTTCTAAATCAAAATGTGTTCTAAATCACGGCAATAACAAGACTCCCCAGTCCGGCAGGGGGACTTCTCCACTTCGTGCGCATCTCGGCTACGGGCCAGAAAGCCAGCACGGCCCCTGGTGACGAGCCAGGGGGACTTCTCCATTTCGTGCGCCCCTGGTGACGAGCCAGGGGGACTTCTCCACTTCGTGCGCATCTCGGCTACGGGCCAGATAGCCAGCACGGCCCCTGGTGACGAGCCAGGGGGACTTCTCCATTTCGTGCGCATCTCGGCTACGGGCCAGATAGCCAGCACGGCCCGTGGTGACGAGCCAGGGGGACTTCTCCACTTCGTGCGCATCTCGGCTACGGGCCAGATAGCCAGCACGGCCCCTGGTGACGAGCCAGGGGGATTCCTCCATTTCGCGCGCATCTCGGCTACGGGCCAGATAGCCAGCACGGCCCCTGGTGACGAGCCAGGGGGACTTCTCCATTTCGTGCGCCCCTGGTGACGAGTCAGGGGGACTTCTCCACTTCGTGCGCATCTCGGCTACGGGCCAGATAGCCAGCACGGCCCCTGGTGACGAGCCAGGGGGACTTCTCCATTTCGTGCGCCCCTGGTGACGAGCCAGGGGGACCTCTCCACTTCGTGCGCATCTCGGCTACGGGCCAGATGGCCAGCACGGCCCCTGGTGACGAGCCAGGGGGACTTCTCCATTTCGTGCGCCCCTGGTGACGAGCCAGGGGGACTTCTCCATGTTTATTGCCATTTATGGTCTCCAGAATGCGGAGAATTGGCGCAGTCAACTATGGGGATCGTTTGACTCCTACCTCAAGAGTCACGCGTTACATTAAAGGCATTCAAGCACCACTCGATGCACATCCAAAAATGAAAGAAAAGCGAATGCAGAGAAAAATGCACAAGTGAAGAAGCTCGACTTTCATTGAGTAGACAAGGTGTTACAAAGCTGAGAAGCAAAAATTTTACATAAAAGAGGAGCCCGGCTACTGTGGTTTCGGCGACTCGACCAGGTCGATCACCGTATCTTCCGGACCAGCAGCTTCGGCCAAACCAAAAGGGGCTTCAACTGGTACCTCAGCCGAACCAGGGGCAGAAGAGGTCACACCCTGAGGCACGGCCAAAGCCTCACTGGCGACTGGGGCATCGCTCAAAACCGGGGCAGCTGGAGCGTCGTCAGCAGCAGGAGCTTCGACCGGGGCGCTTTCAGTTGCAGGAGCTTCGACCGGGGCACTATCAGTTGCCGGTGCGGAGCTCGGCTCGGGATCCAGTCCGAATACTTCGGCAGGTCCCGATAGACAGGGTGGTCTTCAGGGACCCCCGCACGTCTCAGTGCGGCCAGGCATCCTTCCTCGAACAAGATTGCGGTGATCTCCTCCACCTGCTTCTCGTACAGCTCAGTGGCTCGATCTACCCCATCCTGGAAGGCGGACTGGGCCTCGGCCTGAAGGGAGGCCTTTTCCTTCACCAGCTTCTCCTTCTCAGCGCGACCAGCCAAGACCTCCCCTCGCAACCTCGCTACCTCGGCCGACGACTCAGACTTCAACCTGGCCAACTCCGACTCCAGCTCGGAGATCCTTTTGTTCTTCGTCCAAAGCTCGCCTTTCATATGGTTAGCCCTGGACGAGAGTTTGGCGTTCTCAATCAGAGCTGATGCCAACCGAGCGGACTCTCCAGCGCTGGCCACCTTGAGCTCTTCCATTCCCTTCCGCTGATCGTCCAGCTCCTTCTTCAGCTTCTCCCGCTCGGACTCCAGGCGGGTCACTCTCGCAGCGTTCCTATCCCTCCTTCCCACCACGGTTAGGAGCCTCTGCACGTTCTGCAAATGGAAACAGAGAGTCAGGTTCGACCAAGATACTTGAAGAATGAAGAAAAGCGTTGCAAACACTTACCCGAAGACTATCCTGGATCGCCGAGACCATCAGGCTCTCATCCTCGAACCTATCGTGCGTCTCCATGTCTCTTGGCAGAGCACAGGCCTTGGCGAGAACCCCGATCACCTCGGCATTTCCCAGCAATCGGTCTTCAACGTTCAGGGGCTTGCCGGTAGAGGTTTCCATTTTCGGCTTCCACGGTGCTGGGGCAGTTCGGGGCCCGGAGGCCGATCCGGACCCTTGCCCCGCCGAGATGAGAGGCTCGCGCGCTGGACCAACAGCCGACTTGCTGACCCGCGCACTCTTTTCGGCCGGCGCACTCTTTTCCTTCGGCGCGCTCTTCTCGCCTCCCTTTTCGGATGGAGCTTTAGCCCCAGGGGCTCGTTCGGGAGTCCTGCCCTTCGGCTGCAGATCAGCCTCCGAACTCTTCTCCCCCGCCTTGGACTTCTTCCTGGGCGGGGACCCCTCCTTCGAGCGCTCCGGCGAGTGTCGCCGAGCTCCACCGCTCGGGGCAGGGGCAGGAGCAGAAGGAGCACCGGCGCCCACCGGACCCGAAGCAGCACGAGTACCAACAGGCAGGTCCCTGACAGCGAGCTCCCTCGAGCTTCCCTCCATGTCCTCTCCTCGATCAGAGAGATAAGCGTCCACTATCCGCGTCAAGTCCGGCAGCTCCGGATCAGAAGTAGACGCCTCGGCACCAGACGCAGTTCGGTCGGCAACAGGATCGGTCAAGGGGACCCCGCTGAACACCGCAACTGATACGGTCGGACGGTCAGGGTGTGTCTCGTCCGCCTCAGGTACTCTAGTCCTGTGGTAGTGGCCGCGATACCTCGGCGTGTACCCAAGCAGCTTCCAAGCTGACCTGGTCTCGTGCCCCTTGTACCGTTCGACCTTGTTGATGTCGTCGGTATTCCTCCTCCACCCTTCGCTAACTGCTCGGCGTCGCCTTGCACCCGCCTCTGCTCAACAGGCAAAAAAGAGTATCAGTTCGGCATCAATGAGGTAAGCAAAACAGTAAAGGAGAAAAGCAGTGAGGATTACTTGGGACTTCCCCAGGGCGACGCGGGACCGACAGCCTCCTGTCTTCACTCGGGCCGAACTCCCAGTTCCCCGAGACACAGAAGAAATCCTCCTCAGCATTCTTACTCGAATCCTCCAAGGCTAGGACGAAGCCCCTTCGCTGCGGCTTCACACGGAGATAGTATCTTCCCTCCCCAGCCTTGCAGATATCATATGTGTCCTCGATGTCGTGAGGGCCTAAGTTGGTCCCCAAGATCTCGTTCAGCTTCGCTGTGCCCATGATGACCTTGTAGCCATTGGGCATCAGCTGGCCCGGGGCGAGGGACCAAAGGCTAAGGCAGGCCCTGAGCAGGGGGTGCAGTGGAAACCTGACCCCACCCTCGATCACAGAGATCAGAGGGAATGGCATCCAGCCGCCGTAGCAGCGATACAGGGCAGCGTCGGCAAGGTCCGCCGGTTTTAGGAGGACCCCCTCCGGAATTTTGAAGGCAGCCCTAAACTCGGCTAAGCCCTCATCGGAATCTACCCTGAATCTAGGGGTGCCCATGACTAGAAGGGGCGACGACGAGGAAAAACCCTAGAAATTGAAAAACCCCAAGAAGAACCAGACGGAAGAACAGAGCGACTTACAAGGACGAAGAGGCAGATCAAGAGCAGATCCAGACGCGATCTGCGGTCGTCCTCCTCGAACAGATCTTAGGAACCAGAGCAGAAATCGAAAGCAAAGGCGAAGGCGAAAGAAATCGGGAGCGAGAAAAAGAAGGGGACGACCCTATTTGTAGAAAGGGGAACCCTCATTCGGGTACCGCCTCCGAATTCGAAGAGACACTTCGAAGCCCGTGCCCGTCAATCAATGAGACAACGCAATCGGTGCAGAAGCTACGCGTGTAGCCGTCAGCTCGGTTCCCAGGGCGAACAGGGCATGGCATTTATTGCTTTAAAGAGTTGAAGCGACACCAGGTAATGATCACAGTATCCCCAGACGGATTCTTCTAGCTTTCAACCCCTAAAGGCTAGCACTCTTCAGAGGTCAAAAGCTAGGGGGCAATTGTGTGGGGAGATTTCCAGAACTACAGGATTAACCTAATCACAGCCATCCGATGAGACTAAGCACTCTCACGTGCCATCCGCGTGCCATCCACGTGGCACCAAGCTCACCCCGGCTACCGGGACAGGAGGTCCGGCCGAAGTCAGGCGGCTCCGGGCCCTTAGTGCCGAATTGGCCCACCTCGGGCGTCATCTCGGCAAGGATCTCCACCTCGGCTGAGCCACCCCGGGTACCATCTCGGCAGAAAGTTCCACCTCGGCTGAAGAAGCCGGGACAGAAGCCGAGGCAAGAGAGAACCTTCACATGCGCCCCTCATCCCCCACGTCATCAGGCACGTGGAGGGATAGGGGCACGAGCTAGTGGGACAGACGTGACATCCAGCCGCCCACAATCTTCGCCAGATCCCTGACAGAACGGCATCCAGCGGCTGAGGCCACATCAGGGCAGGGCCCGAGGGCAGATCCGCTGGTACCCCTACCGCCAAAGGCGCCCAACAGGATCTGGCCCAACAAGATGTGCATTAAATGCGATGTGGGCTGACCCGACGGGCATTTAATGCATAGTGGGCTGGATTGGACCACAATTAATGCAATGTGGGCTGATCATGACTTCCCAATCAAATCACGGGACCCACACCACAATATCTCCCAAAGATACGATCTAAACTCTATAAATAGAGGCTCAAGCCATCGTCCAAGGTACGCACAATCTCATGCACAGAGCCCTTACTCTGCCTCTCTTCTCCCTCTCCTTCCATTGTTCCAGTTCTCACACTGACTTTGGCATCGGAGAGCCTTGTGCTGCTAGCAGCCAGGGTCCTCTGACGTGTTTTCCTTTCTTCCTCCTTAGGTCCAGTCGGAGCCACAGCAATCTTCATCCAAGCCACCCGAATCAAGGGGCCTAATCACTGCTTTAAAGTCCTTAATTTTTAGGCACTTACAGTAAGTCCCATCTTTGTATTTATTTCTTTGAAGGTTTTGTCAACGAGAAACTGAATTTCATGTCTGATTGTAGTACTCTTGGGTTGGGAGTCATTTTGCTGTAGAGAGAACAAATGGATGGTTTCTGTTTAAGAGTGTTAGGTTTTCTGCAATAGCAACGGCCCATGATGATTTTTCGTGCGTACACGTTGTGCATAGGAGAACATCTTCTTTTATAACGCATGTTTGTTTGTATAAAAACATCGGACTTGAATGCATAGAAATTCCTGGTGAAATGAAGTACGCCGAAGGATTACTATAGAGGTAAAGGGTGACGGATACAAGATTGAAATGTAGAGTTGACTTTCCTAGATATTGAACCACTAGGGTGATGGTTTGGCATTCATTTCTCATCTTCCCTTTATTCTATTTTCATTAGAGGGGAGATTATTTATGGTTATTTTTGGATATTTGCTTTTGGTTCTTCATTTTTAACCACTCATAGAAATAAAATCCTATGTGTTCCATCACATGAAACAAACATGCCATGGCATTGAATTCCTAGGAATTCTTATAAATTTATTCTTGAAAGTGGTTAAAATTGGAGAAACAAGGGTGATCCATAAAAAAAGCTATTACATGATCTCCCTTTAATGGAAAATGAATTGGGGGGAGATGCTAAAAGAATACCCAGCCATCACCCTTGTAATTCAATTTCCAAGAAAATCAAGGTTGTATCTAGATCTCTACCTTATATCATTCACTCATCATCTCTTTAGTTACCCATTGTTGATCCATTTTACCGTGAATTACTATGGGTTCAATTCCATGCAAATAAACCAAATTATCTATGCAGGGATTCTGAGCAATAAGCAGCAACTATTAATGAAAGTGATTCAATCACAGTGACACACAACTATCACAACTATTTAGACTAGCACTATAGGACAAAATTTCACTTCTCTCCAATTTAATCTCGGCCGTCCAAAATCAAGTCTCCCACGGGCTCAGGGACAAAGTCTATTGGGCCAGTCTGGGTGGGAGACACCTTGGGGAAAAAAAAAAAAAAAAAACCGGAATGGGCTAGAAATCGAACCTGAAATTTTCACGGGAGATCGATTCCGTTTTGCCCGACCCCAAATTCGGAACATTCCCGCCGGAATTGACAACTATATGTTTCCATTGTAACTATATTCATTCTAAGTCAAAACTTGACTCTGTTTTTTGTGTCAACCCTTTACTTATTCGATAAAACTTGACTCGGTTTTTATGTCAACCCTCCATAGGTTCCAAGAGGTGGCAGAGCTCTTGAGTGTCTGTTGGTTAGAGATCAGTGGGAAGATTGATGCTCATCTTTTGTCTCCCAAAACTACTTACAAGGCCTACCTTGTCATCAAATTCGGTGAAGAAGCGTATGGATTGGACTTTCTTCATGCAGAAACTTCAGTTAAATTAGGGGGTCATGCATCCAACAACATAGCCATTTTGCAACAGAATGGGACCCAGAGGTTCCATCGATGGACTGCGTTAAATTTGCGGCGTAGAGCACAGGCAGTGAGCAATAGAGCTGATGCGCAGGTCCCACAATCAAGGAGTGATGGATGGATGGAGATTGAGATGGGCGAGTTCTTCAATGATGAGGGAGAGGAAGGAGACATAGAGATGCGTCTTATGGAGGTGAAAGGTAGTCACTGGAAGTCAGGGCTTATCGTTGAAGGCATTGAGATGAGGCCGGTGTGTAAGTGATGTTTGTGGAGGCGAATTTATCATGTTCTTGAAACTGAATGTTTTCTATGAATGTGTCCTTTTCTCTATTTACAAAGGTAGTACAATTCTGCGCTTGTATTCTATTACAATGGTCTTAAAGGGTGGTATCTGTCGAACAACAGGTGTATTACCATTGTCATTTTCTTGAGTCTTTGTAATCAGTATATTCTATGGTTTAGGTTGCTGATGAATTTCTGTAAACTCATACTGTTCGACAGAGTGAGAATTGATGCAAAGAAAGATAATCGGGTCATGCTTTCTCTCTCTGGAACGATCCATTCCGACATGGTATCTTGTCCAAGTGTCACAGGTGTAAATGTTGACTTGGGCATTGATGCGAGCCCTAACACCAATTAGCTAGTCTTGGGTCCATTAAGATAAATGGGTTGGACATCAACTCTCTCACCCAAAAGTCCCAAAATTCCTTGTCATTGATAGCAAAAGACTATTTTATCATATTTCAATTGTCACTATTTAAAACAATATTTTCAAAAAAATCTAGTTACACCCCAACATGTGCATGGAAAGTTGGCAACTTTGTCTTTGGTGGGTCATGTTCACCAAGGCTCTCATGTTTTTAATTTGTTGGTATTGCGGATACTCTAGTTGGAGTTTCCATTGAGACAAGTTTTTTTTTATCAACGTATTAAAATTTGTACATTTTTTAACTTTTTGATTGGATGACTGCTATTATCCATTCACTTAAATTTTTTTCCTTTTTCCTGTTTCTACTATCTTCCCACTACTTTATTCATTCTATCTTTAACGATACAACAAAAGCCAACCAAGAACCTCCCTCATATCTCTTTTCACCATCTTCTCTCTTCCTATCTTTTCATTTCCTTCTCTTAGAAAAGTGCAAAAGGGATCAATACTATTGTAGCATTTATTGTAAACGTAGAAGAAAAAATAATAATAAACTAGCATTAAAACCCCCGCGTTGCACGGTAAGAAACAATATATTCCTAACCCAGGGAGAAATTAGGATTTTATATTGATAAAAAATTTAGTCAAAATAAAATACAGCAAAAAAAAGTAAAAAATCTTCCAGTTTTTCCTAATGCAATCATGTGTGATGCACAGGTTAAGTTTCATCCAAATTAAATTATTAATTATCATTAATAATAAATTAGCAATATACCATTAATTTATATTAAGACGATGAGTCAAGATTGGAGTGAAATGGCCTACCCCAATTTAAGGGCCCATGAAAACTTTTTCATATGAACATTAAAAATATGTAAGAATTTGGCTCTAATGGCGTAATTCAACAAATCCATGTAACTTACAATTGTGCTGCTTGTACTTCAAGATATATAGAAACAATCAAATATTGAATGATAAAACATAATTTATCAGATTTTGAACAATAAATTAAACAACATAATTTATCCTCACACGAATATAAAGTGAAATAGAAGTAGGCTTGGATGACTTTCCCTACCTATTCTAGAATGATGACTTTCCCTGCCTATCCTTGAATGATTCTCCAATTTATTCAACGTCAATTTGAAAATAAAATACTTTTTTTTTTGTATTTCCAATGTACGCTCCATATGCATTAGAAGTGATCCTATTAACATGAAAGTAAAAAACTTGTCATATGAGCACACAGACAAATGAAATGAATGCATCATTTGAGAATGTTTAGCTTGCAAAAACCTAACTGTGGAATAATAATTATTAAAAAAATATATAAATACATTTATTATCAGTATTACAGAGTAAAATGTTTAACTTATTATGTAGTTTGCACATAGTTGTTATGCAAGCTAAGAAAAACTTGTGGAATTTCTCCATATTTGATGATCACATAGGTTGGTTAGTCGAATTTTTGCATATTGATTCACACAATATGCAAGGAATCAAGCACATAAAACGATTAGAAACATGTTATTAAATATATAAAAATCAGGCCACAAACTCAACTGAGAAAATAATCAGCACCCATTTCAATCAAAAATCAATAATTTGGATCATACTGAACCTATGCATCGCACTGGAATTTAATGTCTGACACCCATGTCAATAAAAAGTCAAGCGAAGTCGAGAATAATGCAAAAACTATATTGAAAATCCAGTATAATTGTATCACAAGTTAAAATAGAAAACGAGAAGACCCAATTCTTGAAGCAACAAAATCAAATGCTATAGTACAAGAAATATAAGAGTCATTAAACATATCAAAATCAGGCTATAATGAAAGAGTAATTAAATATATCAAAATAATCCAACAAATTCAACAGAAAAAAAAAACTGAAAATGTCAAACACCATGTAAATAAAAAAACCAACAGAGGTCCCATACCAGAAACTCATTTCTTCATATAAGTATAATGCAAAGACCATATCAGGACAAAAGAAACTGAGAAGTGACAATTCCTTAAACAAAAGAATCAAATGCCATTGCAGAAGGAAAAAAAAAAAATTAAAGAGTCATACCTTAATAGGCAATGGAGGGAGGCAACATGGATCGAAAGCTTAGAAAATGAGAGAGGTGTGTGTGAGACGAAGGCAACGGATTGAAAACTAAGAGAGGAAGAGGCATTCATGGGACTTTCATTTTTGACATTAATAGTGGCAGATAGAGAGTCATTGGACCATTCTGCCTTGATGAGAGGTGTTAAAGAAGGAAACGTCATTTCTTTTAGATGTTGCAAAGTGAGACGTTGGGAAATAATGTTTGATGAGATGGGTTGCAAGACAAAAGAAGGGATATGTTGATGTGGATGGAGACTCTGACCCGGCTCAAGGAGGGTTGAGAATTTGGTTTTTTTTTTCAACCGTTATTCAGCTTTAAGGGATAAGAATTAGTGTACTGAAATTTAAAGAAATTAGTTTTTGCATTAGTAAGAGGTGAAAGTTTACATTCCAATGACTTGAGGTGTTAGCGATTTTGGTCATTCCCATGCTAGATCAAACACCAACGCAATCAAACCAACACACAAAATCGCTACTAAAAATCACCAAAAATCAACTGCATTTACAGTAACAAGCGTCAAACACCAACACAATCAAACCCTCAGCTGAAAACAAAAAAAACAAAAAAAATACTGTGTAGTGAGAGATGCAAAGAGAGGACTCTTCGAATCGAAGGACTCGAGCGAAACAGAGCAGATCCGAGAGGATCTCGAAATGGAAACCCTAAAAACCACCGATCTGAGCTCTAGTAGCAAAAAAATTGCAATTTTCTCATCTGGGGGGTTTGGGGAGAGAGAAAAAGAGGGGATTTTTTGTTGGAGGAGGAAATGGGACGGGGGAGGTTTTGTGATTTAGTGGTGTGTCTGAAGAGGAGGAGGAGAAGGCAACATTTGTACTACTTATAGGGAAGGGAAAGGAAAGGAAAGAGAAAGAGGGGGGGGGGGGGTTGTTGTGGGATCTTGATCGAAGTGTTGTGTACGTGTTTGGGCGGCCGAGCTATAATAGCTTGAAACAGCAGCAAATCTCTTCTTCACTTCTCTCCCCTGCGTAGGCAGCAACAACAAAAACCCCTACCTCTCTCTTTCTTGTGAGGTAAAAAGAGAGCAGAGGGCAGGAGGGAAAAAGAGGGGAGACGGCAGGAGGGAAAAAAAGAGCAGAGGGCGGGAGGGAAAGAGGGAAAAATAATTTTGAAAATATATTGGAAAATAAATTTAATGAATTGATTTATCTAACCTTTGCTGGCGAAATTAAAAATACGCCGGGAAAAATGGAACCTTTGCTGGCGAAAACAAAAATACGCCGGTAAAAATGAGACATTTGCCGGCAAAAACAAAAAAAACGCCGAGAAAAATGGGACCTTTGCCCGCGAAGTAATGTCGCCGGAAAAACTATATCTTTTTTCCGGCGAAATAAGCTTTTGCGCCAGCATAAGTTATACTTTTCCCGGCGTTTATTTATTATGCCAGAAAAAAACGCCGGGAAAAGTGCAAATTTTTGTAGTGTAGTCTTGGGAGGATATTGATAGTTCGCGTCTATGCTATATATGGTGTGCTTTGTTAGGAATGCTGGAGTGCAGCCCACAGTTTCATGATAGTTAAGCATAGAAATGATCTGGTTAGAATGAGTTACATCCAATTGGGCTTTAATAAGTTCTATGATCATTAGTTTTTGAAAAAGAAATACATACATACATACATACTAGCAAGATTAAGCTACAGTTTTTGCTTATGTGCTTCTTTGGCCTACTAAGGTCTTGAAGCCAAACTACTATGAACGAATTTGACATGGTATGGTGAGCTACATCCAATTTGACATTAAATAGTTCTATGATCATTATCTCCACTTTGTATTAATCTAGCTAATTGCAGCTTGATCAATATGCATCAAGGTGGGTTATGTAGAAAAGTTCCTACGCAGGCCTCGATATGTCCAATCTTCAAGACCTGAAGACACTATCAATCCTATGAAAATGGAGAAGTTACAACCGGGATTGTGCGGAAGAGGAGACTTCAATTGTAAGGTTGGGATTATCTGATTGTATTTTTGTGTCACCCTGAAGAATCGCCCCTCAAAAAGTCACCTTAACCCCCCTCCTCTCTCTCTCTCTCTCTCCCACTTCTCTTCCTCAACATTCCCGATCCTCTCTCCTTTCCATTTCTCTCGAACTCTCCCTTGTTCTCTTTCAATAAGAAGAAGATGGCAAGTTCATGATCAAGGCAGATCTCTTGCCCGTCCCGTCCTCTTCAAGATCATGAGTGGGTGAGAATGCGATCATGTTGAATGAGGGAGAACTATTTATTTACTCTTTACAACATTCTATGCTTGGATTTGTTACCAATAAAAATAGAATTTTTTGTATATACCCCCTAAGGTTTGTAGGATTTGTAAATAGGCCCCTAAGGTTTTAATATTTGTAAATAGGCCCCTGCCTTTTCTTTTTAATACCTTTCATGTCCCTAAAATCAATATTCTTAACAAGAATGGGCAGCCACCATGAGATTTGTGTTTGACTTTTAAATAAATGATGACTTTGCCCTTACATCCATTATTTTATCTCAAGTCTCAAAATGTTCATAACTCTCTTATGCATATAACCAGAGGTTAATCCAGAAGCCCCACTCATATCTAAAAAAAGTTTTAAATCCCCACCCCCCCGCACAAATTCTAAAAATTTTATATTTAGCCCTTTCCCCTAAATGTGTTTTACATAGAGCCAAACCACCACCCCCTCATAAATTCTAAAAATTTATATATATTTTTTACATTTGTCTGTTCCCCCAAAAGTTTTTTATACCCCCTACACATGATGCATAATCATGTATTTTGGAACTTTCAACAATCCAACGGTGGGTCATGTATAGATTGGATAAATCATAACTGGTTATAAGTGCATGCGTTGATTGTTGTCGTGATCAATCTGGATTTAATGAAATGAGCCGTGGCCTATATTGATAAAAAAATTCATTTATGTAGGGTTATTCTCTCCCACTAAATGCAATTGTTAATGGTACATGCTTTAAAAAAAATTTAGTCAAAACTTTTGAAATTATGCATATAAGGATAAAAAGAGATGGACAATAGTGTGATTTCGCTCTAAAAACCTATGGTGGTGAGAAGACTATTGGTTTTGTGGACAGAGAAGGTATTAAAATAAAAATACAGGGGCCTATTTGTAATACTAAAACCTCAAGGGCCTATTTACAAATCCTACAAACCTTAGGGGTATATACAAAAAAAAACTCTTAAAAATATGTGTGCTAGCTCAGATACGTTACCCATCAATTTATTAGAACACTATCAATATTATAATTAATATTGTAATTAATCTGTTTCATCATGTATATTATTTCACCATGCATTGTTCATGCGCCCAGATAAAAGATGAAGGCTAACATTAGCCACACACATATAAATTTATAGATAGATAGATATAGATGGAGAGAGAGAGATACACACACAAAATTTGTGCACAACCTTGTGCGCCCGTTTGGGGCCAAAACTATTCATAGAAAGGTCGGGATTGAAAAATCCAAATATGACCAGCCTATATGCAAAATTTTTAGTCCATCTAATCATCCTATTTCCTTCATCTTTAGCCCTCAAGTTTAATGATTTTAGAATGCGTCATTTTTTTTATTTTAATTCAATTATTAGTCCCATTTGGATCGGAGTAAAAAATATGGGATCAATGACATTGAGGGGGTGGTTGTGTCCTATTTCTAATTGATCATAGGATATTGGCTCGCAAAAATTGTGCTCAACTACTGCATTTGCAGTTAAGCTCATCTGAATATCTGTGTGTGTATTTATGTATGGGCAAGGCTTTCCTAAACTTAAGCTTAGGATAAGGTAAGCTCAAGTATGTGGTGGGGCCCACCTGGGGACCCACATGGGGATAGAGATAAAGGAGATTTCAAGGACTCCTTGAGACCCTCCTCTCTGTAAAAAATCAACCTTAACCGTGATTTCTATAATCTCCATGTGGGCCCCAAAAGTATAATGGTCAACAGTCCATTCGGATCGATACACAATTGATCCAACGGTCCAATAAATTCGGATCTAACTAAAAGTTGGTGGACATGTGCATTTCAAGGGGTTTGTGTATTTGGTCCATTTAGATGGACCAAGGATGGGACCCACAAGCGTGAACTTATAGGATTTTATCCTAATCCTAAGCTTGAGCTTAGAAGAGCCTTGCATAGTCTTTTGATAACCTAAGTCTAACAAGCCTAGAGTTCAAGTTTAAGCTTGGCCTATAAAGGAACCAAAATCCTATTATCGTCCCACCCAAGGCCTATATCCTCAATTATCAAACTAGAGCTCGGGGCGGATTCAGAGCCCTAGCAAGGCCAAGCTCAAAAATAGTACTCAAATTATGCTCTAACTAAATATTCCGACAACCTTTCTAATCATTTTACCATTCTACTAGTGATTCGATGGTAAGGAATCTCCTTTTCCATTTAAATAATCAGGAATCGATCTCTATTACTGTCATGCTGATTAGTGACGTATAATGTGCATAGGTGTATGAGTTGAATATCTACCAAAGTTTAAAAATAGGGGCTGTTAGCAATAGGAGATTTGAATAATATTTTTCAGCCTTATGGATTTGGCCAAAACTTTTTTGAAGCACTTAGAATTGTGTTACTCAGATTCCTAGAAATTTGGGAGAGCCATCTATTAAAATAAACCTCAAACAAATGTCGGTTAGACTTTAGAGCTCAACATGGAGCTTCATTCCCAATCGAATCCCATTTATGCTATATCACGTGCCATGAACTATTGCCATGACGAGGACTCCACCAACCTTCGATATTGTAATTGGAAGCCACCATCAGCCCAACAGTTTTTTTCTTTTAATTCACTCTTTCTGAATCAGATACATGGAGAAAAAAAGATGAAGTGCAACTCGCGGCCGCATCTATAACGAATTGTCAAATTCTGGCTCATTGCAGAATTGAAAGTTCTCTTCATTCCATCATCATCTTTTGGAAAGAAAATGTTGCTTTCAAACCCATTTAGACATAGGCCCGGGCCCGAGCAAGGGCCCGGCCCACTAAGTTCATCAGTAGTAGAGATAGTAATGGGTCGGGCTCGAATTAGGGTGTTCTCATACCTGACTGACCCAATTGACATACAACTCATTTCAACGGGTTGGATCATAAACAATCATTTACGTATGTAAATGTTATACATGTCTAACCATTATGCATGTTGGCATGTTTTTTAAACTGGTGCCAAAATGGCCTCAATTTTAGCCATGCATTTGTACAGCTGAGGTGTGAAACCAACTCACACACCCAGGGGCGGAATCAGGAATTTTTTTTAGGGGGGGGGGGGGGGGGCCAAAGTAGAAAAAATCCATTAAAAAGTTAAAAAATTTAATAATTGAATGCATAATAGATAGCACTTAAAAGTGAAATTACATTACTATTATTTAGAAAAATTAGTATCTTAGAAGTTCATGTCATAACCCTTGTCAACTAGCACTCAAAAGTGAAATTATTGACTATTATTTTGGAACAAACAAATATGCCCACTATTATATATTTATGAGCAAGACCCATATTTAAAATCTAGACCATTCAAAAGGGTGGTCCCACTAGTTTTATCTCTTCAAAAGAATTTACTTCAATTGAATTAATCCTGACATAGATAATCACAATTAAAATATAACTTTTTTAGAATTATTTTTCCTCTTTCCTTTCTTCATTTACTTTCCTTTCTTTTCTTCGATTCCATCATTCTAATCTTTCTTCACCAGAATCTACTTTGATTTTGTTCCTTTTTTAGAATTATTTTTTTCCTCCTTCCTTTCCTTTCTTTTCTTCCATCATTCTAATATTTCTTCCCAAAAATCTGCTATGATTTTGTTACTTTTTTTAGAATAAAAAACTATATTGATTAATTAATATTATAAGGAGGGGCCATTCCTCAGAGAAGATCACAGGGCCAGAAGGACCTTGATAGATTTTCAAAACTTTGGGGGGGCCATGGCCCCTGCCGGCCCCCCCCCCCCTAATTCCGCCCCTGCACACACCTCCCTTTACGAAGACACTGCTACAGTGATTTACATGGTGAATTAATTTGTCTCTCATGGGGCCATCAAAAACCTTATTTTTTAATTTTTGTGGGCCCTAATTCATGATCCGAACGTCTATCTTCTTTAATAGCTTAAAACAGCAAAGAGATGAAATTTAGATTTCATTTTTTCATATATTTTAAGAAATTTGTAAAAGAATTCAAATGGTTAGATCCTTTTTTTTTTTACTTATGTGGCCGCCAATTTATTATCCGAACCGTTTATCTTTTTTATATGGCTAGAAAAAGATAAAGGATAATATTCATGATCTTCATTCTTTATAGATTTTGAGAAATTTAAGAAAATTCCAAAAAACCTAACAAATACATCTAGAACCGTTGCATCTACTCATTCACATGTGAAAATGGTGTTTTTAACTGACATTGGAATGTATTTCATTTTCACACGTCTATCATTTACATATGCAACCGATTCACATGTGTATATATAAAAAATCGACTTCTAAAGTAAGATGCAGAGGATCAACACTCTTTGTAGGGATTCCAACCATGGGTGTTCATAGCCCGAGTCTTATCGGGCTTAGGCAAATCCAAGCACACCCAAGCTTTAAAACATTGGATGTATCAGGCCCAATCTGATACGCGCTATAAATATAAGCCCCAAGCCTGCCCATTTAGTCAATCGATACAGACCAAATCCGAGCCTTCATTTCATCAGTTATATGGGCTTTTTTAGCAATGACTTAAACAAATTATCACTTAATTATATTATTCAAGCTAGGCTTAAGGCTTCCTATCACTTAACCCAAGTCCATCCCAAATCTAAACAGGCACAAATTATACATTCAAGCCCGGCCATGAGCCGACCTTTGTGAACGCCCACAGTTTTCTATATATATTTGTGTCATCATCCGAACAAGATGATGTGGTGATATCTATATTCCCTACGCGATGGACTCTCACTCTTTAAACCACGGACGCGACGTGTACGCTGTATGCACAAATCTCGCGTACAAACGTCTTCTAGAGACCTCACAATGGAATCCCATTGCCAACAGCGAACGAAAACTTAGTGACGAAGCAATTTTGGGGGTCATATACTGGAAAGGCTCTCTGTCAGTTTCTGTTTTTTTTTTTCATGCCAGCTTTCAAAGCCACTTTGGTGTATATATAAATATCTATTCTCATCTTTGCGCCTCTATATAAATACAGGCTCCATCAGAAGAACAGGAATCTCAAACGTTATTACGGTTTTGCTTTTCTTCCCCTTCTTTTGGTGAAATCTGAGAATTAGAGAGAGTTAGAAATGGAGGGTCTGGATCTCTTCAGCAACGTGCCAGAAGGCTGCATTTCTCATTATCATCTCTTTCACATCTCCTCGAGATGCGTGCAGATCCTCGGCCGTGTGTTCCATCTTCCGATCCGCTTCAGAATCTGACAGCGTCTGGGAGAGATTCCTCCCGCCCGATTACCCGGATGTACTCGCGGGATCCGTTTCTCCTCCTGTGCGTTTCTCGTCCAAGAAGGAGCTCTTCTTCCGGCTATGCGACCCGGTTCTCATCGACGACAACAAGATGGTAGAAATTCGTTCATATCGACGTCTTTGACTGATTGATTTATTTATTTTTTTCTTCTGTCCCTAACCCCTGCTAGAAAGGTCAAATATGGAATCCCATTTTTGAGTAACTGTTTGATGAATTCATATACATGAGATTGTGTTAATAAGTTGTCTTGTCAAGGAGTTAGTTCTCGGCCGTCAATAATCGAGTAAATTTTAAAATAAAATAAGCACACTCGAGAGTGTAATGGGAGATACCTTAATTATGAAAGAAATGTATTTCATCAAAAAAGTTATAAGTATTTAAAAAAAAAACTTGGATTGAGGTAAATTTTGAGGGTACCTCAACTAACTGTAGGGCCCCAGTGTGGATTTCCACCACTTTTAACAGTAAAATTTCTCTGGGTTAAAGCCTTAGTTCTATTAGGATTCTAAAATTTTATCAAATTGGAGTTTGTCTCACCTGGTCAATCATAAAATAGGGTCAAAGCTCTTTCACCTCCCATCAGGTTGGCACCCTAATATGAATGCAACCTGGCCTAGGATTAGACATCTAATCCTTGACCAAATCTTTAATTAATATGCTTGATGATCACGATCATGATGATAAATGGTTTTATGTTGGCAGAGCTTTTCAATAGAGAAAAGGACAGGTAGAAAGTGTTACATGTTGTCTGCAAGGGAGCTGTGGATCACATGGGGTGATACTCCAAGGTATTGGAAGTGGACTTCTCTTCCGGAATCAAGGTTAGTACTGGTCCTCCATTTTTAACCACTCATAGAGGGGAGATTATTTATGAATATTCGCTCGGGGTCCTTCATTTTTAACCACTCATAGAAATACAATCCTATGTATTCAATCACATGAAAAAAACTATGCCATGACATTAAAATCCTAGGGATTCTAAGAAATTTGTTCTTGAAGGTGGTTAAAATTGGAGAAACAAGGGTGATCCATAAAACGGCTATTATATGATCTCCCTTTACTCGAAAAATAATTAGGGGGAGATGGTAAATGAATACCCAGCCATCACCTTTGTAATTCAGTTTCCCGAAAAATCAAGCTTCTATCTAGATCTCTACCTTATATCCTCCACTCCCCATCTCTTTAATTATACATTGTTGACCCATTTTACCATGAATGACTATGGGTTCAATTCCATGCAAACAAACCAAATTATGTACGCAGGGATTCTAAGCAATAAGCAGCAACAATTAATGAAAGTGATTGAATCACAGTGGCATACAAAACTATTTATGCAAGCACTACAAGACTAAGTTTTACTTCTCCCCAATTTATTCAAGTTGAGGAGAGTAAAACACATTGGGGGTAGGTTTGAAGCCCCTACTTTTTGTCACATTTGCAATTTAGTCTACCCTACCTTTTTTTAATCCAAAATAAAACTTTATGTGACATCAATTTTTCTCTTTTTACTTCTTCTGTTGAAACACCTAAGATTTTATATCACATCAATCATTTCTTTACTCTCCTTCTGCTCTACTCTTGCTAAACAAACAATCTTAAGTCGCAATTGGAGAAAACATAAGAAAATGAAGGGGAACAACTATTCCCACCTCTATTGATTCTGGCCGCAAAAGCCCAAATCCGATCGAAACAACTAGAATGGGCACCTCCCATTGTTTTAATAGGAGGGTTTGTATGTGTCTCTAGGGATTAGTTATTAGTTGTAAAGAATCAAGTGTCCATCGAGCTTAAGGACAAAGGCTCTTGGGTCAGGCTGGTTGGGAGATACCCTGGATTATTGAAAAAAAAAAAAAACTAAAATGGGCCGGAATTGAACCCAAAACTTTCATGGGAAGATTCCATTCCGCCCCACGCCAAATTTGAAACATTCCCGCCGGGATTCACAGCTATGTTTCCATTGTAACTTTATTCATTCTAAGTCTAAGTCGAAACTTGACTTTGTTTTTTGTGTCAATCCTTTAAATATTCGATAACCTTTCTCCTGTTCTTCCCTCTATAGGTTCCCAGAGGTGGCAGAGCTATTGGGTGTCTGTTGGTTAGAGCTCAGTGGGAAGATTGATGCTCGTCTTTTGTCTCCCAAAACTACTTACAAGGCCTACCTTGTCATCAAAGTTTGTGAAGAAGCATATGGATTGAACTACCCCGCAGAAACTTCAGTTAAATTAGGGGATCATGCATCCAACAACACAGCCATTTTGCAACAGAATGGGGCCCGAAGGTTCCATCGATGGACTGCGTTAGATCATCTTAATATGTGGCATAGTGTAGAGTCAGTGATCAATAGAGGTGATGATGGGCAGGTCCCACAAGCAAGGAGTGACGGATGGAGGGAGATTGAGATGGGTGAGTTCTTCAATGATGAGGGAGAGGAAGGAGACATAGAGATGAGTTTTATGGAGGTGAAAGGTGGTGAGTGGAAGTCAGGGCTTATTGTTGAAGGCATTGAGCTGAGGCCGGTGTGTGAGTGATGTTTGTGGAGGCGAATTTATCATATTCTTGAAACTGATGTGTGTCCATTATTTTCTATCAATGTGCCCTTTTCTCCATACTAAGGTAGTACAATTGTGCGCTTCTATTCTATTACAATGGTCTTAAAGGGTGGTATCTGTCGAACAACGGGTGTAATACCATTTGTCATTTTCTTGAGTCTTTGTAACCGTCATATTCTATGGTTTGGGTTGCTGATGAATTTCTGTAAACTCATACTGTTTGGCAGAGTTGAGTATTGATGCAAAAAAAGATAAATTGGGTCATGCTTTCTCTATCCGGAACGATTCATTCCTACATGGATTCTTGTCCAAGTGTCACAGGTTTAATTGTTGATTTGGGCATTGATGCGAGCCCTAATGCCAATTAGTCTTGGGAGGATATCGATTGTTTGTGTCTATGCTATGGTTTGGCATGCTGGAGTGCAGCCCACAGTATAGTTAAGCATATAAATGACCTGGTTAGAATGAGTTCCATCCAATTTGACTTTAAAAAGTTCTATGATCATTAGTTTTTGAAAAAGAAATACATACATACATGTTTGAATGAGTCTAGCAAGATTAACCTATAGTTTTTGCTCATGTGCTTGGTTGGCCTACTAAGGTCTTGAAGCCAAACTACTCTGAATGAATTTGACTCTTATGTGACCTCAGTAGACAATGATGTCATTGATTGCAGTTGAAATATCAAACTATATGCAGATTGGTGAAGTGGAGAATCTCATGTGACCTGAGATGTCTAGCCCTTAATTTTATGTTGAATGAGGATTGAATGTGGACTGCTTTGTTGAGTTCCAAACCATCTATTTGCAGGTCACGGATTAGAGGTTTAGGATCTTTTAGTCTGAAACCTGATTTTTAGGGGGATTCATGTTTTGGCTGCACAAACATGCCCATTTGGACACACTGAATGAAGATAACTGGATGGCTAAGGTATCAACTTTAAATGAGTGGGGGGCAGAGCCTGCCTTTTATGTCTCTTTGTTAGAATTGAAGGAATTCCTGTTTGGGAAATTTCTGAATTCCTAGACAGGTTGAAATTTCTCTTTTAGGAATTTCACCAAAATGTAAAGGGGCTGAAAATTTTAAATTTTCAATGGTCATTTGAGACCCTTTTAAGTTATTGGAATTTGAAAATTAATACTTGGCAAGAAATAAGACATTTCCAAATGCAAATGGGCAAGATGTAACATCACGTCCCAAAAGCGCTAACATTGTGAATTCATGTAAGGAATTCTAGTAAAAAAAACAGGCATGTGTGAGGCTGTGCTGTGAGTTCATAAAATCTGGATTATTACTCTGTAAATTCTTCTCAAATATTCATCCGAGATGGGGCATGGTCATGTTTGGATGAGTTAAAAATGTCAATTCTCCGACATGAGATAAGTTGGGCTGAGTTATGCCATATCTTTAGGGCCCAACTTTTTGGGTGGCTATTCACTTCACATCTCCCTTTGTTTCATTTTCCATTAAAGGGGAAAAGAGGAGATTCTTTGACTATCATTTTTTGTTAATGACTTATTTGTTTAATTTTAACCAATTCTAAGAATATAGGGGCCCTTGGTTGGAGGAATTTATAAAATTCTTGTTTGAGGAGAATTATAAATTCTTGTTGTCCATAAGGGCCTGTTTGTTTATATAGAAGACATGTGAATTCAATACATATAAACTCATGATTAATTGAGTTCCATCTTTAAGACTATCAAAGGCATGCGAGTTTAAAAATATGCGTGAGAGGTGAAGGATATAAGTAGCAATGTAAATGAGGTCTTGACTTTTGTAGGATTTGATTTACTAGGGTGATGTTGGCCATTCATTTCCCTTCCCTTAGATTCAATTAATTTCCATGAAAGAAAAAATTATTTGATGCTCATTTTTCTTATATTCACCCTTCATCTTCACTAGCACAAATCCCATGGCATGTACGAGTTATATAGTAAATTAAACCACTCTTCAAATTAAGTATTATAATTAGAAAAATACATAGATCGGGTGAATGAAAAAACCATTAGCAGCTAAGTGAAATTAGATTCATTATTCCTTCATTTCCGGATTCATAGATTTCAAAATCCAGCCATCTTGGATATAAAATAAAAAAAAAGGTTCTTTGAAGTGGAATAGATCGATCGACAACCTCTATTTTCTGATTTAGAAAATTGAAGAATCAAAGGCCTCTATATTCACCACCATGATCATACCATCCCCAATGCAACCAACAAACTCATGCCCAATAAAATCTCTGAAGTAGGAAAAGTCACTAAAATCAAAAACCTCATAAAATAAAGAACCTATCTCATGAAAGTAAATTTAGAGAAAAAGAAGTATTGGATATTTTTTCAATCAATAGTATCAATTGAAAACACTTATAATTAAACAATATTGTCGAAAGACGAGCAGTAATTACATGAAGTTAACCTTATTGACAAGTCTAAACTCTTAAAGCCCACGTTTTGAAGATCCGAGTTTAGAAAAATAAAATAAAATGATTGAATTCCATAATATACGGCTCTTGAGGTAGTTCAAATTTTCACACATTTGGCCCACCTTGTGCACATCCAAACCATCAATCTAAATTGTCATCCATGCCTTCAGAGTTTCCAAGATTTTTGCTCGATTGTGAGAATTATTGGCCATTTGATTGGAGGAGAGACCTCCAAAGGTGGGGCATAGAGAGAGAGAGAGGTGGGAGGTGAGGTTGAGTGGAGATGGGCTTACAGAGGGATTAAGATTAAAGGAGATTTAATTATTTATCATGAAAAAGATTAAATGATAGGCTGATGTGTCTCAAGAAGAAACCAGATTTTTTTTTTTTTTTTTTTTTTTGCTAACAGAGGAGGGTTACCAACCCTTTGGGCTAGACTAATCCCAACCTTTTGTTTTAGAATTTTTTAGATTTAGAGCATGTTTGGATGCACAAGAAAATAATATTTAATAAAATATAATATTTCATTTTCTAAAAAAGAAAATCTTGTACATTTGGTAATGCAAGAAAAATATGTAGAAAAGATTATGCTCTTTCGAAAAATTCAATATTTTTTCCTTTAGCACCACCCTTAGAAAACTTTCTACATATAAAAATACTTCAAAATGATGATTATAAAGTGGTAGAGTAAAGTAAAGAGTTTAGTTCACCAAATCCATCATGATGTATTTGTTTACATATATGGTAAAGTAAATGTCACAACACAGTAAATGTGGGGTAAATTATATGTTTCAGAATTTTTATCTCGTGAGATGTTGTTCCAGGATATATGTTCTATATTTTTTTTATGACAATCATACTATATGGATAAAAGTTTTTATCAGCGTACATGCCAAGTGCATGTTTTTAATCTCGTTATGTTGCTTGTTACATTGCATTGCCAGTCCCAAGTCTGGAAAAAAGGAGGAAGGTTTAAAGTTCGGTTGACACCGGGTGTCCGATAATAGCATAAGAATAATTAGAAAATTTTTAACTTATGTTCAAGATTGTAGAAAGCCTAGGTCCGGTCCCAGTCCTGGCATGCATAGGACAGGATTTGACGTAGGCCCGTTTAATTTAGGATTGAAACTGGACAACCCCTCGGCAGCCCGTCCAATTTTCGAAATGGGATTGGACAACCCATGGCCAGGCCCGCCCGGCCCACTGACAGCCTGAAATGCGCCCATTTTGGGGTTTCTTAATATTTCTCCAAATAAGCTCCCTCGGTTGCTCAGCTCCTTCGAAGGAGCAACGAGGAAAACTCGCGCCCCAGGTATTCTTCTCTCTCTAGCCCTCTCTTTCTCTCGCTCTCTCCTTCCCGATCTCTCTCTGTAAATCTGTATCGATCCCTCTCTCTCCCCCTTTCTATCAATCCTTCTCTCTCCCTCTCTCTCTACCAGAATCCTAACCTGTTCTCTCCATTATTTACAAAGATGGCGATGAATGTGGATGTAGGCTTCCAGAACAGTAATCTCAAAAGCCTTTCTTTTCAGTTTGAATTGGCTACATCTTCTTCATTAAGTATATGATTGCTTGATTTTTACTTCTCTAGACCATTGGTTTTGATTATGTAATATGCGACTTTTCTTTTCCTTTGAATTCCTGGGTTATGGCCATCTGCTTTGAAATAATGCATCTAGTTATTGGTTTGAGACTAAAACTTCATGAAATGTGTTTCTTTTACTTAGCCCTGATACACCCAAGAATTAATTTTTAGCTCTGATACACCCAAGAATTAATTGAAGGGTTTATAGCCCATTTTATGATTGGGGATAGTGTAGTAAAGAGTTCTAGGGGTATTTGTTTATTCATGATAAAAACATCTAATGTTGGTTTAGTCCCTTTTTATAGAAATTTGATGCTTTGAAAGTCTAGAAATCAGATACCTGATTCGATAAACTGCTTTGTAGGGATGATACTTGGTAGTGCATTGAATTCTCCTCACTTTTATTATCTTTTTTGTTGGAATAATTTCTTTATTTTCTTGAGGCAACATTGCACATTCTCTTATTCCAATCAATGACTTAACACTTCCATTCTATTATTCTCTTCTTCCCTTTCTCTTTCCCTAGCCAACTGTTTGACTCATTTAATTCTTCAATTGCTCAAACCCGACTCACAAAGTCACCAAGCAAGTGGAATTTAATAATTTCAGCAAGAAGATAACCGAAATCAGTTGTATACCTAATTATTCCTCTTGGAATATGTTCAGAAGAACTGAAGAAGTTCCCTATTTCAACCCTATGGAAAAGGGTTTTTCCCCCTTGATCACTTCCTTTCGGTCCCTTTAGCTTAACCTGAAATTATAACTTTTCGATTGACCATCGCCATCCCCCTTCAAACGAAAATCCTGGGTCCGCCATTGTGCCCCACCACCATCGATCAAAGCTGCGATCTCGCCACGTCCCTCCATTGATGCTGTTTTAAGCTCTCAAAAGCAAAATCCAGGTTTTTAATAACAGTAAGGGCTGTAAGGGTTTTTATTGACTTGGGGTTTGTTTCTTTCTTCGTATTTTGATAGGTACTCTTGTTGGGCTTCTTCGTATTCCGTTGTTTTGCAAGGTATTTGGGTTCTTTTCAGTTCCCTTTTTCGATTGGACTGTGGGTTACAAACATACAATGATCCAAACCTTTTGATGGGTTTCATTAGGTTTGAGAAAACATTTTGATTGGTTTGCTACTAGTCATCTATTTGCAGGCAATTGACCAAAGACTTTGAACTGTTTCAGCATGGGAAGAGATAAGGGAAAAATTAAAAAGTTCCCTTTGTTTTTGAACAGGTTGAAGAAGGGTAAGGAAAGTTCATATGAAGCGAGAAAGGGTGAGGGAAGATCCAAATTTCAAGCCCCAGTAAATCTTGTTCCATTTCCCCTTAATTTATTTTCCATTAAAGACGAGATTATTCGATAGTCATTTACGGATATTCACCTTTATTCTTCAGTTGTAGCCACTTTTAGAAATGGTTCTCTTATAATACATAGGAATTCAATTCCATGAAACAGACCCCAAGACTAGAAAAGGCATTTCAATCTATTTAATTTGTATAAACAACTCTACCAGTTCCAAACAAACGCCCCCTTAAACCCAAACGAAAAGGCTAGAAAGACATGTTATTATTGTTGAGACAGCAGTGGCAACTGCAACAGTTGATAATCAGGGCACCTGTATTTGCCTATTCATACAAACAGGCCCGTTCTCTTGTAAATATAAAGCTTAAATGGGTCAAGGATAGGACCTTGGATTCTGTTGTTGCAGGCGAGAAAGCCCTTAGAGCTGCTTGTGAACTCAAAGACATGCTTGCTAATTCCCCTGAGACCTGCCTCCCCATATATACTCTATCAAGGCGCCGACGACAGCTTGGTTTAGGTGAACTCAAAGTTTCTACATTTATTCGGCAATACCCCACTCTGTTCCAAGAATTAACCAGAAAAAATTCAGATCTTCTCTGCTTCCAACTTACCGAAGATGCTCTAAAACTCTATCAAGAGGAGCTTCAAATCCTCCAACAACATGAGATGGATCTCATTCTAAGGCTACGGAAATTACTTATGATCACTGTTGAAAGGACCCTTCCTCTCCAAACCATTGATCAATTGAAATGGGACATGGGCTTGCCCCACGACTACCAACAAACCTTGATTCCCCACTATCCTCAATTTTTTGGTCTTGTCAAACTCAGTGATGATCGAATTGGTCTAAAGCTCTTGCACTGGGACAATCAACTTGCAGTGTCTGAGCTACAAAAGAATGGAGGTGGATACGGTAGCGGCCAGAACTTGGCCTTTCCTGTGAAATTTACCAGGGGATTTGGATTGAAGAGGAAATGTATGGCATGGTTAAGTGAGTGGCAGCAACTTCCTTATATGTCACCTTATGCAGACCCATCCAATCTTGACCCGCGGACGGATGAGTCTGAGAAGCGAAATGTCGGCGTCTTTCATGAGCTCCTCCACCTCACAATAACAAAGAGGACAGAGAGGAAAAATGTGAGCAACCTACGGAAGCCGCTGCAGCTGCCACAGAAGTTCACAAAGACGTTTGAACGCCATCCTGGGATTTTCTATATTTCTCAGAAGTGTGCCACACAGACTGTTATGTTGAGGGAAGCCTATGAAGGACCAGATTTGGTTCGGAAGCATCCACTCATAGGGCTTAGAGAAAAGTATGCTAGTTTAATGAGAACGGGGATGCTTAATAGGAGCAGAGGATTATATAAGAAGGTGCTCAATGACGATGAAGATGGAGGGAATTGCAAGTTATGGGGCATTTCTGAAGGTGGTTCTGACAGTAATGGATTGAATGAGGACTATGAATGTGATTCAGATTACAATTCACTTTCCGAAGATGACACAAGTGAAGAAGTTGATGCACAATGCTGAAAGGAATGGATTGCACACCAAAGGTAGATTTCCTTTGGAATTTATTATGCCATGCCTATATATGAACTGTGAAGGAACAACTGTATGTCTTGCTACTGCACCTAGATGGAACAATTGATGGACATATTTATGTTTAGTTTTTTTTTTTCCCCTCCTTTTGCACTTCTATTTACTGGGTGTTGGAGATACAGATGATCTCTTGCTTTTCTTCTATGAAGGTGGGGAAAATGGTGGGAGCACAAAAGGAGCAGCAGGCTAAATCGCATAGAAGCTGACGCGTAAAGGTATATTTTAAAATCTTCCAAATGATCCATATAGGATTGGATCCTATGATTCCTTTTTCCCCTCTGGTGGGGGTAGGGGGTTACTAAAGTGAACTGGTCCTTATGTTTTTGAACACTGAACCTCTCCCATAACAGGAGTATGCCTTACTGGATACCATTTCACTGTGTACTGGTTTGACTTCAATTTGGTCGTCCCCCACTCCTCTCCTTCCTTTTGGGCAGTTTGTACTAAGGTATGTTGTTTTTCATTTCTGTGCCAGTCAGGCCCATATTTTTATGGTGTAAGCTGTCACTTGCATGGGTTGTAAATCAGTGGATGCATTTGTTCAAAATCAGGAGTGCTGACTTCAAAGGTTATGCTCCAAGCTAGGACTGTTTGTCTACGCCGGCTAGTGGCGCTCAAAATCTAGACTGTTGGGTCATGCTGGATGCTAATTGATTATTATTCTTACATGGGAATAATTATTTCATTTCAGTTAGGTCAAGAAAGATGGAAATTGTGACCTCACATAACAAATGTTAAAAGAAAAAAAAAATTAGAATCCTGAAACTTGATGTACTTGTAATCTTAATTACCTCCCCATAACGATTATTAAAAAGGAAAAAGAAAATCTTGGCTATATCCTGTTCCTTAATGTACTTACTCTTGATCGGCAGCAGATCAATCTGCACTGGTGTTTTCTTGTTATGTAATAGCTATACTTTGCTCCTTTATTTATTATAATCTCATGATGCTACATTTAACTGATCCAGATTTCTCATTTGGTGTAAATCCCATCATGGGTGGATGTTGTTGAGAAGAAATCCCCATGGAAGTTGTACCCTGCTGAAATTATAAGACCTTGAATTGATTATAATCATGTGTTTTTAAGTAGTAAAGGCCACTGTAGGCCTTTTGATGTTTCCAACTATATGTTCTGTGACACTTTTGTTTGCTTTATCTCCACTAGATCTGATGTGGGCTGTGCTATGAAACACTGTATTTGGCAATATTTTTCAATGTCCTAGACACTATTTTTAGGTGCCTCCTTGTTGGAAAGGACAGGTGCTTTGTTTCCCAATTAATTGGCAGCATCCCAGCTACTGATCTTGGAGCCTACCCAATGACCCATAGTCCATTCCAAGTGCAGGTTCCAGGATCAGCTAACATACATATTAAATGAATGGGATTGCTTTGCTATGCCTGTTCTCTTTATTTGAATGCTGATTTGCATGCATGGCTGTCGCATGGGTGAGTTCATGGTTAACCACCAAGAAAAAAAGGTTAGTCATTTTTATACGATCCGATGCAAGCTTGATAAGATTTTTTTTTTTTTCGGGTAAAAAGCCGATAAGGAATTTAGTTGGTTTTACTTGCACATCACAAACATGCCTAGAGAAAAGTTGGATTCGATTTCCTCTAGAACTTATCTGGGGAATTTTAGATTCCTGAGGGCTTGGTTGAATTAGAAAATGACAGGTAGAGAATCCCTTCATCTAGACAGAAGATAAAGTAGGGGTGGAATCATGGAGACATCCATTGAGAATCACCACTTTTATTTGATAGTGATTCCTTGCTATGTTTGAATTCAAATGGAGACAACTATGTGGAAAAACAATTATTTTAGAATATTTAATAAATAGAAAAACAATTATTAAACAGTTAATATTGAGTTTTGATAATAAAAAAAATTAATTTCATTAGACAACAGGTGGTTTTCTCCAAACATGAGTACAACCGACTCAGCTATGATGTAGTTTAACAAAAATGCATTTAGAATTGAGTACAAGCACCATCCAATCCTTCTGGTATTGTCAATCAGCACATACACTCATGTGGAGGGGAGGGGGAAATTTTGTGGTTCAGAAGACAGGTTGGTTTCTACTTATATAGATGGTTTAGGGGTGAAACTGCAGTCAGCCACTCAGCCCTAAGCCAACTGACTGACTCAACCTGAGTTTTGCTTTGGTGGGCTGGGCCAATTTATCTTGGGTTAAGCTGAGGTAAAGTGTGGCCCATGACCCTTAATTTATATCTGCTCTACATGTTTAGGAAACATTTCAGAACAGTCTAACTTTGAGCTAATTTCAGAAAAAAATAGTAAACCATGAATTTAATAAAGGGGAATGATCAGGTGAGAACTGTTCTCACGGTTCAAACCGTGAGAACTATGGGTGGAGCCCACCTATCACCCAATCCAAGCCTTGCAATAGACAGAGACTCACTTAATAGTCACACGCTCCAAGGTTTGGCACCAATGTGAATGAATTAGACCGTTGGATCGACTATATACCCATATGAATGAATTGGGCTTGTCGGTCATGGATGACGGGGTTAGGATATGGGATTGGAGCCAAACTTGATATTCATGGTGGTCCCATATAGATATTTAAATCCCACCTTTCTCATCCCAAAATGAGACCCCCAGTGAGCCCTATAAAAAGTTTTTACGGTGACACCATGAGAACAGTTCTCACTGGATCAAATCCCTTTAATAAATAAGAGTTTTTCCCCTTGTTTATTTACGGTGAATCGGTGACATCATTTCAGTAGCTTGTCCTACCATTGTCTCCAATAGGGAGTTTCATAGCCCAGGCCTGACCGTAGAAACACAGGCCCATTGCAGCCGAAGTCCAACAAGGTCCATAAGTGCCTGGCCCAAGCTTAGCCTGCCTTAAAACATGTCATGCCCAACTCCACCCATTTATTCAATCGGGCTGGGCCGGGCTTTCCATCACTTATTCGATCAACTCAGTCAGTCACTAAATTATAAGTACTACTTGTTTAGGTCGAGCCGAGCCAGGCTTCAAGCTTTCTATCACTTAATCTAAGCCTGACCCAAATATCAAACGGACACAAATTTTATATCCAGGTCCAGTGAAAATGCTGAAATCTAAGGACTAAACCCAAACTACAGGGCTGGCCAAGTCAAGAGCACCCCTGGTCACAAAACGTGGAAAGCCTCACCCATTTTCTTTAAATGTATACTTTCTTTGTCAACTCATCTATTTTGTATTTGGGATTTCATCAACTTTGATTTCTCCATTTCTAAACGTCTTCTAGTTTATCTTCTAAGTTTTGATCTGTATTTTGTTAAAAGACTGGTGTCCGAAGACTTACATTTTTTATCCTTTTTACCTTGCCAATTGCCATCATCTCTACCTTTTCATTTCTCTTCTCTTTTTTAATGGATAATGAGATTTTAATGGCTAGTGTAGGTGAAGTAACTGAATCAAAGGGCTTGAATTTTTATTGAGTTCTGATAAAGATTAGAGCTTGGTGAGGTTAATATTAATTAGATATGAGTAGGAAGGTGAAGTAGACCTTGCAGAAAACCTTTATTTTATTTGAAAAATGTAGAAAGTTTTTAGAGAATTTTGCTGGAAAAATTATGAAATATAGTCATATATCCCGAAAGGTCCTCGCTGATGAGGTCCTCTCGTCAATTTTTTATATTTTTTTATACTTTTTTCTGAGCAACGCTAGCATCGCCATCGCTCGTCACACCCACCTTCCTCTTCCCTTCTTTTCTTTTCCTTTCTTTCTCTTCTTCCTCCTCCTCTTTCTCTTCCTCCCCACCTGCACTCACACTTAGTGCTAATGAGGTCCTCCCAAATTTGCGAGGACCTTTCGGGATATATGGCTATATTTCGGAGTTTTTTCGGTAAAACCCTCAAGTTTTTAAAGTTGTGAAAATGGAAAAACTTGGACAAGGAGTTTGAGGAGGATAGTTGATTAGAGGTGGAGTATGGACCAGAATAAGTTGAATGATGCCTAATGTGCCTATGTGATGGAGAGTGGATGGTGAGATAGAATGAATTTGGAGTTTACATAAGGCATGGTTGTACCACAATGAAAATCAAAAAGTCTACTTGGACATACTTTTTGGCATGAATCTTGGACAAACTTTTATGTTACCCCTTGAAGTCCAAGATTCATGTCAAAAAGTATGTCCAAGTAGCATTACTCAATAAAAATTGGCAATCCGCAACCCACTGGTGGAAAATAGTTTTCGCAATTTTGTTACTCTATAAAATTATAATTACACGAAATTATAGAAAAGTGGCATCCGCGGGTGCCTTTTTCATTATATAATGGAATCCTTGGTGTTGCATAAGCATGTATATTTTTTAAGGAGACATCCTAAACAATTTCCTTTTCCCTACTCTTTTGTTGCATAAATGTGACCTCAATGAAAAGAAAAGGAAAAAAGCTATTTTTTTTTAATATTTCAATACAAGAATTCACAGGGAAAGATGCGTTATTCCCTCTTTGCATTAGAATATATAGGAATTGAATACCTAGTATGGTTAAAATTGAAGATTAAAGATGAATTTGTAAAAACTAACATCAAACAATAATTTTTTTTTTGAAAAATAAAATCAAAAGAAGAAGCTATTTTGATACTCATTTTTGGAAGCCCACCGTTTATCTTTATTTTTAACCACTCAAAGTATTTAATCCCGATATATTTTAATGCAAACAAACGTGATCTTGGATAGAGTTAGGACATTGTGACATGATAAACTATTTTAGTAGCAGTCAAAAAAACATAATTTATATTTCTACATTAAATATAAAATTTTGATCATATGAAAAAGCTTTTTCACGCTTCATGTTCTTTCCCTGAAAAAGTAACCACACAGTTACATTTCTTTTTACTGAGAGACCTCCACACCAATTTCCTTTTCCCTGCTTCTCTGTCTCATTTCACTTGTTATAATTAATATTCAACCGCGATCAATCTCAGGTGTTCCTTAGATCCTCTCTCTCTCTCTCTCTCTCTCTCTCTCTCGATATATATATATATATCAACTGCAGAGTCTATGCTCCAATCAAAGCAATGGCAGATCCAGTAAGGAGCTTCACAGAGCAGAGAAAAGATCTTCAACAAGGTCTCTCTCACTCTGTTGTTTCTATTTCTTAGCTTGATTTCCTCTCTCTCCTTCACGTATCTAGTTGGTATCGTTCTGTATACTTTTCATTTAAATTTTGTCATGGATTGGTATCAAAAAGTTGAACTTTGGGCACTTGGTTTGGGAATTATTTAGAATCTTAGATTTGCGGATTTGGGGTTTTTCCAATTTGGGATTCTGATGGGGATGTTACTGGACTTTCGGTTTCCGGATGTTGATTTAGGGATTTGGGTGTATCTGAATTTTGGTTTTTTTTTTTTTTTTTTTCAGATATGGGGTTTTGGCATTCTGGATTTTCTGGAATTCGGGGATTCATGGATTGTTGTGGAAGTCTAGGGAATTTGCGTATTTGGGGTTTTGAGCGCACAAGAAATTTGGGTATTATGTGATTTTTGGGGTTTAGGATTGGTGTGAGGAATCTGGGATTTTGTGGATCTGAGATTCTCAGTGTTCATTGAATTCAGGGATTTGGGGATTTTGGTTTGAGAAATCTAGCAATTTGAATTTGGGGTTCTGAAATTCGGGTTGATGGGTGGGGTTCGATGTAATTGGGCCGGGCTTGGGTTAAAATTCGAGCTCAGGTTGATGCGTGGGGTTTGAGTCAGAGGTTCTGTTAGTCATGTTATTTTCTCCATGTTCTGTTTTGCTTTTCTGTGGTGTTGAATGATTTTTTTTTGTTTGTCTTCATCCTTCATATAGTACACCATCATTTCAAAAGAAAACAACAATGTAAACACCTTTGCAAAGTTTCAAATTGGAAGGTCTGGCCCCTTTGATCAAATTACCTAGCGATAGACAGTTAAGGGGAAAAAATACAGCATAAGTGCAGTTGAAAGGTGCTGAAAAGGTTGCGGGTTCAAGTCAGGTTACCATTTAAAAAAAGAAAAAACGCAAACATTTCTGTCATGTTCACTCTGGTAGTCTGGTTAGTTCTATATGATCGAGATCACCAAAAGATGAAAACTTCTACAAAATGAGTGGATGACACCACACAATGGAACCCATCGATCCTCATCACGCAATCAGCTGCCACAATTAGATGTAAAGAATTGATAACTTGTCTGAATCATTAGAAACTAGCTTGTCTGCTCATTCATCTGCTCCAAATTCACTCCTATGACTTGGCTTATCATAGCAAGTTAGTGACTCAACTTCTCTAGGTTAGGCCGAATTCTAACTTAATAACTCTTGATTGAGGTTTTATAATTTTGAATAAATTTATCAGGGTGTATGTCTTATGGTAAAGAGAAATAGTCATATCCTGCCGGTGGAACCGGCTGGCTCTTCTGTTTTACAGGTCTAGTGCCCACCATTGGTTGGTCCAACCCATTCACATCACTGACCCTATACTGCACAGCACTAATCAAATTTCACTTACCACAGTGATTTACAATTTAACACCATTGGATTTATAATGTCTAAAATATTTGTTTCTAAAGCATGAAAAATATAGTTAGGTAAATCACTCAACTCGGTGAAATATGGGCCAGTGCCCATTCAGGTTTGGGGCGGTATTCCACACACACACAAGCACTTTCAATCGAAGACCCACAAATGAGCAACCATAATTCTTTATCAAAGTAATGAAAGATGATCCTCCCAACAGGGAGATTACAAATACATAGGATGGGTTGGATGTTCCCTTTCCTAATTGGATTCTAATTCCCTAAATCTTCTCTAATAAAAAGAAACCTAAATCTCCTAAAAATTTGCTGCGACTATCAAACTAAAAAGTTTAAAGACTCCTAATTATATCAAAACTCCTAATTAAGTGGCTGGTCCTGTTGGCACTGCGGGCTGGCCCAATGGGCCTGGTTGATGCATGGATCATTGGTCTGGTGCATCATTCACTCTTGTACTAGTTAGTAAGTTATTTTAGTATCAGAACACTTTAAGACAACCGAAATTGAAGACATAAAGCTGAGATGATAGTAGTGATGATGAAGAAAACAAAAGGATGATGATGATGAGTTGATGACAACAACTTCATTATGCACGTTTCATGTTTGTTCAACTTAATTCCCATTTTCATTAAGTAGGGACAGCCCCCAGTGTTTTTGCTATATCATTTGCGATTTGTTGATGCTTATGTTTCGTTTTGTGTGATCGATTGAGATTAAGACATGCATATCCATGTGTATATATGGCATTGCGGGTCAATTTCATTCATGAGACATCTATCCGAAAGTGCAACTATAAAGAACATAAAACCAAAAACTTATTTGAGCTACAATTTCTGTTCCCTACTTGATGAAAATCGCTTAAACAATAAACCGTTATGAAAATCTTGCAGTTTATCATTTAAATTTACAATTAGGATTGGATAATCTCTCTCTCTCTCTCTCTCTCTCTCTCTCTCTCTCTCTCTCTCTCTCTCTCTCTCTCTCTCTCTCTCTCTCTCTCTCTCTCTCCTCCCTTCCTTTTTAGTAGTGCTTGAATCCGTTACAAGATTTTTTTTTTGGAACTCAAGAAAGAATATATTAACAATCAGAATGGGGAAAACCATGGCTGGGAATAGGGCTGCTAAACTGCCCTACTAAATTGCTTAGGTTAGAATTGATAAAGAGACCCACTCTATTAGATTATAAGGCATCCAACAGCATAAGAAGTACTGTTCAAAAATGGAATTTTATAAGAGTTCTATAATTTACAATTTCAGCTCTTTTACGATTCAACTTTCAGAACATTGGATAGAATCAAGGGTTCTACTTTCAGCAATATACAATACCATCTTGTAATATTTCATTTCCTCATATGAGAAACGCCACCTTTGCATGATTTGAAAGGACTTCAGTAGAGCAACATTCAGCATTCGGCCCCACACAACCATCTTGTAACATTTATGTTCTTTGTCTCTGTCCTAACTCTACTTTTTTCTCTGTGCAGGTTTCAGTCATCATTTTTACAAGATTGAGAAATGAAGTTTATGAATCAGCCCTGAACCTTTAAAACTCTTATCAGAATTGTGTTGCTTATAGATGAAGTCCCCTTTGATTCATTTGGCTGCTGGTTGGAAGATTCTTCTCTTGTAGTGCCGCATATCTAATGCACAAAGTGGCCTTGTGTGGCCTTGTTTCTGCCAAAAACTTTTTGCCTACCTGATTCCATACATGATGTGAGCAGAAGCATTTGGATCCACCTTTTGTTTTGGTAGAACAATGGCTGACAATACTTTAGTTATGGCAGAGCATACAATGGCTGACGATACTTTAGTTATGCCAGAGCATAATTTATTTATTGGGCAAGAGTTTCTTGATGTTGAAACTTGTCGAAGAACATTGAAAGAGACTGCAATTGCTTTACACTTTGATCTTCGGATAGTGAAATCAGACCGAAGTAGATTTATAGCCAAATGCTCAAAAGAAGGGTGCCCTTGGCGTGTCCATGTGGCAAAGCGTTCAGGTGTTCCTACCTTTTCAATTAGGACATTACATGGCGAGCATACTTGCGAAGGAGTTCGAAATCTTCATCATCAACAAGCCTCAGTTGGTTGGGTTGCCAGATCTGTAGAAGCACGTCTCCGGGATAATCCACAATACAAACCCAAGGAAATATTGCAAGACATCCGTGAACAACATGGAGTTGCTGTTTCTTACATGCAGGCTTGGCGAGGGAAAGAACGTAGTATGGCCGCGGTTCATGGAACTTTTGAGGAAGGATATCGCCTTCTTCCTGCATACTGTGAACAAATCAGAAAAACAAACCCTGGGAGTATTGCATTGGTCTCTGCTACAGGGCAAGAGAACTGCTTCCAACGTCTCTTTATTTCCTATCGTGCATCTATCTACGGCTTTATCAATGCTTGTCGTCCTCTTCTGGAACTTGATAGATCACATCTAAAAGGTAAATACCTTGGGACGCTACTTTGTGCTGCAGCTATTGATGCCAATGATGTCTTATTTCCATTGGCATTTGCTATCATTGATGCTGAAAGTGATGAGAATTGGATGTGGTTTCTGTCAGAGTTGCGGAAGCTTCTTGGAATGAATACTGAGAATATGCCTAGACTTACAATCCTGTCTGACAGACAAAAGGGTATTGTTGAGGCAGTTGAAACACACTTTCCAAGTGCTTTTCATGGATTTTGTCTGCGTCATGTCAGTGAAAACTTTCGTGATGAGTTTAAGAACACAAAACTGCTGAACATATTCTGGAATGCTGTTTATGCCCTGACTGCTGCTGAATTTGAAGCGAAGATAGCGGAGATGGTAGAAATGTCACCAGAAGTCATGCCATGGTTCCATCAGTTTCCACCTCGCCTTTGGGCCATCGCATATTTTGAGGGGGTACGATATGGCCACTTCACGTTGCGTGTAACGGAATTATTATATAACTGGGCGCTTGAAGGTCATGAGCTTCCAATAGTGCAGATGATGGAACACATCCGGCATCAATTAACATCTTGGTTTAATGATCGACGCAATATAGGTATGGCTTGGACATCAATTCTTGTACCATCTGCTGAGAAGCTTGTTTTAGAAGCTATTGCAGATTCTCGTTGCTACCAAGTGCTTCGTGCTAATGAAGTGGAATTTGAGATTGTTTCTACTGAGAGAACAAATATTGTAGATATACGTAGTCGGCATTGCTCTTGCCGTCGTTGGCAACTTTATGGTTTACCATGTGCTCATGCTGCTGCTGCACTTCTTTCTTGTGGACAAAATGCTCATTTATTTGCCGAACCTTGTTTCACAGTTGCCAGCTATCGTGAGGCTTATTCACAAATGATCCACCCTATTCCAGATAAAAGCCTTTGGAAGGAGCGAGCTGAGGGAACAGAAGGTGGAGGTGCTAAATTTGATATTGTAATACGCCCTCCCAAGACCCGCCGACCACCTGGTCGCCCAAAAAAGAAGATTCTTCGCATAGAGAACTTCAAGAGGCCAAAGCGGGTTGTTCAATGTGGTCGCTGTCATTTGTTAGGACATTCTCAAAAGAAATGCACATTGCAACTCCAGTGAATACTTGTGGGGTTTTCTAGATCATTTTTCACAGCAATGTGCTCTTGTAATTTTATTATATGTTTTAATCATTTGATTGAAATCAAGGGTTTTGTCCAATTATCTGTACTAATATATGGTGTGGTTATCATGTTGAGCTTTAAATCTTAGAAGTTGGCAGGAATTCTTGCTTTCTTGTATTTCACTTGTTACTTATTAATTTCCACTGCAGGAAGATATGAAGCTACACAGCAGACTGCATGAGCAGTTGGCACGGTTAAGCAAATTCCTTGACCGCATGTATATCTGAAAAGAGCATAAAGAGCAGCAACTTGGCAATGGCAGAGAACAATCTCGTTGTGCAACCTATGGTTTCAATTTCATCTAACACATTCTTTGTCTAACATATATTTATTCTTTTCCTGTGATTACTCTTTCAAACACGAGGCTTATTTTGTTGGCCATATTGAGATGTGTCCTTGTCGTTATTAGTTGTCATTCACAGAATCCCCTCAGCTAAAATTTTATCATGCCATGATTCTGTTATATTTTACAGGCAGCACTCTTTGAATAAAGATTACAGTTAGATTTTGCATGCTGCATAGGACCTTCTTGGGATGATTTGAAACATCATCTCTAATGTGAACTGTGAAGTACAAAGTTTTAGGAAGCATTTGTAACGTTTTTCATTGGTCTTTTATCTTCAGTACAATTGCCCTTGACTTTTGTATTTGATTTTAATGCTACTAATTTTGTTGAGATGGGTTATTTCAATTAAAGTTACCAACTTTCTCTAGGTGTTTGTGATTCCGTTGGTGATGGTTGTTATGACCCTCATAATATCTATTATTTGCTAGTGGAGCCCGCATCTGGCGATGGATCACAAGCTGATCTGATGTCTTTCTTCACCTTCAGACAATGGGGAAATGGCAAGATTGAGATTTTTACTCAGAGATCATCCTTTATATTATAGAAAATGGACCTTTTGGGGTGAAAGTCTGCTGATATACTGTGTCTGAAGCAGATGGTGTGTGTTTTGTCTCTCTTTTTCGACCGATTTATAGTAGAGCTAGTCTATTTTATTCGGGCTGTAAAGTCTTCCTACTCTGACTCAGGAGAAAAAACTAAGCATCCAGTTCTTTCCACATTTTCTAAATGATGACAAGTAGGGTTTCATGGTTCAGATTCAAATTTGTTTGCATCCACCCACCAAAGTATCCTTTTTTTTTTGGTAAAAGAAAGTATGCACAATAACCTACATAAAGATGAGGTTTGAGGGGACAATGGTTCACTCATTAGAATTATTATCTTCTTAGATAGAGATGTGTGCGCCTGTGTATGGATTATATCAAAATCACTCAACCATCTTTACCTTCTGATGTGCCTGAATAGGGCTGCCATCATTGCTTTAACAGTTGGAAATAATTTAATTGGCCATCCATCAGCACAATTTAGTCCTCTACTTTTTGGTCCCCAATACTGATGGTCTGGTTTGGCTCTGTTATGCCAGGTGGTACTGAGGATGAGTATCCATTGTTGGGTGAGATTGTGGGGGTGGTAACTGCCTCTTGATTTTGGATGGAAACTATAAAACTCAGTAGGATACTAATATATTCTATTCCATACTCAATTCCTAGTTAAAACAAAAGACTACTTAACAGAGGTTACAGTAACTATATCTGCTTGTCCAATCTTTCTCAGCTTTGCTGCTACTGTAATTGGAGCCATTTCTCCTACTATTGTGATCTGCTGTTCCTTCAAGTCTGCGGAAATGAATGTAATTCCTGCATCAAGTTTATAAAAAAATATATATATCATATCATATGCATTTATGCTATGAAAAATTAAAAACAGGAGAATCTGGCAAATAAGCATTAAGAATAACCATGAATGCCTGCAATGATTTCTAAGGCCTTCTGTTTTTGTTCTGGCATCGGTCATCGTCTGCACCTTCACTACAACCTTTTTCTGGGCAAAACAAATGTAGTTTATTTTAGAAGATTCAATACATTCAGAAGAAGCTAAACAAATATCTGTTCTCTGATTTCTCTATAAGAACTAACATTTTGAATTTCAATGAAAGTATGTGTACAGAGATTGAATAGGCATTTAAGTCTCATAGTAACATTCATCCCTCTTCATATATAAAACTTTTATATGTGCCATTAATTATAATCCAATTGTAAGGGGGTTTGCCCCTCACCGAGGAGTAGGCGGGGCCCAGAGCCCCGCGCCTATTGTATACGCTCGGGAGAGCTTGACCCGTTCGAGGAGTCTCCCTACTAGCCCAAGTGGTACCAGAGTTGCTTATTCAAGCCTCTTAAGTGAGAGGTCTTGGGTTCGATTCTGGGGAGGCCCCTGGGGACGTGATCCGCTCCACCCCGGGACAAACGCACAAGGGAGACTCCTCGAACGGGTCAAGCTCTCCCGAGTGTATACAATAGGCGCGGGGCTCTGGGCCCCGCCTACTCCTCGGTGAGGGGCAAACCCCCTTACACCAATAATATGTAATACATGTATTGAATTGGCTGCCTTAGAGTTGTTTAATAGGACATGATGTGGGAAACATAAATGGATGTCTGGATGCTTGGTATTTTAGCTTGAAAATAAAGTACATTCACTCAGCTCATTTCTCAAATTCTCCTCACTATAGCAAAGGCTGTGAGTAAGTGTATCATGAAAATGGGAATCCACACATTACTTACATGGCTGTGACTGTGAGGAAGTGAAAGCTTATGTGCTAAAATACACTAAAGTGAACATGGGAAGGAGACTAGCTAGACTCCAGATCTTATGAGGCTTGGACTCACCTGAATTTCATGAGGCTTCTCAATGGGCCCAATTACGAAAATCTAAACCGTTCAAAGCAAATTCTCACCTTTATATATGGGTCATGGCTTGGTTCGTGAGGCTTCAATAGGAGTTGAGCACATTGTCAAATTGATCAACGTAAAACATTCAACTTTTTTCATACGATAGGGAGAATTTACTTTTTGCGATTTAGATTTTACGAGTCTACTAAGGAGTCTTACCAATTTCTCATGAGTATGAGCCTTAGATCCAGACTTTGGAGGCTGTAATTCACTACCTGTGCCATTGATGTAATGAAATCAAGAGGCAGGATTCTTGGCTAAGGGGGCAAAGGGGCTTTCCCACCAGGGGTAGATGTTTTGTTTGGGTGATGGATGGATGATGATTGATGAATGGTGGGGTGCTTGGAGTTCATGAGCTCCTTTTAGGGCAAAGGTTGAGTGCTTTCCAATCTGTCTAGTTGTGTGCCTCCCAAGATTTCTCCCATGGAGCTGCCACGTGTCTAAGAACCTATTTCTGTTTTTCCTCTATGATGATATTCCCAGTTTGATGTCAAGAAGGTAGGGTACAGTTGCCATTTGCCAAGTGTGGCATTTTGTGAGGAGAGTGGGTGCAGCTGCAAAAGTGGCATCATTGGTGAAACAGTATCCCCTGTCTGCATTATACTAATACGCTATATAGGCTTGAGGGCCTTATTGGATCCAAGACAAAATGAAATTTAAGTTTCATCAAAATGATACTAATAATTAATTTTAGATCTTTAAAAATACTATCACTGTGTATTAAACATAATTTGTTGCGATGAAATTTGACAAGTATTAGAGTACGTTTGTGTAACCGGTTTTTCATAGAAAAGGTGAGGATTGTGAAAATTAGATTATGTGCTATAATAGAATTCTTGTTTGGTGCGGCCATTTTTTCTCGTGATTCCTCGGAAAATAAATTTTTATTGGGGGATTTGGAAAAAAAATTTCCGCGAAACCGATTTTCCACTATGCATACACAAACATGTCCTTAATGTATTAGCGTCAATCTAAGATAGTGTCAATTCAAGACATGTAGGTGTATGGAGAAAAGAAGATAAAGTATTCCCAAGAATCTAAGTAAGAATACATACGAATTCATGGTTAAATGAGCTACAACAAAGGATTATTAAAGAGGTGAGAGGTGAAGGAGTAGGGCTGTCAAAGGGTTGAGCCAGCCCGGGATTGTCCAAGCCCTATCCTAAGCTATATTGGCTAGGCCAAAGCTCTCAGAGGGCCTAAACTATCGGCCTAAACTACCTAGGCCCTTACCCGGCCCTCATGGTCCAGGCCGGTCCATGACCCTAAAGTGAATAAAATCATTTTTTTTTATTTTCTTACACATTACCATGTGAACCTAATGAAAATCCTTCTTTTTTATCCAAGCTTGGGCCTAGCAATGTAGTGCAACAAGCAGCATAGCAGTAGATGAAATCTCACATTACTACAACTCAATTTAGTAGAGTGATAGCTAGGTAGTCATTTACTACCAAGAGAAGACTATTTGATGGTATTGATGAACCCGGTCTTCAATTCATCATTTCCAGGCCCTTAATAGAAAACATTGCATTGGGTGCTCATGAATATATAGAAATTTGTCTCGTGATCGATTTCCTTCTGTGACATGCCACTGCGATTTTATAGGACTTTTTTTCTTAGGTTGTGGCCCATCCAAGAGGTGAGCCATTGAAGCTACATGTAGACTAATAACTAAAGAAGTCATCTGTGTCATTAAGAATCAACATAAAAATCATGCGTGGCCTATTTACATAAAAAAAAAATTAACATATCACTAAATAACTCGTGCAAGAATTGTGACAAAATAAACTCACATATATGCTCAAATAATTACACACACAAGGGGGATTGAAAGATCCAAGTAGGGTCAACTTACATATCAAATTTGAAGTCAATCTAATACCTCTAACTCCTTCATCCATGGTCCACAAGTTTAATAGCTTTATATCAAAAAAGAAAAATTGACCCTTAATCCAACGGTCTAGTTTATCTGAATCCATGCAAATTCATGAGATTTAGTGCCTAGAAGGGGTTTATAAATGAGTAGTCAATTTGGATGGGTCATAAGGTGGGCTCCAGTGGGCATTCCGAATGGTGCGGACCGTAAGGACTGTCCTTACAAGACCGCCTCCTATATATATATATATATATATATAAACAAATAAAAGAGGGCTAGATTGTGCCAAACTTGGAATTATCCAAGCCTAGCCCTCTGCAAAAGAAATTTCTCCATCCTATCCTAACCCTCAGGCATTTTGACAACTAAGCCCGAACCAAATACCAACATAAGAGGGCTAATTGATGGCTCTTAATATAAAGTGAAAATGTAGATAAGACCATAGACTTTCTTAGGATTTAAATTACGAGAGTGATAGCTGAGTATCCATTTCTCATCTCTCCTTGAACTGTTTTCCATTAAAGGAGAGATTATATGTCAATTTTGGATATTACTCTTTATTTCTTTAATTTTAACCACTTTTAAAAATAACAAGCCTTAAAATTTCTAATAATTCAATTGCACCCACAAGGCCCAACTGAACTAGAATAGGGTAGTCACTCCCAATCTAAACCCAAATAGTGGACTCCATATTAGAAGTATTAGCTTGGGCAGCCGAAGAGTATGCATTCATGCCAAAATCAAAATAAACCATCTCAGCCATGACCGAGTTGGCTGCCACCAAGTGGATGGATGGCAAGTGAATACACTCGTATCATCTTAAACTCATCCATCTGTTATAAAGCTCCCCCCGTGTACTTGTCCAACCCACCTGGGTCCGGTATTAATGCAAGAAAATCAAGCCCTCACCAAATCCTCCCATTAGATAATAAAATGCTTCTTAAAACATGTCATCTCCCTCTCTCTGATCAGACGCTAGATGGTGGGCCAAACAGGGCCCACCTCGCATGAGTCCACCACCTACTGGGTTGCCCATGGGTCCTCCTTCGGATCCACGGATCAGATGGGTCATTGGGTGGCCCACCTGGGTCCCAGTATCAACGCAAGAAAATTAAGCCCTCACTAAATCCTCTCACCCAAACACCCTTGAATAATCAGAACCAAACACCCAAATAAATTCAAATCCCCCTAAACAAACAACTTGGGTCCTCATTATCTATATACTATTAAAGCAAGGGAGGAGATGGCTGCTGAGGGGTGGGCCAACCTCAACTGCGTCCTGGAAATTCTCTCCTTTCATAAAAATACTTCTAAAAAGTCACACCGAGCTTTGGATCTTATAATTGGGTCCCACTACACTCCTCCCATCTTTTAAACACATCTCCTCCCTTAATATCTCATCAAAAAAGGTCCCCTCAATCCACATCCCTGTTATCAGAGGAATAGTTTCATATCTTAATACATCTAATCTTTTAGAATCTAGAGCATACTGCTATTCTAGCAACAAAACGCACAGTGTGATTTGTTCTCCCAAATCTCCGATCACAATCTCTCATTTTAAAAGTAACCATATATCATCTTATTTTCCTTACAAGATTATTTAGATCTCAATCGCCATTTAATAGAGGTTTGTGGGGCCCACTTTCCTTGGTGTCTGGCGGTCATGAGGAGAATGGGCAGGACTAATTATCCTGATCTGATCACTCATTCGCCACAAAAAGTAGAAACAACAGATGATTTGTGGGGACCACTTTGATCTCCTGATTGATAGACACCTTCAAAAGGCACCACCATCCAGCTTGGCATATCAAACCAACAGCAGGGATGATGCAACACCCAACAAAAGGGACAAACCAATATGGAGTTGTAGCAAGACCGTTAGTTTCATGATCTAGACCGTTAATTACAAAGTGAAATCCAACATTCAACGAACATAAAATAATGGACTCTAATGATCAATTATATTTGTTATTAAAATACATTTCATTTCTAATTATATATACATGAAATAATATAAGGGTTGATATGAGACCTGCCTTTAATAATTGTTGTAGACAAGGCCACCTTTAAACACATCATGATACACCTTAATGAATTATGATAAGAGACCCACTTTTAAATATTATATCATGTGACCCCACCAATGCTCCTTGGAATACCACATCAACAAGGATCTACTGACCAAATATTCAATTGGACACACCTTTAAATATTTGGATGTGGGCATATCTTTAGATATTACATGATGTGACCCCACTAAGGATCCTAGGAATGACACATCAGCAATGTCTCACTGTCCAATTGGACACACCTTGAAGGAATTAGGATATGAGGCCCACCGTTAGATGTTACATCACGTGACCCCACCAAGTTATTTTTTCTTTTTTATTAAAGTTATATATAATAAATATAAACTACTTATTTATTTCTATAAAATCTGTTCTTTTCCGATAATATCTCAGAAAAGAATCACATATTTCATTATATTTTTTGAGCCCGGATACTATACCTCTCCATTTAATCCTGTTAGCTTACGCTTGTGGGGCCCACCCTTGGACCATCCAAATGAACCAAACACACGGCCTCCCTAAATTGTACATGTACACTAGCTTTTGGTCAAATCCAAATTTACTGGACCGTTAGATCAACTGTGTACCGATCCGAATGGATTGTTGACCATTAAACTTTTGGGCTAGATGGAGATAGTAGAAACCACGGTTGAGACTAATTTTTTTACAAAAGAAGGGTCCTAGGGAGTCCTTGAATCCCCCCATCACCACCCCTATGTGGGTCGCCAGGTGGGCCCCACCACAAACTTGAGCTTACCTTAACCAAAGCTTTAGCTTAGGAGAGCTATCCCTATATAGACACACATTCGTACTTGTGTTATGATCAGTGCCTTTAAATTCAAGAGGTCGTTATGTTATGTAAGTTTAGTTCTCATTTTATATTTATTTTCATTATATGTTAAAAGATTCTAATATTCAAAGATAACAAATTTCTTTCTTTTAGACTTATTTTACCTTTATAATATTTTAAAATAATTCTTAAATTTTCATATATTTTTATTTTTGGCCCGAGCTTAGCACGGGTGTTTGAGAGGTGGGCTGTGAACACGTCATCCCTAAGAAATCTCTCATTTCAAAGAAATATATAAGAAAAAGTGGGCCACCACACTCATCTAAAATAAATCTCCTCTCCAAATCTCCATTTCAATTATCATCTCCAAATCACCTCCCTAAATCTCTCCATTTCATTCAAAGTTTTATAAAGATAACAAACTCACATCTTAATCATATCTCCTACAATTTCTCTAAACAACTTCTTCCATCCTTATCACACCTATCATTTCTCCACTTCTACCAAGAAGTTGATAATACCGTGGGATATTTCTTTCAAGTTAAAGACCAGACAATGCTGCATTTTTCTTTCTCTACAATGCCTCAAGCTATATGACCTCCAATCCAAAAACGAGTTATACCTTTGGCTATGGCCTCCAATATTCCAATGAGGAGGTTTTACATGTTTTGTCTCATCCTTGTGTAAAGGCACAATAACTGTAAAGGCACAATAACTACATGATGTGAGTTCTATTTTTTTTTTTTCTTTCTTCGGTTTGGTCTTGGATTGTGATGAAAATTGAATAACAATTTATATGCTTTTATTAGGGTAATATTTAGCATCATCATCATGTCAAATGCATATGATGCTATCCATATAAGTTTTCAATTCTGGTTCAAATCAGGGTCTTATATACAGGGCCAAAAACCAGACTATATCAGGCCATTAAAACAGCCCCTTCCATGATAAATTTAATGAAATATGTTTACAGTCAGTCTTCTTGTCATGCAAAACTGTATTCCTATAATTGCATCAGCACAAGAGTTCTTCTTTAAAAAATATATATACATAAAAAATACAAAATTCTTTAAGGTGCCAATCACCTTGAGCCTAGATATTGCATAGATTTAATCTTCCTCACCCAATATCTCTCTCATTTAAAGTGTCACATCTCAATTAAAATCTAAATTTAATATCTCCTAAAATTTCTCTCTTAGTATCATACAAATCTCTCCTAAAATTTCTTTTTTAATATCATTCAAGACTCCCTAAAATCTCTCTTAATATCACTCAAAAATTCAATAATTTGCAATCCTTCTTCTTCATTCTCTGGATACATATATCTTATTTATTTTTATATTATTTTTCAATGATTAATTTTTACAAAAAATGATTTGTGGATGGTGTGCAACCGGTGTAAAAAAAAGAATTGAAAGTAAGTAAATATACGCTTATGAAGGAGCTTATATTATTACAAAAACTTGCAATAATTTTTTTTAGTGATTGTCTTGCTAGCACTCATCATTACAGTTGCTTTTCTTCTTTGTCCAAAGACATGTCCTAAATTTATTTATTTTTATTTTCAATAATATTTAAAAAATACTAATCTTAATTTATTTTTTATGTTTATTTACTGCCCGGGCTAACCACGGGCGTTTGTTGCTAGCATCCAAACAAGCTGAACAGGGTTGGATGACCCAATATCCTGCCACCCAGATGTAACTCCGGATGACGGGGCTAGATTTGTCAGGCGTGGAGGCTTGGTTCATCCAGCACCTTGATCAGGGAGAGGGCATGTTTGAAAAATAAAAAATTATTTGGGCGTCTTGAACTGTGGGACCCAATGGGCGATCTGATCAAGGGATTGTGTTTTTTATTGTCTTTAATTAAACAGTCACATTTAATTAAAAGGCTTGGGCAATCCAGCGCCTTGATCAGGGAGAGGGCATGTCAGGAAGGGAAAAAAAAACATTCACGTTTTTTGCACCTCCATCTAAACTTGATGGGTTGGTAAAAAAAAAAAAAATAGTGGGACTCCATGTCAGCAATGTTTTTGACATATTCTTGACGAGGCATTGAATTTTTTTTTTTTTCCAGATTTACAACAACAGTTAACTATATCATCAGACCATTAAGGCTCTAAGAAAAAACGCATCCTCACACCTCATACTAGAAGTTGGAAAAAGGGTGGATCTGTATTCATGTTTGCAAACCGTCCGAGCAATAAATACATCATTTTCATAGAATAAGTTAATCTTTTCTACTACTCCATTCAATAATATCAAAATAGATGGAATATAATATGAGGCATAGATTTTTTTTTTTACAAGATCTACTAAAAATGATATAAGGGTTATGTTTAAATTTTTGTAATTTTCTTAGTATGTATTTTTAAAATTTTCATTCCATCCTTATGTTTACGAATTATAAAGTTTTATTTTATGGACTCCAAATAAATAGCTCTCGATCTAATCCCAATTCGAAGTTTAGGTTGCTAAATGTTTACTGTTGATAAACCAAATATGACATAAGATTTAGTGTCCTTTCCAAATAAAACAACTGAAGGGATTGGCTACTGGGTCTAACTACAAGCCTATGATTAATTAGATATCCAGGCATGATATTAGGCCCACTAATTTAAAATTTGAAATTCTTGGACTTAGTGCCTTTCCAAATAAGACAACTTAAGGAATTCGGATGAGGTCTAACTGCAGGCCTGTGATTAATTAGAAACTCAGGCATAATATTAGGTTCACTAATTTAATTATATATGGCTTTGAGTAAAAAATTATGATGAATGCAATGTAGTAATAGGGTTTAGTTATGAATGCTAGAATATCATAAATTGCTCAAAATTAATGATTTTTAATTTTTATATATGAACCGAATAAAACAACTTAATGAATTGGGTACTGGGTCTAACTGCAAGCCTGTGATTAATTACATTAGAGACACAAGCATGATATTAGGCCCAATAACTTATATTTTGAAATTCTTGGATTTAGTGCCTTTTCAAATAAAACAACTTAAGAAATTGGGTATTTGGTCTAACTGCAAGCTTGTGATTAATTAGAGACTCAGGCATGATATTAGACCTACTCATTTAATTATGGATTTTAGTAAAAAACTATGATGATTATAATGTAGTAATAGGGTTTAGTTTTGAATACTAGAATATCACGTATGAGTGATATGAGTCATAAAAAATGACTCAACTATTTACTAATTAAATTATTTAATAAATATAATATGTATGAGTCTGTACATTTAGTGGTTCCTGTGGTATTAGTGGTTCTGTGGTCCGTGCATAACACGAATGGACAATATTATTCGTAAAAACTAATATTTTCCCTCAGTCACATCATAAAACGAAGTTGTGGGCTCTATGGCATTGAAGCGACATTTCTGGTCCCGGACTAAAAAAAAATACAGTTGTCATAGACGACCCACAACAGTTAAGGTCCCGGACTAAACGGATGGACAATATTATCCGTAGAAACTGATATTTTCCCTCAGTCACATCATAAAACGAAGCTGTGGGCCCTATGACATTGAAGCGACATTTCGGGTCCCGGACTAGAAAAAATTACAGTTGTCATGGACGACCCACAATAGACAAGGGTACTCATTGCAGTTGCAGTTGGCAGCATTCTTTTCACATCTATTTGCATACAAATGGATGGCCATTAAGATCATTAACACAGTTAACATTTGCTGTCCCTAACAGATCTACAGAAGTATGCATACTGTGATTGGTCCAAATCATTTACCACCTTCTGTTTACATAAGCTGGAGTGTGTAGCACCTACCACATTAACTAAAGCAATTCAACAAGAGTCGTCCTTGAGTATTGATAAACAAATTCTGCAAATACACTGTGTTCTTAATTCAAGAAAGAAGACACTTTGGTATGAACCATCTTACATCTATCTAAAAAAAATGCGATGAACCTCAATGCTAAAAAAACCAGCAATCTGTTACATCATTACATCGTTTCTTTTAAAATGATATAGATTAATGCCTGTACTGAATGGACATCTTCCTTATTATCTTCTACATTCAATGTTTAATTGGATTGATTTTGTTATATCATCTAGGTTGAATTTAGTATATGTTTCCTTTGTTATATAATCTAGATTGGATTTAGTATATTTTTTGTTATATCATCTAGATTGGATTTTGATATATATATATATATATTGGTTTCGAGAAATGAGGGATTGATGATATTGGAGCTGTTGGATGGGGCCCACATGTGATCAGATGTGGATAGGTCCCGCCCCCAAACTATCCTTATAATATATGATTATTAATATAATCATCCTAATGCGTAGATGTTGTTGATATGTATCAAATGGATGTGAGTAGCAAAACACTCTACTATGCTACTCGAGAAAAATATAAATATAGATTAATAATTACTACTCATGTTAATTTACCATATAACTCTGAATTCATCATATTTGATATGAACCATCTTACATAAGGTGTAAGATGGTTGTTATATAGATCGTTTAACAGATCTGCAGTGAAGATGGCAGATTATAATTTGAACAATATAATTGGAATCAAATTAATAAAAGTTAATAATATTATACAAAAGTTATAAATTAACTTGGTAAACATTAATCATTAATATCATTAATGTAAACCTAAATATTAACTACGTTCATATGAGATTGATCTGGAAATTCTCACAACAATCCTAATCCAAATCCATCCCCCTTTTATTGTAATTATTTAAAGAGACAATCCTAATCCTTATCCTATAAATAAAAATATAATAATAATGACAATATAAAAAAAGAAATAAAATAAAATTATAAAATCAAGACTTGGGTCAAACAAAAAATCTATATCTCTATTGGAATGTGGTTGCCTTCGGTTAACCACAGGCCTCCAAACAAAATCTCCTTCTGGACCTATTTCAGCGCATGTAACCGTTTCTGGAGGTTAATGTAACCGTTCATTATTTTCATTGGGTGGTTCCGTGGTCCGTGTATAGTATGAGGTTTTACCAAGTACCTAACTATAGAGAAGTCTTGAAGTGTGGAAAAGTAAATTTTCTCTAGCCTTTTCCACGAACTTTACAAAGATGCCCTCTAGCCTCTAATGTTTACCAATTCAAATTAGGATGCTTCTCTCTGTAATGAGGTTTCTCTTATATCTGATCATGGCCAAATGTGCCATCTCCCTAGTTTGGTAGGTTCGGAAAATGGATTTGCCCCTGATTTTGGCCCCAAGTATTGATTCAGACAATGGGAAAAAAAATGTGTAAGACCTTCAACTCTGACTGCAATTATTTAGAGCTTGTTTCCTTTTATATATCATTAGGATCACCCTTTTCAGACTGATTCCACTAGTAGATCTACCTTGATGCCGAATTGGGTTTTCTAACCCTGACTTCTCAAGGATTTCCCTTCTTCAAACACAGTAATTATAAATTATAATTTAAAAGTTAGAGATTTTATTTTAAACCTTAATGTAATTAGCTCTTATTAATAACATTAGAGTTTTCAAAATGTTGTTTTCTGCTACTTCTATAAAGCTAGTCCTGTTAGTTTTATGGACTCAATCCAGTAGATGATATAATAAATTGATTAATTTCTTTATTTATCAGTATATTCATGCTTTCCTAATTTCATGAAAAGAATGGTGATTTATTATATACTTGTACATAACCAATACAATGACATGATGGTTCATTAGATGAACCGAGGTCCATAAGTATACTAGATGCAATACATGTGTATGGATGAGATCCACATGCGGGAGACATGTTTAGTAAATCTTATACTTAAATATCTTCACAATCAGTGATGAGATTGGACATCTTATACTGACAAGGTTGCAGTATTTTAGTTACTATGAGATAGTGTGATTTGTCTCAATCATCAGAATAAAAGATTCTGAATTATAGTACCGGTACATTGGATGTATTGAAGGACCATGAGAAGCACCTTATAAACATTGTCTTTACTTTAAGGTCTGCTCTCATAATTCCCTAGCAATAGGCTCTCAATCTTGAGACATTAATGAACTCAAGTATCTATCTATTCATTTGCTTTGAGTCACCAATGAGTGAGGCCAACTGTGTAGGTCAACACCTCGGTGATTTGGGTACGTGGTAGTAGAGTTGTGGGAACATTCAATGGTCAAGATGGAATCTATCTTTAATATCCCCTTGTACCAATTAATGAATTTATCATTGGTAAGTGCACACCAATTCTGATTAAGAGTTAATTTGAAAGGTACCTATAATCATTATAATTAATTGGGGCTCAAGGATGATAAGATATGGATCTAAGTTAGGAAGACATGTCAAATTAATCCATGGATATTGATAGAGGGGCCTACTTGTGGTAATGTGGAAGTTTAGGATCTTCTATGTAATATTCCTAAGACTGGAGTTCAATTGCATTTATATAGTGGAGTTATTTGCAATTAACTGTGGGCTCAGATTGCACATGAGATGTGAGGTCGCGAGTACCAGTTGGAGTCAGCTTTCTAAGGAATCCCTAGTGATCCCCACGCTCGCCCAAGTTATTAGAAAGATACTAATTCTAGTTGAACTCTAAAAGGAAAGTTACTATTTCTATTTGAAGTGAGACTTCTAATAGTGGTAATAGTAAACTTATTAATTTTAGTAGAAGTGAGACTTCTATTTTAATTATAAAGGAATTAGAAAGTTACTAATCATATTTGAAGTGAGACTTCTAAATGTGATATAAGTAAAGTTACTAATTAATTAATGAAAGTAAAACTTCTATTTTAATTAGAAAATAGAAAGTTACTAATTCTTAATTGAAGTAAGACTTCTGTTTTGATTAGCAAAAGAAGAGGCTGCCTTTATGCTATAAATAGAAGAGAAAGTGGGCTGGAATTTTTTTGATGATTATTCTACATTGGGATTCACGCCTAAGGCTAAAAAAGTGCAAGTGTTGCACGCCCAGCCCCTTGAGTGTAAGTGTTACATGGTCTTTTTCCTCTCCCTTTTCTAGTTCTTCATTTGAGTTCATAGTAGTTTTCTCTTGGAGATCCCACTATATTCTTGAGAAAAAGAGAATCTGATATGGGTCATATCGAGGAAGATCAAGAAGTTTTGGAGATTCCTATTTGATTAGTGAAAGCGTTTTAATCATCAAAGAAAGACGCAACTTCTCCATTAGAGCACAACCGATTTCTAAAGGTATAATCTACTACTTCCATGTATGTTGTAGATATTATTGTGGCTTATTTGTTGCTGTACTATCTTTTTGATAGGTTTATTTACGGATCATGATGGCTGAGATGGATGATATACATCCTGGATTGAGTTTTGTCGCCTTCTGGATAGTTGGTCACTGCATCGAGTTGATCAAAAGTTTTTTAAACCTATCCTAAAGGCCCACCTATTTCCAACATATCCTCTGTAGGAATAGCACAGTGTAGGTGGCCCATTAGAAAATAGGGGCATTCGGTGACTGGTCCCTGTACATTTCACTTTATTGCCTTAGATCCACAAAAAAAAGTCATAGAGCCAAATGTCCCTCTCACACTTTCTCATACCTGAAATGTCTAGTTTACCCTTTCTTTAAATCATAACCCATGATTGGTGCGATATCCCATTAATAATGGCCAACTAACATTTAATTGCCCGCGATTAATGGAATCCCCAGATTTTCAAATAAATTCTAAAAACACAAAAATAAATTTCAAAATAACGAAAATAAATTTTAAAAAATACAATAAATTTAAAAAAAAATAATATATAATCAAATAACTCAAATAAATTTAAAAAGATGCAAATAAGTTTTCAAATATCCAAATAAATCTCAGAAAACATAAATAAATTTAAAAAGACTCAAATAAATCTCAAAAGATCCAAAGAAAATTTCAAAAAATACAAATAAATTTAAAATAACGAAAATAAAATTTTAAAAATGCAATAATTTCAAAAAACGTAAATAAATTTCAAAAGACACAAATAAATTTCAAAAGACGTAAATAAATCTAAAAAACGCATATAGATTTCAAAAAACATAAATAAATTTGCTAAAAAACTCAGATAAATTTAGAAAAAAAACTCAAATAAATTTTCCAAAAATACAAAGAAATATGACAGAAAATAGATAAATGTGAACAACACTCAGATAAAATTGACAAAAACTCGGATAAATTTAAACAAAACTCAGTTAAATTTACCAAAAACTCAGATAAATTTTAAAAAAAACTCAGATAAATTTACCAAAAATAATAAAGAAATATGACAGAAAACAGATAAATTTGAACAACACTCAAATAAATTGACAAAAACTCAAATACATTTGAACAAAACTCAGATAAATTTACCAAAAATACAGATAAGTTTCATACAGACTGATAAATATTTGTCAAAAACGATATAACAGCCCTGTTGCCTTCAGTCGATGTGAGTCTGTAGGAAGAAACGGAGCGCAAATCGAAGTCCGGATGACCCCTGACTAGGGTTGCTGGGCTTCCTGCTGCAAACGGGTCATAACTGACCCGAACCTGGACCTGGCCTGGTGCCTGACCCAACTGGGTCATCTTCCCAGTTCAGTTTCTGCAACAGAAACTCGTTCTGTTTTGTAAACAGAACCTAGGATGCTTTTCGTCTCCTTCTCGGTTAGTGCCAACAACGACGGATCTCCTGTATCCACACCAGTGATGGTGTGCGTAATTTCGGCGATGAAAACAAGGAGGACGGATTGCGGACCTTCTCGTTCTCCTCAGTGATGGTTGGGTAGCACCTGCGCTCTGTAACTCCGATCTTGGTGGCGGAAAACAGCAGCGTGTACATCTCTGGTTCCTGCTCCGGTGGCGATGACAGCGGACGGCGACGGGTAGCGGAAGGCAAGCTTCAGTCGTCTTCTTCCTGCAACGACTAGACCAGGATTTCTAGCATGGCCACCTCTGATCGTGTTTTCTTCCCAGGCGATGGCAGGATCACCTTCGTTTTTTCTTTCCCTGCTTCCGGCGATGGTCGATCCTAACAATAGCAAGTCCGGATCCTCGTGCTTCTTCTTCTTCTCCGGCAACTATCAGTCTAAGTGATCAAACATCTGATCATTTTTTCTTCCCAGGCGATGGCAGGATCATTTTCGTTTTCCTTCTTTCCCTGCTTCCGGCGATGGTCAATCCTAACAATAGCAAGTCTGGATCCTCATGCTTCTTCTTCTTCTCCGGCAACTATCAGTCCAAGTGATCAAACCCGATTCATAGAAAACTAACAGAGATCTCTCTGTTTTCTCTGCAACATGAACAGGGCGCTGCCCTTCTCCTTTTTGTGGCCCACCGAGATCAGAACTGATCTTCTTTTGCGACTATAGACAGCGCAGCACACATGCGAGGATCGACTCGGGATAAAGAATGAGAGAGAAGAACGACGAGGGATAATGAAAGATTTGAAAATTTAAATTTCAAAAATTTATGCCTAAAATGGTTGAAAGGGCAATTTAGTCCTAAAAAATGAGAACATGTGAATAAAGGGACTTATAACTGGAAACAGTCTACCTGAGTGGACCATAGGCCTTAATAAGTTTTTCCTTGGACTGGAGGCTTGATACATTCACTTATAGGGATCTTTCGCTAATTTTGCCTAGAAAATATTGAATTGGTTGATAGTGTCAGACGTGTGTGCAATCTGTAATCTTAAGCTCTGATGTGGGCCACCAACGCTGTTTGATTGGAGTGAGTGGTTTTGGAATGTGTGTGTGGCCATAATGCCAAGTGGTCATGTCCATATTAAACACTTGCTCTCTTAATCGAAGTTTTAATCCCAATAGATGAAATCCAACTCCATCAATGCAAGTGGAGCATTCTAATCCAATGGGAGATGTGAGGAGGAGTGGCCAACCATAACAGCAATCTGTTTTTTTTTTTTTTTTTTATGCTGAATCTTCACCTAACCACTTGTTTTGACCAACTAAAGTGGTAAGGTTAGATTTTTAGCGGCCGAGATTACTAACCATCAGTCTAAAATGGCCTTCTCTCTGTCAATAGATTGACCACCACCAGCCAGCCACAATTTCCTTTTGCTACAACGCACAGCGCAGACGTCCATTTTTTCCTGGAAATCTTCCTGTGACTGATCACCAATCAAACATAAATGCCAACCGCAGCTGTGTTGCATTTTCAATGCTTTAATTCACTATGACGACTTTTATTCACCAAGGACTACATACCTTTTTTTAGGTGTAGTCCAACTTGTAATGCTCACCTAAATGCAATCCTATTGTCAGGGAAAAAGAGATGGCTCATCTTGGAATAAGGGCCAGGAAAGAAATAAAACCAGTCCTACCAAATTATATACTAATCTTATGGATTTAGCAGGTTAAGAATTTAATAGCTCCTAACTACATATATAAATCCTTTTTTCAGATTCCATCCCAATAATGGATAAAGGTTATCAAATTGGGCCAGATGCAAAATGAGGTAGTGAGAGTGAAGGGGGTACACTGATCAAGGTGTGGCATGCAAACTTCTTATATATATGCACCGTATAAAATTACGGGAGGTGGCCAACACATCTCTGCTTCCTGAGACGCAGAGTCCTTCATCAAATTGAATTACAATTTGAGGTTTTTCTAATAAGATAACCTTAAGCCATAGATAACCCTACCTGATGGTAGTTAGGCCCTCATAGTAAAGGTTGGCCACAGAGTAAGTGAGGCAGTGAGATTTGGATAAATCCTCCAGATTTGGCAGATAGAAGGGGCCATTCATTGTAATTGACCCAAATGCTCCCCAAACGTTTTGGTGATTGCCATATCCCTGTCATTACCTTCCTCTCAAACGGATAAAAGACGAAAGAAAGGCATTTCTTGAAAATGACCAATATGCCCTTCCACTTCACAGAATCCGACACCTCAATTGTCAATTGAAAGAATCCATTTTTATCCATCCCTCTCTTCCCCCTTTTCTCTGCTGTCGGCCATTTCCTACAATCAAAATTCCCAACCTAATTGGATGATCCGCCTCCTCCTCCTCCCACTGCCTCACTCATAAGTAAGAGGAGTCCAACTCGAACTCTAAAATAAGGGTCGCTGATTGAAAATCTAAAATGCTCAAAATAAATATTATATTATTATATGATATTTTCTTAAAACTTAATCTAATATAGGTCGGTCCCACCAATTGATTATGTATATTATTATCACTATAATTAATATAATCTTTAAAAAAAGATATTTCTCAACTTTGTGGATGCTCAACTATGGGTCCCACTTGGATGCATTCTTATCATCTGAATTAGGATGGATAGAAAGATCTCTTTATAGATAAGGCATGGCAAAAAAAAAAAAAAAAAAAAAAAAAAAAAAAAATCAGCCCCTTAAGACTAATCCTAACCCTTACATTTAAAAACCCTATAAATTTATCATTCTTTTAACTACGGACTCTTTCGATTCAGTCCATGAGCGTGTAATTATGCCTGATTGCAAATAACTTGATAAAAGATTGTAAAATAAGTTGAATTAATTAAAGGTGAGCCCAAATAAGCCCGGCATAATTGAATTGATAGTTACTAATAAATTTTAAACGAAAATTCATTTTAAACCGTTTAGATTTTAAATAGTGGCTCCACCATAGACCAACCCACCCACTAAAATAAAAACCGAAAGTGTCAAATGGGAAATCATAAGATCTGGACTCGACCAAAACCAACCCAAATAACCATTAAATTAAGCACTGGTGCGCCATCACGCGCATGCGGTGGAGACCACTGTCCGACTTCAGAGCCAACCATTTTAGACCAATGATTTGCGCACCTACGTGGAAGCAGCAATGCAACCGACGTCGTGTCGATTGCGCACTACGCACCTTCGCGTACACTAAAATCCACTCATCGATTCGTTTCAATTTCGAACCCCACCAGATGTCGAATTGAAGATCCAAGTTCACTTTTTTCTTTTTTTCTGTACAGACAGACGGCTCTTTCGTTTCTCTACACGTCGAAAAATCGGTATCAGAAAAAAGAAGAAAGATTTCCTGATTCCGCTCCGAGTTACGAGATTTCGGTTCCCTAGATTGTTACTTTTTACTGTGGATTTCATTTATCGGAACTTCGTGTCTCGTCTTTTACCAGATCTTGAATCGTTTTCGTTTCATTCTTCGGCTTCTTCTTCTCAATCTTGTCATTTTTTTCACTTGAAATGGAAATCTAACGTATCTGATTGATGGATTTGTTGTGGTTTCGAAGAAGATAGATTAGATAAGACAATAGCATTTCGGGATTTGGAGTTTGATTCGGTGATCGAGAGGGTTTTAACCTTAAAGTTGAGTTTTTTTGGTAGTTCCTTCAATCAGGCGACGCTTTCGCGCTTGTATTGCTTCTGAAGTTCCAAAGATCTGATTTTTGTTTTTCGTTTTTAAGTTAAGCATAAGAATTCGTTGATTTGAAGTTAAGTGTAATTTGAGTTTTGGGGTTTTTTTTTTTTTGGGAGTTTGTTCGGTCATTGTTGGTTTTGGTGTTTTTATTTCTTTTGAAGTTGCAAAGATCTGATTTTTTTTTCATTTTTTGTTCTTGAGTTAAGCATAAGGATTCGTTGATTTGAAGTTAAGCAAGTGGAAGGAGTTTTGATATTTGGGGGAGTTTCTGGTTTTGGTTTTCGGTGTTTATGAAAGTCGTGTTAGGCGATTTTGTTATTTTGAGGAAGGTTGGTGAAAGAATCGCAATTTAGAATAGAAGCATTGCATATTGCAATCTCTTTCAACAATGGTTAGTGGACATATTTTCCATTGTCGTAAGCAATCGTGGCCTCCTGAGGAGTATGTCAACAAGTCGACCTTGCATTCGGTGAGTCCCTTCATTTGTTCTGTGACTCTTTTCTAATATTGTGTATTGATTTTTTTTTGTTTTTGTTGTTAGTATCTTTTGGGGTGTTCCTCTGTTTTTATAAGGTTCTGATTGCATAACAGAATAAATGGAGACTTCATTTTAGAATTAATGCTTCAAACATCTAGATGTTATTGTTGTTGTTGTTATTTGTTTCACAGGGTAGAATTCCATTTTTTTTAATGGGGTTGTATTTGGGTGTTTGCAATATTGCATTCCTCATAACAAGCCCCTTCTCCAAATCCACCCAAGTGTTTTCCCCACTCATGGGTTTTTGGTCTTATTCTGCGTTTGGGAAATCCCAATGTGAACTCGATCTTGATTCGCACCTGACTCTGAGCCAATTTTGCAACTTTTAGTCCCAAATTCATAGTGGAAAGAACAAAGGCAAATAATAATAGAATTCTTTACGCGAATCTCTTATTGATACAAGCCTCAGATGATGATATCCTGTTAGAATTTGAGGGCAAGATGATGGAGAATGCCCATTAGTGCATAGGTGATCCTGGAAGGAGGTGGAGGAAATAGGAATGAAATAGATCGTAGAAAGACTTTCTGCTGATTGTTATGGTGGAAGAGGAGTCGATCAAATCAAAGAAGAGGTAAAGGTTACAAAGTCACTTAAGCCTGAGGGCCAGGAGGGAAGTGAGCAAAGGAAAAAAAAAAGGGAAAGTGGGCAACTTCGAGAAAGAATATCAGAATAGACTCCCGCCCTCAACAAATAGGGCATTGTCGCACTTTTATAAGCTTTACATTGGATTTATTGAGTTGTTCAAGTGCAGTATGATATTTCTTCTGTCATTTGCATCTGTGGTTCACTGGTTTGGCTGTCCCAGATTTTACTTTCAAGGGGGGAAAAGAACAGTTAAGAAGAATATGGAATTTGAATCCTTTTTTTTCTTATTCCACTTGATATATATATATATATATTTATATAACCTTTGTGTGTTTAAATCATAGTTGTCAATTCCGTGCAGGTCCCCTTTCCTGTTTGACCCTATAGTAGAATGCTCTTCTGATCAATTCCAATGTTCTATTCCAGAAAAGACAGCGTGAAAAATGAAAGAATGAAAAGGACACCTAAAATTGAAAAAATGGAAAACAATAGAATGAAAAAAAAAAATATAATACTAAAAATGCATATATACATCATTTAATTTTGCTACACTTTACAATTGACTATTTTCAAGTTTTCACTACATGTAAATGAAAGTATGAAGAATGTTTATACTTAATAAAAGAAACAAAATGGAACTTTTGGGGGCATTCTGTTCGGTTTGAAATGGGGATGAAATGTGCTAGAATTGGGGCCGGTATTTGGATAGGAACGAATAGAGTGGGCTGGAAGTAGGACTGGAATCTTTCTGGGGCATTCTGTTCCACCCCAGGCCAAATCTGGAACAGTTCACGGAATGGAATTGACTACCATGGTTTAAATGGCTTAGAAGTGACACCGACTCCATTGTATTGAATGGTAGAAATAGTAAGTTTCATTTTACATGCTGATCGTATTGCCTTGTTCAGTTTTTTCTGTTTAACGTTATGTAGTTCTATGAAGAATCACTTTGAGGAACTCAGTGGCAATGTGGCATGGCCTACTGTATCATGTTTTGAGTAGTATTTCAGAATTAAAGTTTTGAAGTTTCTTAACCTTTAGTATCAGTGATAAGCATTGACAATCTTTTACCAGAAAATGGTGGTAGGTTCACGTTGATTTTTCACTGACTATCAGTTATAAAATTTGTATTTATTTTGTTTATTGTCCATTCTTACATGCTACTACTACTTTGCTTGCCACTTCTACTAATATGTTCGAGGTACATTCTTGTAGTTGGACTTTGATAGTGCTGCTCCACCAAAACAAGCATGGAGGAGGAGACTAAACAGCCATGCTAATATACTAAAAGAATTTCGTGTAACATTTATGGAGGCATTGAAGATGGTAAACAATTCTTTTCTTTAGTAATTTCTTTTTGAATGGTCTTTAGTACTTAATGAATGCGGAGAATAAGGACCATAATTTATGAAAAATATGAGGTACTTTTGTTTTCATTTACCAAGTTGCTATATGGTCTTTGGATTTAGGTTCGGCTTGGTGTTCGTCTGTGGTCATATGTTAGAGAAGAAGCTTCTCACGGAAGAGTAATTGTCTTTCTTTACACTGTTTCGCAGTATACCTGGCCAAATTTACTTTGATTAATTGGAAACAAAGAGTATAGTTGGTTTTATCTTTAAATTAATGTAATTTTATTCTCTGCAGAAAGCACCAATTGATCCATTTACTCGAGAAAGATGTAGGCCCTCGGCTTCCCAAGGGGTCCCACTTGGGGGGATGGGGTATGTAGTTGGTGAATAAATTTATCATAAAGAGTTATTTCTTGATTTGAGTCTCCATTGAAACGTGAGTTTCTGTAAATTTTTGTAGAAGTGGAAGCATATCAAGAGGTTTTAGAGGGGAATTCAGACACTGGCAAATTATTCCTGGCCTGTGTGAAGCATCTCCCATCATGGCAAATCAGTTCTCTGTAAATCTTTGACCTTCATTTGACCTGGTTTTTTTTTATGATTTTTGCTGTGTGTGCTATTCTTGCTTTTGGGTCCAATTCGTGGATGTAAATTGTAATATCTTCCAAATGGACATGTTTGTATAAGTACATACTTGTATGTTTACAAATGCATCATCATCATCATCTACAACAGAGGCTTATCCCATAGATGTGGAGTTAGATAAAAGATCCTCCTTGTAACTATTAGTAAGATATCTATTATGGAACAAGATTCTCTCTCTCTCTCTCTCTCTCTCTCTCTCTCTCTCTCTCTCTCTCTCTCTCTCTCTTTGAATGGTTACTTTCATTGAAAAAGAACGAACATTACAAGAGATAAGTACTGACAACAAAAGACTGGAAGCATGAAAACACAAAAAAGCCAACATCCAAAAAGCAACAAACTAACGCCCTGCATTAGAGAAGGCGAATTCATTCCAATGATACACTATTTGTTGTAAGGAATATCCTCTAAAAGATGAGGGCAAGATCTCTCTCTCTCTCTCTCTCTCTCTCTCTCTCTCTCTCTCTCTCTCTCTCTCTCTCTCTCCACACAGATATATATCTCTCTCTACACACACATATTATATATATATGAATGAGTCTAAGAAGTAAGGATGGAAAGGGAGTTACAATGTGAAGACGAAGGATAGAAATTGAGTGCTGGAGGAAGGCAAAGTGGTAGAGCGCTGAAAGGAATTGCTAATATGATGAACATACACTAATGATGGTCCTATCTCTGATTAATTTCATATTAATCACCTAGTTAATCCGCCCTTTAGCTTATCAATTTACTAGCAAATGAGTCAACAAGTAGTAGTGTTAGTGTTCTATTTGGCCTATTTGAATTCATGCTTTCTGTCACTCCAAAGTCTAACATGTCTTTCCTTGCTACTTCGTACAATGTCTTCACTGGTCTCCCCATTCTCCTAGTTCCTTGCATTTGTAGCCTTTCAATATGTTGGGCGTGGGCTGTTTCTGTCCTCCTTCAAACATGTCCTGCTTTTCAAATGACTTTCCTTGATAATTTTCATCATAAGAGCTACCTTAAGCTCCCTCTAATGTATTCATCTCTAATTTTGTCAATTCTTGTACATGCACACATCCATTTTTAACATGCCCATTTAATCCACATGTATTTCAGCTTCTCATTTCTTCATACCCCAACATTGGCACTCGACAATCTCATGGTACTACACTGTCTCCATTTTGCCCACCTTATGTTCTGGATTGATACTTTGCTATCAAGATTTATTGCAATGTGTTATTTTCTTCTATTTTGACTAAAAAATCTTCACCAGTTTACGTTCTGCTAAACTTGCACTTGGTAATATTCTTCCTTTGCTCTGCTGCATGCATGATTGTGCATGAGATTTATGTACATGTATATAAAGTTCATGCATGTCCATTTCAGTTGAACCGTATAATTCTTTGCTTATCTATTATGGGAAATGTTTGAAAATTTGCCCAAGTTCGAGTAAACTCGGCCTCTGTCAGACTGTCACTACCGACTCGGATCCGTTCAGACTCTTTGCTGAGTCCTATCCTCCCTCATTGCTTTATACTCCCTACTATTTAGGCCTTGAGGGTTCCCAACCCATTCACTTCCCAACCTCTTACACTTCCAACTCAACCCCCTTCCTCAAGTCCCAACTCCTCCTACCCCTTCCACTTCGCAACCTCTATATCCAACTTCCCAACCCCCTTCATTTTCCATCCTTTTCCACTTCCATCTCAACTCCCTTCCCAAATTCCAACTCCTTCAATCCCTACAACTTTCCTACCTCTACATCCCAAGTCCCACCCTCTTCCACTTTGAACTCAACTCTCTTTCTCAACTCCTCCATCCCCTTCCACTTCTGAACTCCATTAAACCGTCATCCTTCATTACCTTTTCTATTTCTAAATTATACAGTTTCATTGTTCATTCATCTATTGGAATGAAAGCTAGTTATGTGGCGAAATGAATGAATTGATACCAAATCATTCTTCAAATCTGAAGTTGAAAAAGGGGCTTTATAAGGATCGTGGTTGAAACAAGAATTCCTATAGGCTGTGCTCTCTCTCTCTCTCCCTCTCTCCCTATTCTAATCAATCCATTGTGGGACACCATTTTTTTAAAATATTTTCTCAGGGGCAAAAAGGGGGCTCAAATCGTGTAGACTCGGCCATGGCCGACTCAGGGGCTGCGTTCGATTTTTCAAACCCTGATCAAGGGAGGCATTAATTCTTTACTTATTGAATTATTGCATTGGGTACAGGTTAGGCTAAACTTACAATATATTTGAAGTATCTGCATTATTAAAAAGAAAAAAAAAAAGAAATGATGGAAACATAAAAACAGATAATGTATCTTGAATCATCTCCATGAGTCTAAAATCTGCTCTAGCAATAGTTTTGGAATATATCCTTTTCTTTTAACCTAGTTGTCTCTGATAAACTTCCAGTTCTGTTTAATTTTTATGGCATTAAGGATGCATTCCACACATGGTCTTTACAATCTAATACATACCTTTTACATTGTAGATTTTTATATCTCGGGACAGGGGAAACAAAAAGTACTCCTCCGTTTTAGCACCCGGTCAACATGAAGGTTTAGGGTAAGAATTTTTTTTTTACTGTGAAAATGTTTATATCATTTATTCCTCATTGAATGTGCTTATTGTTTTATATGGTTATTGTTAGATAGAAAGTGCTGTAGGTTTAACAGTTCATAAATCATTTTTTTCCCTTTTCCTTTCTTTGTAGAAAATCTGGTGATCAGGGTATATCGTCATGGGGTTGGAATTTGAGTGGTCAGCATTCAACATACCATGCCCTATTTCCAAGGGCATGGACTATCTATGATGGTAATGTTTTTGCTTTATTCCTAGGATTGTTGCCCTTCTCCCCTTTTCATTATTCTGTGGACCATCCACCTTTGCTCACTAAAAATTATTTGTTCCAAAGTAGAAATTTTAATATTTTGCTTCTTATTTGCAGGGGAACCAGACCCAGAACTGAAGATTTCTTGTCGCCAAATATCGCCATTCATACCACATAATTATCAAGAAAGCAGTCTTCCAACTTCTGTTTTTGTTTATACTGTAAGTATAGTCAACTGCCTGAGCTGCAGGATTCAGATGAAATATATGACAAATTGACAATTGACAACTCTGTGCCAAATGTGTTGACATGGCTGTGAGCAGATGACCTTTCTAGGGAAGTAGTAGATAGGGTTTGTTATCATTTGATGATCATTCCTTCTACACCACCATAAAAAGCCCACACCCATCCACGCCCATGTGGATTTCTTTAAGAGGAAGAATCTTTCATTGTGATTTTTTTCCATTGTCTTCTAATAAAAAATTCATCAACAATGTTGAAAATGAAAGAAGTGACTCCATTTATTGACATGTTGATTATTGAGTTACCAATTGATAGTGGTGCAAAATGATGGTTTATATTGAATTATCCATAAAAATAAAATATCACTTTGAAGCTAATGGTTATAATCATCAATTTGTTGTCTAAACATCCATTTGAGGGATATGCAATGCACTTATCATTAAAAAATTTGGATTTGATTTTTCAAACTAATAGCATGGTAAAAGATGAGGAAAAATATCTGGTAATCACCTTGGAAGTGTAAAAGAAAGGAACTTCTAGGAAGATGCTGGTCGGGAATTTTTTAAGTAACTCATTTTTGTTTCCCTGAATGTTTATACACTATTTTAGTGGCAATGGCGTTAGTGAAGCTCACATTTGAGTTGGAGCATTTGCTACCCTGCTTCTAGAAATTAGAAAATTAGAAAATTTTGAAACTTTTTTTTTATCAGTAACAAAGGCTTCCATTAAAAGGAGAGCATATTACAATGAGCAAAAAGCATAGAAAACAACAAAACAAGAGGGCACAAGAGCATTCTACCCCCCTCATAACCCCAATCACATAACAACACCTACCCAAGGAGATGTCCTCTCTCTCTCTCTCTCTCTCTCTCTGGCTAAAGCATAGGCCATATAATTGGCTGATCTCACCTCATGATGGAAAGCAACATTTATACAAGAAGATGACTCCCTAATTTCATTAAAAAGAAACTGAAACTTCTTAGGGTACACCTTTCAATTAGACACCCATACTACCGCGTTAGAAGAATCGCTCTCCACAACAAGTGACTCATTAAAATTTCTAGTAGACAACTGAAGAGCTTCCAAAATAGCTAACACCTTTGCTTCATTAGAAGCACAAACTCTAATACTCTTAGACAACATAACTAACACCTCACCGTTGCTATCATGAAGTACTCCTCCAATACCTGCCGGCTCCGGCTTTGCCTCAAAGCACCATCCATATTGAATTTCAAAACCCCAGTAGGAGGGGGAGACCAAAGAACGGATCTCCTCACCTTAGATGGGCCACACCACATACAAACTTCACATTTAAAAAGAATGTCATTAAGGTTGAAATTGGAAAATTCCTTTCTAACCAAAGCTCATTTGGCGGTTCTCAAAGTGGCCCTTGAAATCAACTCTGCTGATGATGATGAAGACCCCCTATAGATCCTAGTATTCCTTTCCTTCCAAATAGACCACACTCGACGAAACAGCCTTGAAATCAAGTTTTTGAACTTCTTTTCTTGTGAATTTTACATCATTAGTTTAGACGGTTATTGCTTCAGTGCAATGGTAAAAGTCTTGAGTGCCATGCGTGATGACGCAGGTTTGAGACCTGTGAGCAGCCACTTTGTGCAAAATTGCCAAAGGTTAGGTTTGTCTCCCTTCTTAGGAACCTGTTTCGGCGGGACTGCACTGGGTGATGACCTTTAGTTTAGACAGGACTGTGAACCTATTTAAGATGGCACACTTTGACACTCATTTCCCTCCCTGCGTCTTACAGACTCAGCATCTACATGTGAAGACTGAATCTGGTCGGCCCTAGAAAGGATAGTGCTCGGACCAGTTCACCTGACAGTTTTTTTAAAATCTAAATATGAAACATGTGACGTATTAACTGAACAGGTGTCACTGATTACACTGTAGTATCATTGTTCGATGTGCAAAGTTTTCTATATTGTGATAATCCCCATGAATAAAGCCTTTCAAATGGATTCTCATAAACCACTAGTTGTTTATTGACATTTTTATTTCAGGAAGGCAAAAGTTGATTAGCATGTATATCTATAATATCCTAATAGGGGTTGGATTTTATGAATGTTAATTTTACATTATTGCAGTTGGTGAACACTGGAAGAGAAAGGGCAAAAGTTAGTTTGCTCTTTACTTGGGCGGTAAGTGAATTTCTTCCTGACTATTTTTAGTTCTTGTGTAAACAATTTTTCACTTGTGGTTTTTTTGACATACATCATTTTTCTGGTTTGCACAGAATTCAATTGGAGGAACCTCACAGCTTTCAGGAGGACATTTTAACGAGCCATTCATGTTAGTATAGGGTACAAATGTTCTATTTTGTAATACGCTTGACTGTAGATCTTTTAATTTGACGTGGACTGTTCTCTTTTGTAGAGGCGAAGATGGAGTATCTGGTGTGCTTCTACATCACAAGCAAGTTGTCAACCCTTGATTGCTCTGTTAGATGGTTGGTTAGCAGATACCTCTAGGTTATTTCTTGTGGTCCTGGGCAGTGGGCAGTTCCATACCCAGCTTTCTACACTTATCCCCACCATATGTGTGTTTTTTCTATTTCCTTTTTTTTTTAAGTAGAGCTGTGATCATTCACCACAGTTTTCTTTACTTTCCAAATTCCTAAAATAAGCTAGATCGAAATTTTACAAGTGAGACCTTCTAAGTATCTCCTTTTGGATTTCTGTAAAGTTACAGATGTTTGTGTTACAATTGGTTAATGATTTTTCTCTGTCAATTACAAATTTGGAATGCCGAATGAACATTTCTGGATATGGTGGAATTGTTGCAGGACTGCAAAAGACAACCCTCCTGTTACTTTTGCTATTGCTGCATGTGAAACACAGAATGTCAATGTGACTGTTTTGCCATGCTTTGGGCTGTCTGGTGGAAGTCACGTCACTGCTGAGAATATGTGGGGAAGAATGGTGCAGGTAATTGTTTGAGTTATTCATTTCTTAGGGCATCTGATGGTTTTTTTTATCACATACTTTCTCTCAAACTAATATATTTCTTTTTGTGACCAATTTGTCTAGTTAGATTTATTTATTATATTTGTCTATAATTTGCATCATGCTTCTGAATATTCCTCCTCATGGGTTGCTTTGTTTTAAGACTCTCCCACAGTTGTAAGGTGCTCATTTTGCAACCATGAGGTTAGGGGTTGGAGTCATGTTACTATTCTAAAAGTCTCTCTTTGTTATAACTTGTTTCCTAGGAAGCTTTTGTGCTGTTTGTATGGACCTATTTTCTGTGCCTTGACATGTTTCTAACTTATTTACCCCTTTATATCTCAAGGATGGCCAATTTGATAGGGAAAATTTCACTGCCGGCCCAAGTATTCCATCATCACCTGGTGACACCCTTTGTGCAGCAGTGTCAGCCTCTGCATGGGTAGAACCTCACGGAAGGTGTACTGTTGCATTTGCTTTGGCATGGGCATCGCCAAAAGTTAAATTTCTGAAGGGCAGTACTTATCATAGGTAAATATATACCGTACTGTATATGTTTACATTCCTTGCTAGTAATTGTACATCCTTCATCTTCTGTCTTTGTTCTACCTTAGAAAGACATTCGATTCTATTGACATGTAAGGCAATTTACACTTGCATCTCAAGGCAAAAGGTTGTGCTATCTCAACGACTCTTTGTGCATGACAAACTAGTGGCACATGTGCCGTGTTTGCGGGGGAATGCTGGCTTCACCAGCTAAATGAGGGGTTTGTGGATTAGTCCTCTATTAAATTCAGTCCTGTTGGCCTTCTTCCATCTGATCCAAGGCAATCAAATAGACGGTTCAAGCAAAATCATTTTAGGGCTTACATGACAAATTCCTGTACCAACATACCGTGGACCCCACAACATGGTTGTCAGGTTGTCATTAGAAAAAAGTTGTCATGCTAGCTTCTTCAAAGAGAGATCATCATCATTATCATCATCAAAGCCTTGTCCCAACTACGTTGGGGTTGTTGAAAAATTAAAAATAAAAATGTTGCAGGAGCTTTGAAATCTTTGGTCGTCGAGTCCTATTTGGACATTAGCGATCGTTGTGGATGATCTTTACCAATTTGACCTGTTGAGATGCTTATATTAATTTATTTAAAATTTTTGTTGTCGTCTGTCTTTGTTTTATTGTTATTATTATAGAACAATATGGGTATATAAATGTCAAGTTGATATTCTTTACCAACATGTTTTTTCTTCTCTTTTTTCCTTTTTTCTTTTAACAAAGACTTGATATTTCTCTTGGAAGTTTAGTTTATGCTGTGGCTTCGTGTTTTACTGCAGGAGGTATACAAAGTTCTATGGCACTTCAGAAAGATCAGCTGCTGATGTGGTGCATGATGCTTTGATGAGTATGTGCATATGATAGTTGGTTGGCTTTCATTTAAACATTTTTATTTTTTTATTTTTTTGCACTTCTTATCAGGTTCCTCTAACTGTTAGTTTAATTGGAAATCTGATGTCATTTTGAAATCTTGATCAGATTATAAATGGTGGGAGGAAGAGATTGAGAAATGGCAGTTTCCTATCCTCAGAGATGAAAGGCTTCCAGAATGGTAGGTAATTCTGCCACATCCAAGTCCAAATATATGCTTCCTAGAGTTGGGTATTATAACTTTTCGAATCTGATTTACCCCCTCTCTAGTGTGTGTGTTTTGATCCTCGTGGGTAGAAACTAGAAAGTTATTCTGTTTATATGTGCATATCTCTGCATTTTTCAATTATGGCTTTTTGGAAGAGCTGCCAGCAAGTTGATAAATGTAGATGGTCATTTCTTTGAGTCTTTTTCCATCATTCCAATAGTTGCTCTCCTGTGTTGATATCCATTTAAATTGTGCAGTTGAATGAACCTGATTGTAGAACCTAATAATAAGTTCTATTGAAAACTTAAGTTGTCTATTTGATGATTGCAGGTACAAGTTCACCTTGTTTAATGAACTCTACTTCTTGGTTGCTGGAGGAACGATTTGGATCGGTACTCATTTTAATTTTGCTAATATGCAGTGTGTTAGATTGCTAGTAAAACTATTTGGACAAACATTTTTGTTTTCTATTTATCGCCGTCAAATCTCAATCCAATGCATGTGTGGAACATGCCATTCACTGGTTGATATTAGATAATATGTGAATAGCTTGTGAGCTGTGACTCATTCTTTTGAATTTGACAGGCTTTTTACTCCTCCGGTAATTTCCAGAAATTGAAGCACACAGATGTGTACTATTGTTGTCATTGTGGATACTTACACATTGGTTAGTTAATGGCTTCGTTTTTATAATCATTGAAACCTTCCTGTGCAGATAGTGAATCTCTGGTTACAGATGAGAAATCAAGCTTTACTGAAAGTGAACAGAAATCTACCGAAATGGCAAATGGAGATGTCAAAATGGCTATAGCCAGAGTAAATGGAAAGCTTGGTTCTGTTGTGGAGCATCCCACAATCACTGGATTAAAAGATGATGACGAAAAAATGATTTCCAAATCTTCATCTCGGGATAAGAGAAATGGCCTTTCAAAATTGTTGGACCATGGTGATGATGTTGGGAGGTTTCTGTACTTGGAGGGAGTCGAGTACATCATGTGGTGTACTTACGATGTACACTTCTATGCATCTTTTGCCCTTCTGATGTTGTTTCCCAAAATTGAGCTGAGTATCCAACGTGACTTTGCAAATGCAGTATTGCGTGAGGATACAAGAAAAGTCAAGTTTCTTGCTGATGGTAACTGGGGAATACGTAAGGTCAAAGGAGCTGTTCCCCATGACTTGGGCACACATGATCCTTGGCATGAAATGAATGCATACAATATACATGATACGAGTAAATGGAAAGATCTTAATCCTAAATTTGTGCTTCAAGTATACAGAGATTTTGCTGCAACAGGAGACATGTCTTTTGGAAGGGATGTGTGGCCAGCAGTTCGTGCTGCTATAGATTACATGGAACAGTTTGACAGGGATGATGATGGTCTTATCGAGAATGATGGATTTCCAGATCAGACATATGATGCTTGGACAGTTCATGGCATCAGTGCATACTGTGGATGCCTGTGGTTGGCTGCTTTACAAGCTGCTGCGACTATGGCACATCGCCTTGGTGACATGGCCTTTGCAGACAAGTGTAAGAGTAAATTCCAGAAGGCCAAACCGGTGTTTGAATCAAAACTGTGGAATGGCTCATATTTTAATTATGACAGTGGGTCAAGTAGCAACAGTAAATCTATACAAGCCGATCAGTTGGCTGGGCAGTGGTATACAGCTTCCTCTGGTTTACCTCCCTTGTTTGATGAGGGCAAAACCAGGAGTTCACTCCAGAAAGTATTTGAATTCAATGTGATGAAAGTGAGAGGAGGGCGAATGGGTGCTGTGAATGGTATGAGTCCTAATGGTAAGGTTGATGAGTCCTGCATGCAGTCGCGTGAAATCTGGACCGGGGTGACCTATGGCGTGGCAGCCACGATGCTTCTTTCTGGAAAGGAACACCAGGCATTCACTACCGCAGAAGGTATTTTCACCTCCGGCTGGTCAGAAGAGGGATTTGGGTAAGTTTCTTGTCCTGTTGTGTACCTCTCTACAGATAGTGTCAGAAAGTTGTTAATAGAACTCAAATCAGTTGACTTTTAAGTTTAACCAGGCTTCTTGTGCTTGGACCAGATTCTGATGTTATAGAAATCACCTGAGCCGGTCGGCTTAATTTTTAGCGACCAGCGGGTTTTCTATTGACTAAAGTGGGTTCACATGGAGGTTCTTGAGACCAATTTCTAAGTTGCATAGGTGTCTTAGTACATCATATTGGCCCTCATCCTTAATATGCTGGACACTGAGAATCTTGAGGGGAAAAGAAAAAATAATCAATACTGGACTCTCCTGCTATGATTGAAACTTATGATCTATATTTAAACTTTGGTATCAGCATCTAACATGGGGAGATAGGTAGGTCTCTAATTAGCAATCCTTAACATGCCTATGTAATTATATGAATATGTCAATCTTTTGATATTGTAGAGATTTGGTGTAGTGGTCTTGAAATGGTTTGCCATCTAATTTTGTGCAATTTAATTTGTTATTTGAGCTATGGATGTTTACTGGTTGAATCTCAACTGCAGTCAATTTAATTTAATTTAATTCTAGTTTTGAATCGATGCCAATCTCTAGGTTGACTGTCCAATACACAGGCTTCCAGTTGAAATGGTTAGAACCTTCTTGAATTGCCCTTTTTTTTTTCTTTTGGAAAACGACCTATCTACTTTGTGGCTCATCCATTGACTGGAAGATCTTGATTTATAACCATTTTCAACATTTTTAGGATGTTGAAGATTTCCATATTATAGTAGGTCCATCCGTTCTTCCATTCTAAGATGTAGAGAAATGAATGTTTGAATAGAAATGCATCCATACTATTAAGTGTTCTATATTGTGTTCAAGAATATCCATCCAGACCTTCTGATGTCAATCGGCCATAACGAATTATTTTCAGTGGCTAGACATTGTGACCGTCCATTTAGTCTGTTTTTGCATTGTGGATGTGGAATGTTGGTTATTCATACCTGACCAGCTATTTTATGATAATTTCAAAATTTAAAGGCTTTGGCTAATCCTGTGTGAGGCCACTGTTGAGCTGTAGATTTATTGCAAATCAGCCAGCTGAACTGCTACTGTTTGATCTTCAAAATAAGTCTAGCCTCTTGCTTTGATATGCGGAGCTTTTATATATATAGAGAGAGAACAAAAGAACAAAAAAGACTTGTAGATTCAAAGAGAGTGCATCCTTATTTTAGTACATCACAGTTTTCCAGAAAATGTCTGTTACATTGTTGAGATATCTTCTCTCTTTTTTACTTTTGTAGGTACTGGTTCCAAACACCTGAAGGATGGACGATGGATGGCCACTATCGCTCCTTAATCTACATGCGTCCGCTTGCTATCTGGGCAATGCAATGGGCCTTATCTCCTCCAAAGGCAATTCTAGAGGCCCCTAAAATAAATATGATGGATAGAATCTACACTTATCCCTTCGACGCGAGAAATCAAAACGAGTCCAGGGTGAAGAAGATCATAACCAAGAGCAGCTGTTTTAGCAATTCTGTCTTTCATTGTGAATGCTGATTAATGAAGAAGAGAGTTTAGCTATTTATTCTCACTGTAAGTTGCAGTGAAATGTAATCTTATTCTTCCAAAACCCTTCCGCAAAGAAAGAAAATGCTGGGTTTTGGAATTTTTTTCTTCAGGCACAGGTAATAAAGTCAGTAACTAGAAGTTGTGATTAGTGGGCGCGTCTATTTGTAATTGATCTAATGATTAGATGAAAGAGGATGACATGAACAAGAATTGTGGATGTGCCAGATAAGGTTTTGTATGGTTTAAGGGTAAATTCTAGCAATTCAAATAGACTATTTCTACTAGTACTTACAAAATAAATAATCAGGGGTGGATGGATATCTTTGAAAACAAGTGTTGCTAATCTGACAACTTGAATTGAGCTAAGAGCAGGACAGATTAAACCCCAATTATGGGAGTTGAAGCATGTGAGGCAGAGAATGTTTTTTCTTCTAAATATCGTTTCCGCAATCCATTGATAAGAGATTCAACAGAACCCAGTGGAACCTAAATTTTGTAAGTGAATTCGGATCTGAGAATCAATTCAGATTCATGGTGTCAGAACCAATAATATCTTGTGGTGTGTGGGAATTCCAAATGCTGGAGTTTTGGAATGCTTCTCAATACACTGTTTCATTGATGCTGGAATTCTTACCTGAGAATTTCAAGAATCCTGAATTTCATAAATTCCTTTTTCATGCTACAAGAAATCCTCATTAGAATTACACCTTTTATGTATTGTTGTACATGGCCCTACCTTTTGTAATGGGAACATAGGAGCCACCTTTTTAGGAATGGCTTACCTTTAAAAATTACAATGTGGATTCACCTTTATGTGGGCTTACCTTTAGGAATTAGAATGTGGGCCCACTCATATTGGGATTTACATGCATCCAGCTTCTTATTGTAAACATGGGCTCACTTTTGAAATTAAAACATAGCCCACATTTAGGAATTCTTGTACGGGGGTTTCTTTAGAAACATGGGTTCCCCCTACAGAAATTATGCTGTACGTGGGGGCCATCTTTCAAAGATTACAATCTGAGATCTACCTTTAAAACTAAAATGTGGCACCACCTTGATAGGATTATAATATGGGCTCACCTGTTGTGACTGATGGACCCATATTTAAGAATTACAGTATGACTTCACCTTTGGGGGCCCGTTTGGCAATTTACTAAGTTAGTAAAAGAAACGTGACATTGTGATCTCTAAAACATGAGCACAATATTATAATTTCTAAAAGCGAGTTCCATGTTCCCAAAGTCAACATGGTAATCCCAAATCTATTGGCACGCACCTTTTGGCTGTGGTTTGGAGTTTCAACCCACATGCCACTGTAGCAGAATTTGGAAGAAGATTTTTGTTGTTCCCTTCAACAGTCAAGTAGTCGGTTTGTGTAAGGACTACAATACATGTATGTATCATTTGTATACTGATTTTTCCAAAAATTGCATCTCGTGCTCACCTTTCAAACTATGAGGATTGATACTTTTTTTTATTTTTCTTTTAATTTATACTGCACATGTATGCCTTGTTAATTAGATTTTTGACTCAGTTGTTGTTTCACCAGCTCCTTTTCAACTATGACAGAATGCACTTACTTACCTTCTTCTAATTATTGAAAAGAGTCCCATTTGTACTTCTAATTTTTCTATTTTTTTTTTCTTATCTTACATATTTTATTTATTATATGTGTCCAGTCATAAAGCAGTACATTTGTCTTTTTTTTTTGCTAAAAGTGCTTCTCTTGGAAGTTTATTCATCAATATTGTTAAGATAATGGGCACTTGACCATTCATTAGAAAAGAATGAAATACCCAAAAAACACTAAAAACATCAGGTAAATTTGAGAGTGCCCAACATGAAAGGTGGGAAGCAAACTCATGTCTTATGCAAACGAACCAAGATAAATGTGGGAAAAAATCTTGATAATCTGAAAATTAATATAGAATAATCTTTAAGCCATTGATGTTAATTATTATGTAAAATCTTCTCTTGGCCAATGGTTGAAGATCTCATGGCTAGAATCGTCTAACCAATCCGATCCCTTGCACAGGCCACCAGTGCTTTGTTTGTTTCGTAAATGCGACAGTGTTTGATTAATAGACCAACTGACAGATGTGGGCTTTTTCCTGATATGAACTTGTGAGAAAAAAAGATATTGATCATGACACTGCCACACAGGGCTGGCTGTTAAGTGTCTACACGTAAGAAAAAACAAGCAAAAAGAGCCCACGTGACTCATGTGGGATCATTTGGCAGTGACATGGAAGGCTTATTTTTATACAATGCCAATGAAAAGAAAAAAATTCTGTTAGAAATTTTAATAAAGAAACAAACCCAAACACCAGTTGCATGGACTCATTGCCAACAAAACTCATTATTTAGTGGTGTTGGCCCCCCGGGATGGAACCCAGGGTCTCCCATGTTGGCAGTATCACTTTCAGGTTGCTCAATTGGTAGGCAACCTGTCATGTCAACCCTCGGTCCTAAATCAATCCCTGGATATGCCACTCTTTTCACTTGTATAGGCTCTCCTTTTCACTTTGTGGACTACCTTACTCGTGTGACCTCTCTTGGGTCCCTGCCCCTAAGCTTGGGTTAAAAAAGAATAAAAAAAAAAGAAATTCACCCACAATGGTATAACATCAAGAATAGCTCCTTACCCGAGTGGGAAGGAGCATCAGTTTTTACCTGGCTGTCAGAGATCCGAACCTCAGGTACGCGCTTGAGTGGACTACCTTCCCATGTGTATGCGGGCTATCTCTTGAGTCCCAAAAAAAAGTTGTATAGCATGCATGACACAATAATTTTAACCTTTTCATTGTTAGTAAACTTCTACTGTATTAAATCCAACGGTTTATATTAAATTTAAAAAAAGAGTGAATTCATAAGATGGATGGGTGTCTCCATTTATATAAAATCATGCTATTCTAAAAACATTTTTTTCTCATTAGCAATTTAAGCACATATCATTTACTTATTTCATTAACTACATCTTGTTGAATAGTTATAGAATAACAAAAATCTCCTGCATTATTTTGATTTCTACTAATGAAGCTACTCCTAAACATCAATTAATAGGGTCATATCTCAAAAGTTTAATATCCTTATAGGAATTTCGGATTTTACTACAACTAAAATCAGCTTATTACCAGATGACTATGTGTAAAGCAAGCGATTATGAATCGATAATCATATAATGAAATTATGTGATTGTAGATAATCAGTTTAATGGTAGGGTCAGCTACTGTAGATGAGAGATTTGATTTGATAAATTTACATTTAAAAGGAGTATAAGATTAGCTCCATCATTAATTATTAAATCCAAATAGTAATTATTTTTTCCTCATTTAAGAGAATATCTAAAAAAGAATTGTTAATTCAAAGAATGAAATAAGAAAATGAAAATTTCAAAAACATCCTTCACTTTTTTGGTTTTCAAAAAATGGACACTTAAAACTGTTTATCTAAAAAATCGTGTCTAAAATTTTCAGATTTCTTTCAAATGGGTCCTTTCCAGCTAAAACCCCTTGCCATCTGCAAGTCTTTCCTCTCATCCTCTGCCTTCCCTCTTCCTCACTTACCCTTCATTGACGGCCGTCGGCGATTGGGAGGGGGAGGAAGAGAGGAAGAGGAGGGGAGGGGAGGGAAGGAGAGAGAAGAAAAGGAAGGGAGAGAATGAGAGGGAGAGAAAATAGAAGGGGAGGGAGGAAGAAAGAGGGAGGGAAGAGGGAGAGGGGGGAGGGAGGCCCGGGGGGGTAGTTTCGGATATATATATATTTATGTGCGGTGTGCGGAGAGACAAAAGCATAGTGCCAATAGAAGCTCTCTATTTTTTTGGGCAAATATGTTTTAGATGGGCTAGCCTCGGCGAGCGCGTGATGGCATGGGGCGCACATTTTCTATCCATCCGAGTGGACTATAGAACCCACCCACCCACCTCCCCCATGGGTTTTGGAGTTTGGCACTCATCCAAATGAATTGGACCGTTGGGTTAATTTTGGACTTGATTGGTGATGATATGAGCCTCCGTCATCATCCCAGAGTTATGGGGGAAGATCTTCCGATCCCCTCCCTGGTCCCATCCCTAGGTGGGCCCCACAAGTGAGTGCTAATGCTCAGTAAAAGGGCTCTCGTTTTAAGTACATACTTTAATGGGATCTTAACGAAAAAGATTATACTTAAATCCTGATTAAATGGATAAGAGTATAAAACATAAAAAAATGATGGATTAGGGTCCTATACATTTTTTTAGACACAATTACCCCTCTAATGATCCCGTTACCCCTATCACGATATCGCTACCCATCATCATTTTTCTCGAAACCTGCAATCATCCCCCCAATCCCACTTCATCTAGGTTGTTTGGTGAGGGTGTGGATCGTGAGAGAAGGCTAAAAATTTGATAGAGTGGATGAGTAGGGTGTGAGAGGGTGATGATATATTGTGATAATGGAGATGAGGTTAGTGTTCTACAACGGCTATTGTGTAGGTCTGTTGATGAAGGGTGATGGTGTGCTCGAGTAGGTTGTTTAGGTTTGGTGGATTTGAATGAGTTGGTGAGTGTGATTTATGGATTTGATCCATTATGTACTTTTCAAATGTCCTTCTTCTTCCCCATTTGCTTATCCCACTTTTGAAGTTTTAGGTCTTGTTTGGCATCACTCCAATGTTTAATTTCTTCAATCAAACACCTGCCATTCACCACATATTGTCTCATCTTTCAACCATCATCATCGTCTCACTCTCTTCTTCCTCATTAATCCGATCCACCAAACCCATCTCATTATTCTCACTACAGCCATCCATCTCTCCAAATCTCTCTCCATCTCTCCACACTCTCACCAAACAATCTAGATGATGAAAGTAGCATAATGGAGTTGCAACTTTCCACAAATATGATTAAATGGGTGACGATATTGTTAGATGGGTATCATTATGCTAGAAGGGTAATTATGTCAAAAAAATGTACACTACCCTAATCCATCATTTATATATTTTTCTTTCACCTAAAATTTTAAAATTTTCAATTAAATTACACTGAATACATCTTGCACTGTGTTGTTGCCACATGACCCCACTGACTACTGGTCTTCCTTTGTGGGTGTTGGGGTGGCATACTGACATTATATGGCTTTTAAAAGTATAATTAGAGTGGCCCCTCAACAAGACATGATGCAATGGTACATATGCACTCCCTTGTGGCCCCATGTTTTATAATAATTTGGAGCCTTCACCAATATGCCGCATCATGTGATTTCTTCTAAGTTTGTTTTTTTTCTTGGTAACTGTGAGTAGGCGTTGCATGGAATCACTACTCACCATTTTTAGCTTTATGGTCTCCAATCTGTTTTACATTATCTAACTTAAGTTTTACATTTTTTTTTTATAGTTTTATTACTTATTTCATGAAAATTAACAGAGTAATAGATTTGTGAAATTAGGAGAACTCAAATTTAATAAAAATACAGGAGGAAGAAAAGAGGCATCAATCACTAAAGTAGTTAATTATTTTAGCATAGTAAAAATGACATTTTTCTTGAAAGGTAAGTATAATAACATGTATTTTTTTAAGGTAAGTAAAAATGACATTCAATTGGGTGTAAAACACGTGAATGGTATTGATTTAAGAGTAAATCACATGTGTTTATCTTAAAAAAAAAACCACATGTGTTTCACACAATTATTTCTAAGTGGAGGAAAAGACATGGAGCTTCATTATTATGAAAGGCAATATTCTCCTATGTGCGGACTAGGTATAGTATATATATAGTCTAGCTTATGGGACCCACTTAGATGTAAGTTTACCCACGGGAGAAGGACATCATGAAAATGTCTCCTCACTGACAAGGGGGATAGAAGAAGAAAAAAAAAAGACCTACCAAATTATCTTAGCCCTTGATTTAACAACTTTAATGGTATCTTAATAGTAGATTTTCCTGAAATTTAATCCTATAGTGAGTGAAGGTTCGGTGAGTATAAAATTATGCCTAATACCAAATTAGGTGATGAAAAAAAAAAGGTATCAAAGGGACTGTATTGATGAAAGACGGGCCCTAGTGGGCCCCTCAGTGTTAGCCTGCACTTACATGCTCATAGGAGAACATTTTCCTATTATGAATGCAATATATAATACCTCAATCTGAATTTAAAAAGGTGGAAATCTACCATCATTCAAGAGGGATTAGCAAATTTGCTATTTTTACTAAATAATGGTTTTAACTTATGCCAGGCCAAAATCTAAATCTGTACAAGTCAACTTCACTAAAAAGTGAAATTTAGGTTTGGCTTATTTGTGTTTGTGTTGAGCCAGACCTATATTTCAAAACTCACAGAAACTTGTGCCAGATTTTAGTTCGAGCTTTTGATATGTGAATTCGATCTAGATATGATTTTTGAATTTGGTATTGAAAACTAATTTCGTTTGCATTTGCCCATTTTATAGTAAGATTTTAATAGTAGAGTTTTAATAAATTTATTTTTAAAGACTGATCTGATAAAAAATGCTCATGATATACTAATTGAAATTTAGTTTGTAGTCAACTGTAGATCGGCTGATTAGAGACTTTATTGGTTGTGTGTGCCGACAAGAATAGATTTCATGTGAAAATAAAAATAAAATAAAGAACAAATATTCAGGGCCTCAGGCTAATGGCAGTTTTGTTATTTCGTCCATTATGATGGGCGTGAAAAAAGCCCAGTGCAGTTCCGTGTGGCATTTGGAGTTGCTGACCAAGGGCCGACATTTTGACTGGAAAATAATCAAATATAGGAAAATTTTCTCAAAAGCCCCTGTAATCTTTAAGAAATTTTAAAAGGCCTCCTAAATTTTGTATTTTAACTAATTTTTTTTTTGCTATCGAAATGTTTTCAATCCTTTGGACTGATCTAATCCTCCTGGTCCATATAAGGAAGCGGATAAACTCTTCCGTAGTCCTAGTGTTGTAGTCCCAATATAATAATGTAGTTTCGAACCTACAATCTCTGAGTATAAATCGTGGTTTTAGACCAATTGAACTATCCCAAAGATTAATTAAACCCGTCTTGACTGATAGTAATAGTAAGATAGAAAACTCTCCATTTATTTGGTTTTGATTGATTCACCTCTGAGATAAAAAAGGACTCAAATGATGATTTTGTAAAGAAAAAAATAAAGCGTCTTTCACCCTAACTTTTTTCAAGGTTCAATACAAACAGCCCACCATAGGCCAATTCAACCTCTTAACACATCAAAAATTAAACCCCAGTCACATACAAGACTTTGAATGGGATTACGTACGTTAAAACCTCATCAACTATACTCATTTTTAAAAGGAAGCAACAATAAACTTGGACACTTCCAGCTCGCGCGTTCTCTCTCTCTCTCTCTTCTTCAATCTTTCTATAGAAAAGAAAACATATCCTACCGTGTCCATCTCGCGATCACGAACTGCTTCAGCATCAAAACCCTAGAAGAAAGAAATCGCCAATCCCAATCAGATCTCTAATTCCTCAAGGTAAGAATTTCCTCAATTCAACAGCCTCTGTTCGGTCAACAAGCTCCTCTCACCAATCCCTGCACTTCTGTCTTTTTTGGATTTCGTTCCGATTTCGCTTCCAATTCCGGTTTTATTCACAATTTCTAGCTCAGAAATCCAGTATATGCATTCGAGTTCATCGTTTTTTCGGATTTTGAATCCGAAATGATACGATATGATTTGATTTGATTCCAGTCGTCTTTACATGCTGTTAATATATCTTTGATTTTCTTCTTCTTGATGGTTTCCATGTAATGTTTCGATTTCGGTGAGGATGTAGACATCTTCGCATCGAAATCATGTCGAGGAAGATGCTTTTTGACTGTGATGTTAGCAATTCGGGTTTTTAATCCGAAATTATATGATTTGATTGCTGTCTTCTTTGCGTGCTGTTTATATTTCTTTGATTTTCTTCTTCTTGATGGTTTCCATGTAATGTTTCGGTTTTGATGCAGATTTAGATATAAATATCTTCGCGTGGGGTAATCATGTCGAGAAAGATGCTTATCGATGGTGATGTTAGCAATTCGACGGAAGAAGAGGCTCAGTACGATTTCGATCTGTTCGTGATTGGTGCTGGAAGCGGAGGTGTTCGCGCCTCTAGAACAGCAGCTGGATATGGAGCTAAGGTATTCGCTTTTCGGTATTTCGTCTTCTACATCTAAAATCTCTGTCTTTTGTTTCCATCGAAACAACCTCTTCTTTAGATGTTCTCGTGACTCTGTTTTGCGCAAGTGATATTTGACTGTGTTTTTTACTTTACTGATTACCCATGGGCAATGACATCTGTTATAGTAAAGAAAGAAAGGGGAAGAAAAAGTGCGGTCGGCCATTACGCAATACTCATGTTATGTAAAGATGAGTGAAAAGATTGTGATTAATAGATAGCTTATTATGGCTTGGCTGATCATAAATGTGGTATAGTCACTTACTATTTCTTACTAGATGCAAGATGATAATCTGATGGGTTCTACCTTAGACAGGACTTAGCTTTTACAATCACAATAGTTGGAATTACTTATTATTTGGTCGGAGGATTATTGGGGAAGAAACTGGATGGGCAAGAAAAATGGTCACCAAAAGTTCCTTTCACCATGTACTTATGCAACTCAAATATTGGTGGGTTAGGATTGTTTGATCCAGGTAATTATTGGGATATGGCCCATTTATTGCGGGATGTGGTGAATGAACGGCTTGGATTTTGTGAATGTGTGCCATGTGTATTATAATGGTGTTTTTGATAACTTTCTGGGAAAACAGTTGACTTGGGCGTACTTTTCTCTTTTTTCAAATATTTAGTTTTCTTCTTTCTTTTATTTTTCATTATATATTGGTGAAGAAAATTCTAATAGAGACTATAAAATATTCAAGTTACCAGAAGATGGCCAGGAGGGGAAGGCCACAATAGATAGTCTCTAGTCCCTCTTTTGAGTAAGCAATCTGAATCAGATTTAGTGTCTCTAAAATCTCAGCATCATCAAACAAATGAGGGCTTACTTCGACGCTCTGTTTTTCTCAACCCAGTATGCTAATCACCGAAGGATACAGATAATTGGATTTGGCGTGTTTCAACACATGGAACAATTGTCCTCCCCCTAAAGGGTGTTATTTTCCTGATTCATTTATATATTTTTGAAATATCTTTTTAATATTTGAATTTGGATATTATCCTGAAGTTACACTTGATATGTGTTTTGCTTGTAGATTGATGTCCCATCTTGAACATTTTTTTCCTTTATTTGATTGTGTCATAAACCTTATTTGTATTTATTGATTGTAATTACTGGAAGGTAATTGTAATGAGAAATATCAGGTGTATGATGTTACATTAACTTGGTACTCCATTTGGGTTATAAGTTTTTATATATTTTACTTAATTTTTTAATTTTGCTTCTGTTTTTGGGACAATCTTTATGACTTCCATGTTTTTATCCTCTTATCCGTTGGCAATGTAAAATGGTTGGTCATTATTTAATGAATTTATGACCTGTGGTGCCAGGTTGCAATTTGCGAGCTTCCATTTCATCCAATCAGCTCAGAATCTATTGGAGGTGTAGGTGGAACGTAAGTTGATTTTAAGCTAGGATTTTATACCAGCATTAGTTTTTCACCAGGTTTAAATGAATGTAGAAACATGCATCCTGAAGTCTTAGCTTCTTGAATTAATTGTTGCATGCTTTCACTATGCATATACTGTAATTATCAGTAAAAAAAAATACAAGTAAAAATAAAAATAAGAGTATTCTCCATTAATTGTCATGATAGTGGAGTATGAGAGCATGATTTGTGAATTCTGAGTTTCTTTCATTAGTTGTGTGGTGTACTGAAATTGTCATTATCATCTATCTTTTATCATGGTGATCCACCTTTTGCTGCTTTATCTTCAAAGAAGTATAGCCCTTTTTCTATTGTATGATAGGGGAATATTGATCAATGTTGCAAATTTACGATTCCCAACCTGAAGGTTTCAAGCCCTTCACATGTCCAATGGAGCCATCGGCCATGGAATTCAACACTAGGAATTGAGCCAGCCAAATCAGAAGTATTTTATGTATTGACATTCAAGAGAGAGGGCCCTTATCTTACTGACTTCAAAGGCAGTCAACTGCTACTTTGACTCCAACTTAGACCTTGTCCTAGTTTAACTAATCATGCATACACGTAATTAATTATGTTAACAATGGGGCCCTCTATTTGAGTGGCCGATTAACAAAGCCTTTTGGGCCTTCTTTTGTAGTTAATGGGACCTTTGGCTGCATAGCTTTTGAAGCTACCAAATTGGCTAAGAAAAGGATGGGTCTTTAGTTACTTGTTTTTTTATTGCTTTGGCTGTTCTAATTACTTAAGTAAAGAATGTTTTCATAGTTGATGGTCTTGCTTAAGGCGGATGGATCATGGATGTATTACACGTGACCTATTGTTTATAGCATTTATCAAGTGAACAACAGTTCTACTAAACAACTTCAAGTGAAACTTAAATCTCTCTTTATTATTTTAGTTTTGGTAGATTTCTTTATTTAATATGGGTTGGAATGATTGAATAGTGCAACATCTGTAGTTATACTTGCATATGATATTATCTTTTCATATGGTTTTGTAGGTGCGTGATTCGAGGGTGTGTTCCAAAAAAGATTTTAGTGTATGGAGCTTCATTTCGAGGAGAATTTGAGGTGAAATCTTGTTATTAGTGTGTACAAGTTCTCTCTGAAATTGAATATGCTTAGATTAGTGATATACTTCACCGAGGAATTCTTGCTGATATGTTGACCCCAAAGTGTTATCCAGTGTTATGTTGAAATTGATGCAACGTGGAGCTTTTCTTTCAAAGCTTTATCTCTTTTATTTAATTTTATGATATTTACAAATTGATGTAACGCAGGGCTTTCCTTTCATATGCTGATTTTGCGCTTGTTTTGTGACCTTGAAATAGAGGAAAATTTACCATCTCAATTACTAGTGAAGAAAGCACATATTTAGCAATAAGTTTGAGAAATTGTCAATTTGCCATCTCAAATAGTACATATTGAGGAAAGAAGTTTGAGAATTGTGTATTTACCAACTTGAATATTAGTGTTCTTTATTGATTAAGAGAAGGCCCTGTGATAGGGTATCAGGATGGTTGATTTGGCTAACATTGATAAAAAATTAAAAAACATTCCCCAATATATAATAAACAAGACAGTTTGCAAGAGGCATTAGGGGGTGTGAGAATTGTGTGGCATGACACTTGACTCCCTACTGTAAGTTTGCTCACACCAAGGATCGCTTTGAGCCATTATTATTATTATTATTATTATTATTTGGGGTGGCGGGTTGGAGGGATTTGGCAAAAATGTAATGCTGGAAATAGAGCATTGGGACAAATCTTCTTTTTGACATTTCAGTGAAATAGGTACATTTCCCCCTCCTTTTGAGTTGCCAAAGATGCCAGAGTCTAGTGAAACTTAGTATTAACTTTGTTTGTTTGCTTTCTGTTTTGTTTATTGATTCAATATTGGTTTGCCCTTTGCAGGATGCAAAGAATTTTGGGTGGGAACTCAATGAGCCAATTAATTTCAACTGGAAAAAACTTTTGCACAATAAGGTTAGTATTGACAAAATACTTTTTGCACAATAAGGTCAGTGATTGACAGATATATAATTTTTTTTAGACGTTGGTGGAACTTATGATTGGTTTGCCTTTCCTCTATAATTTTTGTGGTGTTCTTTCAATGAAATGTTTGTTACCATTAAAAACAAATGATTGATCTAATCTATCAATCAGCTCTTTCAGCCTATTTGACTACACAAGAACACATTTGGTAAGGACTAAGGACTGCAGGAAGCAAAACACTTTTCTCAATATAGAGAAAGGGCCTTTAATCATGTTTATCTATATCCATATAGAAGGGGAAGACTATTTGCCATTAAAAATACATTTATGTCATGCTTTTTTTGGATTCTTTCATCGACATTCCCATAGCTAACATCCAGCGTAAGGTGGCTTCCGCCATGATTACCAATGTTAGATGGTCTTGCCATTATTACCAACATTAGATGAATGCCTCCTTTATTAGTTATAACCTACATAAGATTGGTCCCACTATGATTATCATCATTATATGCAACAATAGATAGTTTCTATTTCGTTACCAGAATTAGATGAGTTTGATCAGGATATTCAGCATTAGAAAGTTCCGGTTAAGGACTTCTGACATTGAAAGGGCACACCATGTGTGCCTACATTAGATGGGCCCACTTTGATTTCGAGTATCAGACATGACCAGTTGTGAACTGCCAACAGAGATGGCCCCACCACGACAACCAAAGTTAGACAGGTCCCACCATGATTACCAACATTACATGGGCCACATTTTTTAACCAATTAGATATGCTCACTGTTGTCGTTTAACATTAGATGGGTTCGACCGAGATTTCCAACATGTTTTTTTTTTTTTTTTTGCTACAAGGACTCAAAACTCATTGACTCACGCACTCATATCCATGTCCCTAAGTAGCTGAGCAGGAGATGGGTACCATGATTTCCAACATTTGATTAGTCCTATTGTGACTTTCAACATTAGATGGGATCGGTCCTCTATGAACTACTCAGGTTTTTTTTTTTGGAAATGTTGATAGTTCAAAAAGGGGTGCAAGTTTCAACCTTGAGTTCTCACGGAAGTTACAGGCTTGAACTGCTACAATTAGATGGGTCCCACCACAAGCTAGCAAACTTGTGAGCTGGTAATTTATAAAAAAGACCAAACTTTCAATTGACGAGCACAAAATTGAGACGAAAATTCCCTTCCAATGTCTTGCCTTGTGCTAGTTCTTTAAGCCAGCAGAGTTACAGGCTGCTGGTTTCACAGGTAGCAAAATATAGCTGATTTAACGGGCTGCTGGTTCTAGAAAATATAGCCGAAAAGTATGTTTCTAGAAATCAATAATTCTTTCTAAAAACAAAGTATTGGCTGAATGGATTTTTTTATATTGGCATCTAACAAACTTATGGTTCTGGATGTTACTTCTATTCAGTTTCTTTCAGTTTTCTATTTCTTATAGAGACTCAATCTTCCATGTTGGTGTTGCAGACGCAGGAAATAATCAGATTAAATGGAATATACAAACGTTTATTGTCAAATTCTGGTGTGACACTATTTGAAGGCGAGGGAAGGGTGGTTGATCCTCATGGAGTTGAGCTGACACAGCCAGATGGTACGAAACACCGGTACTCAGCAAAGCATATCTTGATTGCAACAGGCAGTCGAGCTCAACGTCCTCCAATTCCTGGGAAGGTGAAGTTATCTGTGTTAACTTCATCTGATATAGTTAGAAATCTTTACTATCTTCTATACAATACAGCTTAAATGATAATGATGATAATGGTGAGATGAAATGTAACTTTTAATATTTTTCTGAGTCCAAAATTCTGTGGATGCTTTGACTTCTGAATTTATATGAATTTCATACTATAGATTCAATTTCTCTTCAGATCCCAAGAATTAACTCTACCATATCTATTTTTAGCAAATATTACAAACCTACCAAGAGTTTTTGGGAGAACAGAAATCTTTTCATAAAAAGAATAGCTTGTAAGGATACAACATCAACATCAAACATCAAAACGAAACAACGGCACCTTCCTTGGGCAATGAAGTGGCATCCTGATGACGAAAATGTCCTTTGTGTACTAATATTTGACAATATCTGCCGACTGCTAACCGCCAAGCATAATCACAATCTGAGGACACCTGTTAGATTGCACAAGAGGAATGTAGGCATAAAAAAATATCAAATCTGGATCTTGCCTTAACCTCATTGGTGTCCACCTATCTCATTCAATTTTCATGAGGATATTATAAATGGTCCTTTTTGTGGCTGGATGATGGCAATTGAAGTTCCCCTTTATCTGATTGTAACCCCCATGGTGATTCAGGGCATTCCGATAATTATAGAGGGTCCTTTTGTGGCCGGATGAGGGACATGAAGTTCTCTTTTATCTGCTCCCAGGCCCATGGGAGTTCAGGGCTTTCCAGTAATTATATCCTCTTAAAATATTCAGGTGATGATATTCTGTGCCTGGGAGAATATAATTACTGGAACGCCAATCAGTGGGAAAATCCTGAATTCCATCAATTATATCACACTGATTGGCCACCTTGGGCATTTCAATAACTTTCCTTTTATTTTTCTCTTTTTTCCCGACAATGAATTCAAACCATTTTACAATGGCTTTTAAGAGACATGGGTTTGGCCTGAGATGTGGCAGATAACAAGTGGGTGTCACTGCTTATTTACATATAGGGGTATTGACTGGTCCCTTTTTCAATTCGTGGTTCTGTATGACATAATTTATTGGCCTAAGTACTTGCCTATATCCTTCATGTGTGCCATTATTTTGAGAATCTTGCTGCAATGGATGGTGTATAGAAAAGCCCTTATGGACACCTCTTTACTTTTGTAATCTCAACTATAACATTATTTTCAGGAATTGGCTATCACATCCGATGAAGCCTTGAGCTTGGATGAGTTACCAAAACGTGTTGTGATACTTGGTGCAGGGTAGGATCTTCTTCTCCATTGACCCTAATTAGTATGCCACAGTTTTGACTCCTAACAGGATCTTATCTTTTATAGGTACATTGCACTGGAATTTGCTTCAATATGGTGTGGGATGGGTGTCAATGTGGATCTATTTTACCGAAAGGAACTTCCATTGAGGTTGTATCTAGAGTCTCTATATTTTTACATTTGCCCTTATATTCGGATTATCTGATGGACTCGATGATGCTTTTAGTTACTTTGGTATCCATTTTTCAGTGGTATGCTTATGTTGTACACTTGTACTGATGAAAATGTTGACACCTATTTTTTTACAAATTTAAGAGAAATAAGGGAAGATTTGAACTACCATCATGAGGTATTTCTTGAGCTTCTCCATGAAATTAGTGACTTCAATTCTCCTATTTTCTTAATGAAATTAGTGGCTTTTATTGACCTAGTTTCTAATGAAGTTAGTGTCTTTAATTCACCTAGTTTCTCCATGAAACCAGTAGCTTTATAAACAGAACTAGTGGCTTTATTAAAAAGAGAAGGTGAATTCTCTGCTGAAGAAATCCTTTCAGGGTTCCCTTTTAAGGTCTATTCAACATGCTTGCTTCAGCTCTTCTTTTGACAGCATAACATGAAAGCTTAAAATGTCCCAACCATGCAACCAGACAAATGGTTAAGGCATTCTCCTGCTAGGGAGAAGTCCTGGGGTCTGTATACAAGAAGGCTTTGTTGTTTAACTAAAACCAAGAATAGTATCATAGCAACTTCTCTGATGTGGAGTTCACATTCTTAGCATCCTTGAGCTTAAATTGGTTCAATGAAATATAAAACTGGGGAAATGAAACCTCAGCTGCGCATAGCATAAGTGGAAGAGGGAGAGAACTTTTGTGGGGTACTGGAGAAGCAGCTGTTCTCCAATCTCTGTATCGCTGGAAAAGGTGTAGCTTGAGTATGATATCGATTACAATTTACAATGGATCAAAGCATGAGCAGTGGGGATGTAAACTGGTTGAAGATGGGGCAGAACCATGGTGAATTTGGATAAATATCCGTTTCCCATATAGGATGGTTCTGGATCCGAATCCTGACCAAGATCTGTCATGGATCCAATGTCAGGGATCTGGGTACAGCAACACCTGAGAAATCGGATCCATCCAGTTCTGGATTTGAGACTGTTGATAAGAAGGCCTCACAAGAGCATATACTTTTTAAAGTAATATCTCCTCCCCTGCTCCAGATGGGAGAGGACGTCTCTTATGCTCAGCTGAGCTAGTGGAGTGGGTTACTTGTCTTTTAAATGTTCTCAATCATATCCTAGTTCTGGGTCCTTGGGTCAGAAAACAAAAGAATCTGGATCTGCAAGTCCCCGAACCCATATTCATGGTTGTATATCTGAATTCTCATAGATTAAGAAGGGGGAAAAATAGAGAGGCTCCAAGTCCAAGCCCCTTTTTTTCTGATCAGAGGGTTCAGGATTTGGATAATATCTGCTTACATCCTTACTAAGTGGCACCTGTGGTAGAGTTGATAAAACAAAATAAAATATGACAAAAACCCATGTCATAAAAAGGTTTGTACAACTTAGGGTGAACTATTTTGAAATAGTGGCTAGTCCTTGATATTTAGACATGGAACTATTGGTTGTCTATTTTTATTGTGCATGATTTTTTGGTTCCTGGCGTCCGATCCGTCATTTAAAAAAATATCAGTTTATAGATTGATGTTTCCCCTAGTGAGTATTGAATTTTCTTGAAAGTAACAGTGAACTAATAAAAAGGGATTGCACAAGATCTAGAGAAGGGTACTAGTTGAATATGATATGTAGCCTAAGGTAGGTAGTTTCTCTGTAGAAAAAGTTCCCATTACCCTTTATAATGCTAGTTCTACTTCTGTCGGCATCCCCTCCCTCTTATTAAAATTCTAATAGAAATGGAAGCTCCACTCATCCCCAACGTTATGTCTACTTTTTGTGTCTTATCTCATTCAAAGAGTACATATTCTGTGCCTCTTTGCCTGAACATAAAGCTCATTCTAACTCATATGCTGAGCTCCTGGTATTATTGGGATACTATGCCTGATTAAACTACGAATGAATTAGCTTTATATATGTTGTGCTGTTGGTAGTAAACTTGTAATCTTGTGCATGTTATAGTGGTTTTGATGATGAAATGAGGGCAGTAGTTGCAAGAAATCTGGAGGGCAGGGGAATTAAATTGCATCCGCTGACAAATTTGAAAGAGGTATATCTCAAGTCCTATGGAGGATCTTGTTTCTGTATTTATGCATTCTTATTGTCTCCATATTTCCTTTTGTTTGGTGGAATTTCAGCTTGTTAATGTATCATTTATGTATTGTAGTTAAGCAAAACAGAAGATGGCATACGAGTTGTCACAGATCGTGGGGAAGAACTGGTTGGAGATGTTGTACTGTTTGCAACTGGTATTTTGCACTTCATCCCCTAAAACTTTTCAAACCTGTTATGAATAGTTCTTTTATTGTTGGCTATATGGTATTCTGATTGCATTTGTTTTACGTTTATCTCCATAATTAGTTACAAAGGTTGATTGCAGATAGTATTTTATTTGGTAGCTTTCTTGTAGAGTCAAAGGTGAGTGGATTGGTTGGGCAGCCTAAGTGTTGTTGTTTTTCATTTTTCGTATCTGAAAATCTAATAATACGCCCACGCACACACATATATTTGCTTGGTAACTTAACTTGAATCCACAACCTCATGGTGGCAACACGTTTTGCTGCAGGCACATGTTATTTAAATCCAAAAAAAAGAGAAAGGGCTTATAGCTGCATCTCATGACTTGAGAGATGGAAGTTCAAGCAAGTTCAAGTCCTATATTCCTACATTTCACCTTAGTTACCACTAAATCTGACCCGAAGCTCAATAATATTTTGATGGAAATTTGTTTTGTGTTGTAGAGGTTTGTGTGTGGTTCCTAGAAAATTGCACACACTAACCACTGGGATGCTCCAAGGGCTTTGAAATCATGCATATAAATAATTACATAGTCAATTGGAAATTCCGTGAAACAAGAAATATTTTGATAATCGTGGAATGGGATTTCTGAAGTGTAACATGTGTTTTCAATTTGTAGTAGTGTCTAGTGTTTCCACCAATGTTTTAAAAGTTAGGGCAGGAGAAGGTCGCTCTTGAGTAGTTGTATCACTATCTCTTCCTGTCTCTCATGCAAGACTTAATCAAGGTGAACTAGTAGGGATTCGACAGAGATCCTTGGTGCAATCTGACTGTTAACCGGAAATTTTGTTATCACACTGGATACAGTTTTCACTTTCGTTGTTGCCTCTTAATACAAGAATACATGTCTTGTTTAACATCCATATAAAGTTAGGAATGCCTTTTTTCTTTGATGTCCACCAAATTAACTGCCATGGCACCCTATTGCATACCTTATCTAAATCAATGAACCATATTTTTCTTTAGACTTTTCTTTGAGTTGTCTTAATAGTAAAATAGCATCTGTGGTAGATCTATGTAGCATAAAGGTATACTGGTTCTTTGAAATATTTGACTCAGATCAACTAGAGCCCATGATACAGTGGAAGGTGCTCACTATTGCAACGTTGAGGTTGTATGTTCAAGTCACGTTATCAATTGGAAAAAAAAAAGAATATGATACATTTCATAGGCACGTTTCCATTACTCTCCCAGTTTGTTGCAGAATTTCATTGCTCAATGATCTGTACAGTTATGAATGCTCCTTTTATTCTTATAGAAATGAAACACATTTCTCTTTCTTTGATCATCAAACATTTTCCTGTACTCATGACTTGTTGAACAATATGGTTAACCAATCTATCTCAATTTTGCTCTGCCCATCATAGAGTGTCCACTAAAAAAAAAAAATTGGAAAGAGGGAAAAGAAATTGGAGAAAGAATAAAAATTGCCCATTGAAATAGGTATGCCATTTGGTTGCTGCGCTCAATTCTTCACTCTCGCTAAGATACATCATTGATCGCTTGATTTGGTTCCAAATCATAGTTTGCTTCATTAATACATTCCTTATTTAGTAGGTTAAATGTATCCCTCATCTATCATTGGCCTCTTCTTTTACCACGATCCTTCCATTTCCATGTTCTTCTCTTACATGCTTAATATCTCATGTTCTTCTATTAAATGCTTAATATTTCATGTTCTTCTCTATCTTTAGAAGAGCTTCTAGATTCCCTTTTCTCTTAAGTTCCAATCATTGCATACATGTCAATTACTCAACCAAACCATCAAGATTCAGCATGTTCAGTAGAAAGGAATCAAATTTGTCAACTATGCTCCTAATTTACGTTAAGATTTAAGACCTTCAAATACCATCCTACCCTAGTGATTGGCATGATTCCCAGTGTGCCCACAAAATGTTTTTGAATTTGAAATTCAAGGCTAGCTCTCATTTTAACATTTGTGTGAGAAGCTTAAGATCCAGATTCCAGACTGATCTGTCAGTTCCACTGTCTTGATTAGTTTCAACTTCTGTGAAGCATTCCTTGCTAACTTGATCTGTCAAATCTCCTGATATCTGCTGTTTGTAAATTGATGTACATGATGCTTACTTAGCCAACCCTAACATAGTTGGGACAAGGCTTTGATGATGCTTACCATGGACATTGAGAAATACTTATTAAAAAAAAATCGAACAAAGCTACTACCTTGTAGTTAATCTAGGAGTATTAGTTCCCAAATTGCAAGAAGCTTTTTCAGTTTCTCTTTATCATATGTTCTCTAATACTCTTGCTTGCCAACTATAAGAATTCATCTTTTGCTTATATGATATTTAATAGATCTTCATATCTGAGGATCAGAATCTTATGATCCTATAAGAACCATTTCTTTTCTTTTTTTTTCTACTTTCTCTTCCATGTAATTGCAGGTCGATCTCCAAACACTAAAAGGCTGAACTTAGAAGCTGTAGGTGTTGAACTTGATCGAACAGGAGCTGTTAAGGTCACTTGCGTTTCCTTTGTATTTTCCATTAGCATGCTGAGGATTTGCTAACCATTTTAAATAATTGAAAAGAGGAGATCCAATAATGTAGGCTTTCTTGTGTAGAAGTGCCATACTTATTTGGTAATTTATACATTGTATTATTCCTTCAAAAAGGAGATTGGATCATAACCATGGTAACTCGAAAAATGCAATTTTAGACTTCAGAAGTTCATATCAAGATTATGTGCTGCTTTTGAAAATCATTTTTTTCTTTTCTAGGTGGATGAATACTCCCGAGCAACTGTCCCTAGCATATGGGCTGTGGGTGACGTGACAAACCGAATGAATCTTACTCCTGTTGCCTTAATGGAAGCGACCTGTTTCTCAGTATGTGATCATCTGAAACTTCTCACACTGCCATCGCTGAATTCAAATCTCTCTTATTTATTCGTTTTGGAAAAAAATCATTAGGTGTTTTTATTCATCTGCCTTGCCTGCAGAGAACTGTTTTTGGTGGACAACCTACTAAACCTGACTACAATTCTATACCGTATGCTGTGTTCTGGTAATAAGAATCTTCCTACCAAGAATGCAATTCTCTTTTTTCTGCTTGTTTATACTGCTCCATGTGTGATTTTTTTTTAAAATTTTTTTATTTATCTATTATCTGAAAATGTTCATCTTTGTTGGTTTAGTATACCTCCACTCTCTGTTGTGGGTCTCAGTGAGCAACGTGCTATAGAGCAAGCAAATGGTGATATTTTAATTTTTACATCAACATTTAATCCAATGAAGAACACCATCTCTGGGTAAGCAATGGTTCAGAAATGTTGCTGCTTGCATGCTAAGATGCTACAATAAATTCTGATTGTTTTATTGATTTTCCTTCTATTTCAAGTTGAGTAAAAATTGCAGCGCTTCAGGTTCATTGGTGTCCACAAGTTCTTAGTTCTATTTCAAGTTGAGTCATAATTGCAGCTCTTCAGGGTCATAGATAGGTGTCCATGAGTTCTTTGTAGTGATTATTTCTAACTTCACCATTCCTTTAGCTATAGCAAGAATCAGTTCTTAGTCATGTTACTCTGGAGCATACAACATTCCTTTCTGCTTTCTCACTGGAGCATTAGATTATTTCTAACTTCACCATTCCTTTCTGCTTTCTCACTTTAGATGCTACAACAAAAATTCTGATTATTTATTGATTTTCCTTAGTTCAATTATGACTTGAGTCATAATTGCAGCTCTTCATAGTTATGGATTAATTCTTCTTGTGCAACGTGGGCCCACAAAGGGGTCCATGAGTCCCTCATAGTCGCCATTTCTAACTTTGCCATTCCTTTTGTTATAACGACAATTCAATTCTCAGTTATGTTGCCCTTCTAGATCATTTCCTTTGCTTGTAACAACATCCAATCTTAGTTATATTACTCTTCTGGAGCATTCTTTTGTATTTGTACCACACTTTTCTGATGTTCTGCTTGATTTTATGTTCTTTCAGAAGGCAAGAAAAGACAGTGATGAAGCTTGTAGTTGATTCTGAGACTGATAAAGTTCTTGGGGCATCCATGTGTGGTCCAGATGCAGCTGAAATTATGCAGGTACCTGTTTATTTACTAGATCAACTTGTATAATAGGCACATTCAGTAAAGGAGCTACTGATCTTAGTAGCATAAAAAACTCAATTAAGCTGCTCGACTCTGGATTCACTTAACAATAATAACTATTATGGATAATAATAATCTTGAAAATTAGCTGCTAATTTTACTCCCAAAAGAGAAGAAAAGAAAGGAGAATTGCCCTTTGATCATAAATCCTACAAAGCAGCTGTTAATTGACATGTGCAAGAAAAAATAACTTGCTCTATTATCATATGGTTGCCAATTTTTGCATAAAGATAGGTCATGGGGAGATCTTTCAACCCCCAATGATTGTCATGCTTCCAAGCGGGCCTCTCCATGGTTAGGCACAGCCTGGCGTGAAGATATCTTTAGAGAAAATTTAAATACAGGGATCATAAGAATCCATGTGCTCAACATGGCCTAAAAACTACTGAATATGTGTATTTTTGTTTTTCTTTAGTCAAATGATTTGCCAACAATAAGACCCATTGTGTGTATGTTTTTTTTTTGGTAGAAATGAGACCCTTTGTGTTGGTTTAAGCATTCTCCCACTGTGTGTTGATGTTTCAAATCCTTGTCCCAGTTATGTTGGGATCAACTACATGAATTCTTTTTCAGCATTCCAGTCTATCTTGGGCCAATTCTTTGGGTAGCTTGTACTTCTTCAGATCTGTGTATGTTGGTGTAAAATCATATTGGGTGCTTTTTATAGGGTATTGCTGTTGCTCTCAAGTGTGGAGCTACCAAGGCACAATTCGATTGCACGGTAATTTGGCCTTCTCTCAATATTTTTACCTTAAAATACTTGTTGCAAGGGATAACTTGGAGAGAGAGAGAGAGAGAGAGAGAGAGAGAGAGAGAGAGAGAGAGAGAACCCCCTAAGGACTTTACCAACAAAAAAAAAAGAACTTTCATTCTATTCATTTGTCGTTCATTCTTTCCATGCATAATCTTGGTTTTTGTGGCTATTTAATTTACTTGTTTTTTGAATATGAATTTTCCAGGTTGGTATTCATCCATCTGCAGCTGAGGAGTTCGTGACAATGCGCTCTGTAACAAGGCGTGTTGCTGCGGGAAGTAAGTGAAGACAAATTTGTGACCAATGTAGAAGTAAACAAAGAAGAATTTCTAAGCAACATATTAAGGGTAAGGAAGAAGATTTGGTGGATATAGATGAAAAGAGCGATTAGTGTAGAATCTCCTCATGTTGGAAGAATCTCCTCATCTAAAGTTTCTGTTTTTCTTAATGTTGGTGGCGGTTGGATATTTGTTAGAGAATTAGGTAAGTTGATTTGCATCCAATTTTATCTTTGGCTGTTCGCCCCATCTATCCATTGTGCTGACTATAAAACATTTTCTATTCTTTAACTGAAAGCAAATGTTTTGTTATCATAGGGGCCGTTTGGATGAAGAGAAATTAGGCGAGTAAACTGTCTACACTACAGTTTTGACTGTGGACAGTTCTCTCCATTTTCTCCCCTTTCTCCTCAACCGAACATACCATTGCACATTAAGAATATGTAGTTGAGGAGCTAGCCGGGGTCTGGTGTGCAGTGTTTTGAAAACCAGACCTGACATTTGAACCAGTTTTTGCCCTTCAGTGGAGCCTTGGGCATCTAGTTTAAACCATTCCATTCTTATTTAAAACCGCTTTAAACTGTTGGTAGGAACCCACAGACTGGTTTTAGTTGGTTCTGATTTTGTTTTTGTTTTTTAATATATATATATATATATTCATATATCAGAATATTCAGGTGAGAACTAGTTCTCACATATTATATGAAATTTTTTTTGTGGAGCCCAATTGTGAGCCCTATTTGGGGATGAGACCAGGGGGGATGGAAAGATCTATGTGAGACCACCCCAAGTATCAAATTTGACCTCAAACCCATGCCCCTAACCTCTTCATCCATGGCCCACAAGTTTAATGGCTTCATATTCAAGAAAATATTCAACCATTGATCCAACGGTTCAATAATTCGGATGTGTGTCAATCCTTGGGATTAGTAACTACAAGGGGGTTTCCTATTGGTTGTTAGTTGAGCCCCACAAAGAAATTCTCATATAATATGTGAGAACTAGTTCTCCATTGAATATTTCTCATATATATATATATATAATTTTGAATAAATACAACGATATGAACAGTTGAATGGCAATTGAGCTTGATTTAGGCTGAACTGCCCCATCCCACAGATTGATTTGTGAAGATTACTATTATGGACCTCATTCGATGGGGGATGACAATATCCACTGCTATTATGAAATTTGAATCATCCAAATGCATGTTGGCATTGTTATGAAACATTAAAAAATTGGTAATGCAGTGCTTGTCGTTTTAGTTTTTTGTTGGGTTTTGTTCTTAACAATCCATTCCAATGCAAATGAATGAAGGTTACATAGAGAATTGGTGCATTACTCAACGAGTAGGACCCGTTGCCTGTTTCGATAAATTATGATTTGTGTTAGTAAAAGAGAAATACTTATGCTCTTCGGCATAAGGCATCGGTTTGCTTCGAAGGGTCTTGTGTTTGAATCCCCCTCCCATCTATCTGGTGCAGATGGGGTGAGTGCATGCGTGCCCTCGGAGGATTAGTACCGATAGGTTAATACCTAGGGTTGTAAATGGGTACCCGATTCTCCGATTACCCGAAGGTTCCGACCCGTTAGGATCCGGGTCTGGGTCCTTATTTTGGTCCCGATAAGAAAATGGTTCCGGTTCCAGATCCTTTTTTTGGAACCGATACCTAAACGGTTCCGGTTTCGGATCCACAGTGGCTCAGACCCGTGGACTCGGGACCCGACCCAATATATACTAACATAAGGTAACTTTATTATGTGAGAACAGAACCCTTTTTACTTTTCTACTTTTCTACATTAGGGTTTTCTACTTTTCTACATCTCATTGCCTGTTTGGATGTGATTTCTGAGTTTTTGGTTAAAAGTGTCTGTTATTGATAGACAAAATGTCACATTAGTGTTTGTAGGTACGTGATCCAATTGAAATGTGAAAAAAGCATAAATTTTTTAAAGAAAAATACAGGTATTAGTCTAGACCCGGAACCGGAACCAGACCCGCCTCACAAACGGTTCCGGTTCCGGTTCTGGTTCCCATTATTCTTAACGGTTCCGGTTTCGGTTCCCCTTCTTAGAAAACGGTTCCGGTTCCGGTTCCACCCTGGACCCGGACCGGAACCGACCCGTTTACAACCCTATTAATACCACGGCGATACTGAAGAAATAAACAAAGAAAAGAATAAAAGGAGGAAAATACCTGCTTATGAGTATTGAATTCTTCTCTCTTGAAAATCATGTCAGGTTTTTTTGTCTTTTAGTTAATAAATGTGGTTGAGAAAAAGTTTAGGATGACTTAACTTTACTAGTCAAGTTACCAAACGGATAGTCACTCATATCCTTTTTTTTTTCAAATCATTTGGGTTGGACTAATCCTTCAGGGCTCGAACCTACAACCTCCGGATGCAAACAGTGGTTCTAGGCCAACTGAGCTACTGCTTTGGGTTGTCACTGTTCCCCTTTATTTATTTATTTTCATTTTTTAATACATCTATACGAATGGAGTGGACTGTGGACTGACTATCCATTTTCTATTTTTCTGTACTCGATCTAAAATTGATGAGAGTTACTGTGCGATGAGAGGATTGGGCATCATGATCTTAGGCCCACTTGGAGCCATGACAAATATGATGAAGGCGGGAGATAGAAATGTTGCAAAGAGATCTAAAGGGTGTACAAAATATCACCCTCGCTGGATCATCCTGACCTCCTCTTGATCTACGGTCCTCAAATGTAACAATTTTGAAACAATTCATTTGTTTTGAATTTCAATCCAACTCTCAGTAACGGTTGGATGAGTGTAGTGTGTTGGTGGGCTCAGGTGAGTTCCTTTCACCGTCATCGCACCCAAGCCCATCGCACTTATGTAGAGGAGCTGATGTAATGCAATGAACATTCAGAGATGGCATGAATATTAAATAGAAAAGAAAAGATGAAACTAAAACTAAAAAAAAAAAATTGTACATGCATACGTCTATATCTAGATTCGCAATACCTAATGAAATGGTTATTGGGAAAATTTCAAAATAGGGCTTATGTTTTTGTCAGATTTCAAATCAGGACAACGAAAAACTTACATATCACCAATGAAATGGTTAGGAGCCAAGGCAGCCCTGTACACAAAATGATCTAGACTTGCAACGCCTAATGATTCTAGCCTCAAGAGTTCATTAAAACAATGCCACAAAACAAACTGATGGGAACCCAACTACGCAAATAGGGATAGATTCACCAATGAAATAGCTATGAATTAGATCCAAACAGAACAAAAACACGAAAATAGCCAGTGCAGTGGTGACAACAAGATGGAAATAGCCAAGTCATCCAAACCATCACAGTTTGGAATCAGCTAAAATGGAGAAAAGATATGGTAGAAAACATATAGTGGTTTGCCTCAGCATAACACTTATACCTATTTGATCAATTATAAGAAACACATCAGTATCACTGAAGTATATGTTGCATTCTAAACAAAATATAAGCCATCAATTGGTTTCATTGCCCTCCATCACGTTCATGTTCTACTCTTAAACACCCATGTATTGGAAGACAGCAGGCACTGACAACTCAACAAGAGATGGAAAAAATCCATCCCAGCTAGAGCAATCATCCTTACCACCTGATCATGTTCTCTCCTGTTTTCAATGAATAACCTCTAGTCTGTTTCACTTGAGGCAGCCATGGTTTTGAAAATCCACTGTTTTTGAACTTTTGGTAAATTTCCTTGTGTTACTAAGCAAATAAGAGGAGAAAATCCCAAGGTAAGTGCTTCTCAAAAGAAGCTGGATGCAGTTCTGAACTGCTGTGTGGGCTCATGGTGCTGGATGGGGCAGAAGCTTGACACATCTAGGTTGCAATATGGTTCATGGATGAAATTGTCACAAATGGCTGCAATGGTGATATTGATATTCAGAAATGAAATGCAGCCTGGATCCAACATTTACACTTAGCTGGATAAGATTCATCAAGCACCCAGCGTCTGTGGAACAAATACATGAATTGCAATGAATTATGATTAAAAAAAAATGTTACAACAGAAAGGATAGGTATTTGGATACATTAAAATCAACATTGTCTATGAATATATAGGCAGAACAGTAAGGTTATCCATTTTTATCATGCATTAGGCAGCAGACAAGGGGAAAAATAGAGGATCAAATGGGGAGGATAACACTGTCTCGGCTTCTGCGCCTTCTAAGCTTTTGAGTGTTGATTACTGATTTGGATACAAGATGGAAAGGGTTTAAAAACCGTATACTACGTATTGCCATGTATTAAGTTTCTATACATCTGCAATTGAATAACAAAACGGATAACCATCCATCCTACAAAAGTATTCAAACTAATTGCAATATGGGATATATCCCAACAAACCCTAAAAGTTAACTACCCCCCAATAAAAAAAAATGCAATACCTTTGGGCTGCGGGGAAGGTGTGGCCATTACTTGAATTGCAATCTGATACGCCAAAATCATGTACACAAAGGAAGACTTGTTCCTGTAGACATTTGAAGATTCAGGGTTCAAGATCTCTAGATTGGTTTACTCAATAAATCAGCCCACTAGTGTGCAAAAAATAATAATCTACGCAGCGGAAATAAAATCAGAAGCACACACCACAAGGTACTAGATTTAAGGTGGAAAACCCTAACCGGGTGAAAAACCACCGATCCGAACTGGAACTAATCAAACACTATGAATCTTTCAATTACAAGAAACTCAGATTTCCTCCTCAGAGATCCCCTATCTAAAGACTGAAGTTACCTTGTGTCACTTCACGCTTCAACGACTTCACACCGTTGATTGCAACCGACTCAATACAGCGCTTGACTCCTCAAATCTTCTACGCAAGAAGATGATCTTCTATAAGGGATGCAGAAGAACTGGCTCTTTAGAGTACTTGGCAGCACAACTCTTCAAAAATCTCTAGAGAAAATTTCTCTCAATTAGATCACTAATTCAGAACTTGAGAGATGATCTATCTTTCTTTGGGTTGTGAGAAACTGTCACGACCCGGCCCCGAGATTTGATTAGCTCGGACGAATCCCAGGTCGCGAACTCATACTTACTCCCGTAATTTCCGAATTAACAAAAGCTAAAACGAAACTCACAAGGGATATCAATTACATTACCTGTCAACTGTATACAACGGCGGAAATTATACATTGACAAAATATAATACACAAGTTTAATCTACGTTCAAGAAAGTCAATCACCGTATATTTAATACAATACGGGGACTTCTAATTACATTCAAAATTTGTTCTTTCGCTCTCAGCGATCAAATCCACTCGATTAAACCTCCTGGAGGTATCGGGCGGGCATCCTCCGCTGGCGGCGCGGCCTCGGCAGGACCGGCACGGGCATCTGGGCCTGTGACATTCATCAATAGTACCATGAACACGACGGTTCAACAAATACATACATGTTATGATAGTTCTGGCTATCATATAATCCAGTGAAATAATTCATTAACAATTATAGCGGATCCAGTAATATCTGGACACTCTTAATTCATTTAATAATAGTAACGGATCCAGTAATATCATTAAGTTGATATCTACATGGACACTCTTTATTTAAGGGTTGTCAAATGGTATGGAATAAGTCAGTGTCTTGATCGGAGATCACTAACTTCCACGAGGTTCCGGAACACCTCAAACATCTACTGCAGCAGAAATGGTTCATTATGCAATTCATGTTCAATGTAATTCATTCACAATTTCACGTAGTCACTAACCAATGGTTATCAGACGTCTAAGCCAAGCAAATGAGTGAAACATTCATTTTCCAATACACGTACTATTTTTTGATGAATATCATTTAAATTGTGTATTCGGAAACTTGAGTTTACACCTATGAAGGCTTATACATTAACAATCTTCAGCCTGTATACATTAGGCCTCAAATCAGATAATTTTCACGACTTCCTGCACAGCGTCGGTTCGCCTATCGGTCAGCCCATCGGTCGACCGACGGCTTCCTAACGGTTGACCGACAACGCGTCGGTCAGAATTCCAGCGAGCCAGAATTCCCTGAATTCTGAACTGCTTTTACACTATCGGTCGACCCATCGGTCGACCGACCATACTACATCGGTGGACCGACCCACGTCGGTCAGAATTCCAGAGAACTGGAATTCTCTGAAAAACAACAGGTTTCACCTGTCGGTTCGCTTGTCGGTTCGTCGGTCGACCGACCAAAAGCTCAGTTTGAGCTTCAGATTTCTGAAGCCAATCTTCTGGTTTCTTGGCCCAAATGAGTTCTAATGACGCATAAACATCACAAAGCATAAAAACAAGTAAGTACTTGCCTTTTGTGAAGATTTAAGGAAGAAAACCCTTTGTTAGCTTGAATTTAAGACAAAATCCTCTATTTGAAGCTTTTCTCCAAAGCTTACTCTTCAAGGAAGTTGAATACAAGTTAAGGAAGGAGATGAAGAAGGAGAAACCTCTTCAAAATTCACTGGCAAAGCTTCACTTGACCTTTAATGAGGAGGAAATGAAGAAAGGAAGAGAAGAGAGGGAAGATGGGGGCTAGGGTTTTGGAAAAAGAATTCCAGAGAAATGTGATTAGCTTATATAAGCTTCCAAATTGCATTTAGCCCCCATAATTCTTTATTAATTACAACTCAAGTCAAATGAATGGTCATTTGAATCAATATTCGTCAAACGACTTCGAGTCTTTGACGAAAGTGAATGTACTCCTCAAGATACGCACGTTGGCATCAAGAGTTTCCGTATTCGATGAAATACGTATAAAAACGTATTTACACAAAAGTCCCTCAATTCCTAGTTTGAGTTCAAACACTCATCCAATCCATGTACAATCCATTTTACAAGCTTGTTAAGCTTAATTCATTCTCTTAAGGCTAAACCAACTCAATTTGGTACTAAGCCTTCATTAATTTGACTAAACATGCTTAATTAGCCATAAGTGTGATTAATAAGAGTTAATCATGATTAACTCGGGACGGGGTCTCACAGAAACACCCAATATATGGCCCCTAATTCGTCCACAAGACTCCTAGTCATAATCCACTAAGAATATCATGAGTTTGTGTCAAACTTTACATAAGAGTCCGGATCCAACTGGGCAAACATCGCCGTTCTCGCTATAGCGAGACACCATTCTGTCTCCGCCTCGGTTTAGGCCTGACAGTAGCCTGACAAGACTTTCTCTTTAGCCCTTTATGTTGACTTACAACCTATGAGTTCTATATTCTAACAACATTGCTAAACATTCTCAAAAGCATTCTTTTGTGAGAATAACACCTAAACATCCTTGTGTTCTTATTTAAGTATAGTAGGTTCATGTCAACAGAATGACATTTTGTTCCATATATAAACTCTACCCCTTTTGATAGCTAGAAATTACAAGAAAGAATCTAAGTAAAGCTTTTGCCTTTGGAGGAGCAAATGTTCCTTCTTCTGGCCAAAATTTTCTGAGGGAGTAAATGATAAATATGCGTAATCATTTCTAATTCAAAACGACTTCTTAACAAAACACCCAAAAAGTCCAGAAGTGGAACTCCAATTGAAAGAATATCACAAAAGACTTGAAATCAGATCCATACAGTACTTTGAGACCCTGTGTTGAAACATTATCACAAAAGAATTGGAATTTCTCCAAACAGAAAACAAATTTACAATTTCCATTGAATCCCTATAAACCCTTCCCTCCAATCGTAATAAATGGAATGTGTGCTATTTTGTGCCAATCTTTGCCTTTCTCCTTCTGAATTGTCTTTCCAGATGGGGGCATTTTATAATGTATAGCTTTTGGAGTTGTGATAAGTATTGCATCCCAGCAGGCAACGATGTTAGGCTAGTGCAGTCCTGAATGATGAGATACCTAAGTGATTCGAGGCTTCCCAGCCACTCTGGCAATTCCTTTAGTCTCTGACATTCTGTAATCTATAGCTCTTGTAGTGTTGTGGCATTTTGTAGGCCATCAGGCAACAATGTTAGTTTATCTAAGCCCCAAATGTTCAAGCATTAAAGGTGGAGGAATTGTTGCATACCCTGCGGCAACAAAGTAAGCTGTGGACAATGATATGAATACAGGTCTTGAACGGCTGTGACTTGTTGCATCTCACCTAAAAAAGTCCCTAAACTGTCACATCGATGAATTTCTAGACGTCGAAGAGAGGACAGGCCCCCTAACTCCATGGATGTTAGACCATTACACGAACAAGTGTCCATGTCATGGAAAGACGTGAAGTTTTATAATGATGTTAGCTTCTTGTAGTTGCAAAATAATCAAAGATGCTAGAGCAGGGAGGTTGTTGAGGTCCCTTTAAACATATCTGAGCTCTGGGCATTTATTTATGTATAGATATGAGAGATGTGTATGGTTTTGTAGCAACCCGTCCTCTAGAAACTCAAACTCTGCAAAATTTGAAATATGAAGGGACACAAGGGAAGTAGAATTTGCCAGGGATCTTAATAATGTCCCATTAGTCAGTCTAACACGGAGTCTTTCAATAGATGGAAGGGGTGGTAGGTTTGCTAGCTTTGGGCACCTCTCAACCATTAAGCTAATAAGAAGAGGAAATATTTCTCTTTCACTGCCCACCAAAAATTCCTCCAAATTAACTAGGTATATTTCTGATGGTGAGTTCTTTCAATGATGGGAATCCACTTGTGACATTGTCAATACATTTAACATCATCCATTCCACGAATCGTGAGGACCATGAGAAAAGGAAGTTGGCCAAATGAGGGCTGAGATTCACATCTTCTGCAATTGGAAAGTGCAGTTTCAGTCAGATTTGGGAGCAATAAATCACTCATCCAACGTGGGAATCTGATACCTACATACTCATCGACCAGCAATCTTTTGAGACTTGGATGTGGCTCAAGGCCTTCGAGGACTTGCTCAGCGTTTTCTCCAACTACGGCATCACTGTGACAATGGCTCCATGAAAATCCTAACATGTGAAGGTTTTGCTTATGCTTCAAATTTGCTTCCTTGGCATCATTTGCATCCTTCACATTCTCGAGTTTTTTAATGAATAATTCACCTCCAAGGTTTAGGTTTTTTAACTCTGTTATTGTACATCCCACTCTTGTGCCCATAATAAATATCGGCAATGTCTGAAGGCATTTCAATTTTCCTATCTGCACTGGCATCTCAGTGAACTATTGAAGTTTCCATGAAACCTCAATCAGTGATCCACAGCTACTGATCTCAATATGTCTTAAGCTAACCATTTTCCTCATGTCTTTGGGTAGCTCACGAAGATTAGGACAATCCGAGAATTTCAAGGTTTGCAAATTCACAAGGGTGTTGATGGATTCAGGCATTTTATGTAATGCACAATGAGGTAGATTAAGGTATCGCAAGTGTTTCAACTTACCAATTGAAACCAGCATCTCCTCAGTACAAACCATTGGGGCACGTTTGTGTACACACCCTTTCCGCGGAAAGGGAAAATTGGACGTCAGCAAATTCCATAGAAATGGAAATCTTGGAAAAGGATTTCCGTAGAATTTATAAATTTATGTTTGGTGCAAGAAAAATCTCCTCGTTGAATTTGGTGCGGCTGTGGATTCCTTATAGAAAATGAAATTTTCTTATTTAGTTAAATAATTTTTTGAAGAAAAATAACATAACATGTATATTATTTATTCAATATTAAATAATAATTTATTTAAAGAAATAAAAAATGAAAGAGTTTTAGAGTTTTGGGTTGAAATGGACAAGAGTGAGGAAAAGTGGGAGAAATTTTCCAAGGAAATCCATTTCCCATACCCCCCATAGGAAACTCATTTCCACCATTATCAAGGAAAATGCTGACGAGGCAGGAAAGTGTTCCGTGGAATTGTTCTGCACCAAACGCCTGAAAAATGAATTTTCCGTGGAAAACCATCAACTTTCTGCGAAAAAGTGTTGCACAAACATGCCCTTGGTGTTAACTCTAACACACATAATCACGTTAAATGGAAGCATAAACTACTTTTAGCAGTGGAGATAAAAGTAGTTCTTGTAAAGCAACACTGGGCCCCACTATCTATCTCCTTGTTGCCTCATCTCCATTACTTTCTAGAATCATCAAGAGTTAACACTTTTGGTGAAAGTTAGAGAGATGGGAGTGATAAGTGGGTTTGAGGCTAATAGAAATGGGGAGGTTATCACTCACTTACAATTTGCAGATGATACCATTCTTCTCAGCTCGACTAAAAGGGAGGAAGTCATGGCTTATAAAAGAATTTTACAGTGTTTTCAGTTGGTTTCAGGTTTGAAGGTTAACATTTACAAAAGTCATTTGGTGGGAGTTGGGTGTTTTGAAGAGACCACTCAGTCTTTAGCAGCCATGTTGCATTGCAAATGGGGGAGACTACCCCTGTTATACTTGGGCCTTCCGATAGGGGTGAAGTCAAGATCTAAGTCTTTGTGGGATTCAGTCATTCACAAATTTGAGAAGAAGTCGTCTTCTTAGAAGTGACAATATTTATCATTGGGCGGAAGGATCACTTTGATAAAAGCTTGCTTGTCAAACATCCCGGTGTACTATATGTCACTTTTCAAAATGTCGAAGGCTGTGGTAGAAAGACTAGACCGTATTCGTAGGAACTTTCTTTGGGTGGGTAAGAGTAATAAGAAGAAGATGCATTTAATGAAGTGGAGTGTGGTGATTAAACGAAAGTGGTGTGGGGGTTTGGGCCTTGGTAATTTGGAGTATAAAAATGTGGCTTTATTAGTGAAGTGGTGGTGGAGGTTTGGAGATGAGAGGGAGGCTCTTTGGAGGAAGGTCATTGCTGACAAGTATGGGGTGGTCAATTCGGGGTGCTGGCCTAATCTGGGTCATAGGTCTCGTAGATCGAGTTTGTGTGGTACAATTGCTTCAGTTGGGGATTCGTCTTCTGTAAGTGGGGAAGTGTTATCCAAAGGGGTGGGTTTTGTGGTCGGGATGGGAGGGTTCTTAGGTTTTAGTTGGATGATTGGGTTGGGGTGGGTCCCTTGTGTGAATTGTTTACTAGGGTCTTTAGATTAGTGTCCAATAAGGAGTCTGTTGTTAGTGATTGTTATGAGGTTAGGGATGGTTGTACTTTGTGGGGTGTGACCTTTAGAAGAAGTCTTCTTCGTTTGTCAGAGGATGTCCAGTATGGAGAGTTGTTGAGTCTTCTCTCTAACATTTTTTTGTTCAGTGTTTCTAAGGATTTTAGGATTTGGAAGCCATCCATATCCGGAGAATTCTCGGTGAAAGCCTTCTACTTAGTTTTGGAGGGAAACCATCTCCCTAGAGCTCTTTCTTCCCTTGTTTGGTCGGGTTTAGTTCCTCCTCGAGTGGAGGCTTTTTAATTTGTTGGTTAGCAGTGGCAGCTAAGATCTCAACGACAAATAACTTGAGGAGAAGAGGATTGATATCATCCACCATCAATGACACTTGTGTGATGTGTCATAAGGAGTTAGAGTCGGTGAACCATCTTCTTCTTCATTGTGAGTTTACATCTTGTGTTTGGGGCTATTTTATTAGTAGGTGTGGTGTTGATTGGTGTTGTCCTAGGAAGATTGCTGATATGGCAGTCTTGGTTGGGAGGTTGTTTTGTTGGATGCGGTCGTATTCTTTGGAGGATAACTCCATTTGCTATTTTGTGGTCCATTTGGAAGGAAAGAAATGATAGAATTTTTAGGGGGTCCTCCTCAACTTCTGCGGAGTTGATTTCTAAGATCACTTTAAGAAAATCTATTATTTGGTCTCCTCCTATTGGTTTGTTTAAGTTCAATGTTGATGGGGCCGCAAGAGTGGAGCCTAGACCAGCTGGTATTGGAGGGGTGCTTCGAAATTGCAATGAGGACGTTTTATTTATGTTCTCCAAATATGTAGGGGTTTGTGACTCTAATGAAGCTGAGGTTTTAGCTATTCTGAAATCTCTTCGGTGTTTTTTGAGGTACTACCATGGCAATCTTATTGTGGAGAGTGATTCTTCTAATGCAGTAAGTTGGGTTTCGAACTGGAAAGCTTATCCATGGAAGTTTCAGTTTTTCTTTAATGAAATCCGGGTATTATCCACCACCATTAATGTTAGCTTTCAGTATAAGAGTAGGTCATCAAACATGATGGCTGATGCTTTAGCCAAGCAAGGCGTTGAGAGAGTTTCCCCTTGGGAGGGTTTTATTATGTAGTTGTGGTGCGAGGGGGTACATTACTCTTGTACCTTTGTGTTTCTTTCCCCCTTTTTTTCTTTTCTTATTGTACTCTTTGTTTGTATTCTATTATCTTTTAATATAAGCTACTACTACCGATAAAAAAAAATGGTTACTCTCTCTATTGTCTATAGTTTTTTGGAGTTCTCTATAAAGCACAAACCGACTTGGATGTATGGATCATCAAGGGCCACGTGGACCACTCCACAGCCACACACCATTCCTCACCGACTCCCTCGATACCTATAAATAGGAGGTGCTACCTCATTTGGAGTATGTAAGTAGAGAAGAGTGCAAGAAAAGTGTGATGAGTACTTGGGTCCCTTGAGTGCAAACAGTAAGTGTCTTGTTATAGTGCAATGTGCATGTGTTTGTTAGAATAGTGTAGTGAAGTGTAAAACGTGCTTATGCATGTATCCATTTGTATAATTTGTATTAATAAATAGTCAAAAATATATTTTGTATAAGTGTGTTATCTCGAGTCTTGGGTCCACCATAGTTGGGGTTGGCCTTCCCGACAGTTCTCTGCCATGCCTGCTTTCCTGCGAGGAAATCTCAAACAAAGAGATCTCTCAGAGTCTTGAGCGGATGAGAGGTGGGTGCAGAAACAAAGGTTGATCTAGTGTTTCCCTTTTTCTTCATTGACTTGACGTTGGGTATTGACTTTTATACTACAATCATCGGTTTTCTTCCTAATAGTATTCGACTTGTGGGTGCAACTTTGATGGTGAAATAATTTAATGGGAAATGATTGGGTGAGAACAGTTCTCACCTGATGTATGCGAACATTTAATCTAGGCCGCCCCTTTTCGTTGAAGCATCCAATGGTTGTCTTTAAAGATATATAGCCTTACCTTTAGGGCAAATAACAAACGAATGCAGTGATTCTAGGGCTCTGTTTCGCTAGATTTTTCCCTCTTCTTCTTCTTCTTCTTCTTATTTTTATTATTATTCTTCTTCTCCCCCATCTCCTTCGATCGTCATCAACACAGCAGAATCTGCCCCGCCTCAAATCCGCTCCATCTTCTCTTTCGCGTCCGACTATTCCTCTTCGCGTTCGTTCTTCAACGAAAAGTGGGGAAACATCTCTTATTCGACTAAAAAGGAGAAAATATTCGCTTGAATCGCTCTTCCCCCTGTTTTTCGATCATCTTCGACAGTAGGCTTCTTCTCCCTCAAAAACTTTTCCACTATTGATTTTCTTCCTCTCTTTTTTTTTCTGATGTTTTTCACTTGGATCAGTAGTTTTTTTTTTTGTTGGGTGATTAGTGGGACTCGTAATCTTATGTGATCTGGACCGTTGATCTCTGTGGGTCTTCTATTTTGGATCTCTATGTGATGATTTTCTTATCAGGGAGGTCTTTTCAACGGTCTAGATTCATCTTCGATGTAGTGTACAATTGCTGGGGTGATATGAGAATGGATGGAATTCTTTGTTAGTAAACTGAACTGAAGGCCTTTTGAGTTCCCTGTGATCCGATGCTTTGGATGGATAGTATGGTGGTTGAATTACAAAAGCGAAGGAGAAGATGTTGATAAGATTCAAAAATCATCAGATGGTGTCCTGCAGCACTAATGTTGTTCATTGGGATATTTTTTTTAGACTTTTGGTTGATGAAGTTGGATGTGAGACGTTTGATTAAGTTTCAAAAGGCATTATTAATGTTTTTTTTTTTAACTATTGGATTATTATTAATGTTTCATTAATGTTTGTCATTTTTCCTAGTAATGTGGCTCTATTTGTGATTAATGGTTGATGAATGAAGTTGCAACTAAATTTATTGCAGCCATGTTGTCCTCCAATCCTATTTCCAATGAATGGGTGTCAAAATGCTCATGTGGAGAGATGATTTGTCTAACATCGCATACAAAGGCCAATCCAAATAGAAAATTTTGGAGATGCGCTAATTGGAAAGTAAGTAAGCATTTTATATGCTATGATATGTATTGATTTTTGGGGCATTCGGCGACGGGTCCCTGAACATTTCACTTTAAGGTCTTAAGTCCACAAAAAAAAGTCATACAGCCAAAGGTTCCTCTCACATTTTTGGATACCCGGACCAATTTACCCTTTTTTTAATAAACCAAAACCGTCCAGCCCGTCTCGTTTCACAATATCTCACGAGTTATCAAATGCTCTCAGTGTACGCATGACGTTATGCTCCGACATGTTTCATCTTGATATGCGACACGTGTAAAGTTTGAAGACACATGTTTCATTTTGTATTATTCCATGTATACAAGGTGCACTCACACCAACTATGAGGCCTTTGATACTCATTGTAAATAACTTGCAACACTAATCACACTAAACAATCTCTTGGTCATCGATTTCTAGTCGCAGAAATCAGAATAAATCGGTCCTATTCTGTGTTGCAGACCGGAACATAACAGGACGAAGAAGAAGGAGAGGATGGGTTTGGTGAGGGTTGATTCTGACTTGACCAGCTACGAAAGCCCGGCCCATAGCCCATTCCTAGTATGAAAAGAGATTTTCCACCTGGTTTTTCCGTTATCACCTATCTCTGTCTCTGCAGCTTCTCCTTTGTCTTCCTTTTTTTATTTTTTTTTCTTCTGGTTTTGTGGGGTTGATGAAAACCTGGGGTTTTTTAAAAATTAATTCATCTTCTTCTTCATTGGTTTTTATTAATTTATGGTGGTGATGGAGGTGGTCATTGGGGTTTTGATTTGCAGCCGCTCCTGCCGCTGTTTGTTACCGTTCATTGCCGGACGTTAACTGTTCCCATCGCCGGAGGTTGATTTTTGCAAATTTATCTGGGTCTTTGATCAAATTATCTGCATTTATGGCAAATATATCTGATGTTCTAACAAATTTATCTGAGTTTTTGTGAAATTTATCTGAATTTTCGTCAAATTTATCTGAGCTTTTGTAAAATCTATCTGAATTTTTGTCAAATTTATCTGAGTTCTGGATAAACTTATCTGAATTTTCATCAAATTTATCTAAGTTTTTGTAAAATGTATCTGAGTTTTCGACAGAATTATCTGAATTCTGGCGAAATCTATCTGAGTTTTTTGGGACCAACCCCATGGTCATTTGCAGCAGAAACCTCAGTTGCTGAAGCGGATGACATCTTGTCAGAGACTTCCATGGAATAAACCTCCAAAAAGCCTATGTATTCATGTTCTTGTGGCCGAGACATTAAACTCCAAGCAAACAGAGAGTGACTATTCTCATAAGAATTTTCACAAACATGTAATAGGCAAGCCTTGCAGAAACTGAGAAACAGGATCCGTGTGCATCATCTTTTGTCAATCATTATAGCCATAGGAGGGGTGTCGTTCTCGGTAAAACATATAATTCAATATGTCTCTATAATTCATACATATTTCTCCTGCTATAGAATTAGGTGTAAAACAATTTCTCGGACTTATTATCCAATAACAATAATCTCTACATTTGCTGTTTGGAACTATGGAGCACTTAACCCAAGATCTTGTCTACCAAAAAAATAAAAATAAAAAGCATATCTAAATTGTTGATCACAAAGCATTCAATCACCATTTGGTCATCTCATCTCATCTCCTTCTTTATTATGCCCAGGTAAGACATAACCCATCAAGACCTGAGATTGAGAGAGAGAGAGAGAGCAGACCCTTCTTCCTTTTTTTATTTTCTAGGGAACCATAGAGAAAGAGGGTGGGAGAAGGAGAATGAGAAGCAACCAGCAGCAAGAAATCACAGATCTATCCAAGTGAGATGGAGACGATCAGTTGGACGAGACCAAGAGACGCTTGGCTAGACTGGTGACTGGTCTCCTCTCTCGTTACTCTTCTACTCTATGCATTGCGTCCGACAGTAAACAGTTACAGGGGCATTTTTGTCTTAAAAAATGAAAACATGTGGGCTCAGGGACCTAAGGTTATAAAAAGTCTAGCTGAGTGGACCATAAGCCTTAAAAAGTTCTTCCTTAGACTGGAGGCTGGAAACATTCAACTTTAGGGACCTTTCGCTAATTTTGCCTTGATTTTTTATCCATCTTGTTGTTTTACATACGATAATTTTTTTGCTTTTGTAGAATGAAAATGGGTGTGGTATGTTCATTTGGAAAGATGAAATTGGCAATGAAAAGAATTTAGCATCACAAATCGAAAATGCGAAGAAGACGTTGGATGGGCTGATGGATGGGCAGAACGAGATATTATGGGCAACAGTTGAAGAGATGAATCATGCATCTAAAGAAAAGAAAAAAAAATTAAGTTGTATAGTGATGTTTTTGTGTTGTCTTATAAGTGTGATTTGCGTGTTCAAAATGGTATGTTAAATTGATCATAGATGGCCCCATTACTGATGATATAAAATGTATTGGGGATGTTGGATTTGGATGTAAAAAGTCATGTTAGATTTGGAATGTATTATGGATGTTGAAAGTGGTATGGACGTTGATGTTTCCAAATGATTCCAAGTTGTATATTTTTGGAACATTATAAGGTTGTATGTTGAAATTTGATGTTTGAAATGAAAACTTAAACATTATAAGGCTTTGTTTTGATTCATGGTTATATGGTTGTTTGGTTTTCGAAGAACATTGTGGACATCCCTCCAAAAAATATGTCTCTCAAGTATGTTGGCACTCACATCTAACGAATCCGTACATCGAATGCAGTCATTCATTGTCTACAAGATCAAAATCTGTCAACATATCCTTCCAATCCATCCCAAAATGCTCTATTGTGATAGAATTGTATGCAATCTTCTTAAATATTTTGATGAAGTTTGGATTATGAATCGCAATTCCACCCAAATTATTTTGTAAATTCTGCATAATGTGCCACAAGCAATAATGGTGGCATGTGGTGGGAAAAACGAACTTGATCGCTTTTGTCATTGCAGAATCTTGGTCTGTTAAGATCGCCTTTGGTGGGTCCCCTCGCATTGCTTCAATCCATTTGTTAAAAACCCATATGAATGTATCAAAAGTTTCATTTGATATTAGACAACATCCAAATAATATTGATTGATCATGGTGAATAATTCCGGTGAACGCACCAAGCACAAGACCATATATATTTGTATTGTATGTTGTATCAAATGAAACAACATCCCCAAATTCTGCAAATGACTTCTGAAAATAGTAATCAGTCCAAAACACATGTTTAATGTGATCATCATCATCTTTCTCAATAGCAACATAACATATTTGGTCTCTTTCTTTCATTTGTTTAAAGTATTCAAAGAACATTTCACCATCTTCATCTTTTGTTTATTCCCTTTTGTTTCTAATTTGGTTTCGAAAACCTGTCTCAGTGAAACCAACTTTATCCCTCCCACCCGCCTGTAGCTCTAGAAGTGCCATTTGATCCCTTGGCCGTAAATTAGCGGCCCCATAAGTATATATCAATTTTTTCTTGGGAGCGCTGACTATACGGTGTGATCGCAGCATATGAGTCTTTCTAGGGGTACTTAATAAATGAGTATGTTCCACAATAATTTTAAACACCACCCATTGCCTCTCCTTTGTTTTTTCTAATTTGAAGGTGTGCCCCACAATATTCCCGCGTATCTGAGTTCCGTCTCTGCTGTATAGAGTCATCGCCCAATTTTTCTTTCCTAAAACCTTCTTTGGAGCAAACAAACTTTTTCATCACAACGTTATTATTCACCCTTGTCTCAGAGCTTCTTCTGATACTAAAACCCGCCAATTTCGCATAAATGTTATAAGCATCGTAAGCCTCCTCTATGTTATCAAAAATAAATCCAACTTTGGATATTTTCTCCTCCTCAACCTGTGGTATAAATGTATTAATTGGTAAAGATGGACATGCTTTTGTTCTTTTGGATGATTTTAGGACAACAATAATATAACTACGCCATGAAAATACATGCAAAACAAAACAAAATAAAAGTAATAAGAACGATGCTTTGGCCACACTAACCGGATTCAATTCTGGAATCATGCACTAACTGGACCATGCACTAATCGGATGATTCCCGTGATTTACAAAAAAATGAAAGTAAGTTTTCCAATTGAAGTTAAATAGTTTTCATTCCAATCCACCTGAAGGGGCAGACCCTACTAGTTAGTTTTACAATGCTCACAGTCACACTTGAAAGGGAATTAAGTTGATTTGAAGTCTCAGTCAGGCTTACTAAGAGTGAAGAAGGGAATGAAACTTCAGCTCCATTTACTAAATGTTTAAATCTTGAATAGTAAATTGACAAACGGGCAGTTAGCGATTAACAACATATGTGGGATTTATACTTGCCGGACCCTCGTACAAATCAATGGAAATGGATAGGCCATAAAAGAAAGAAAAGAAAAAAAAAAGGAGAGAGATTGCAGCCCTCATCTTCACTTTACTTTAGTTTATCTAAAAATTGTGCATGGTCCAGAATTGAATCCAGTTTACCTTAAAAAAAAGTACCAAATCACATGGACGGGGAAAGAGGAAAAACCTGCAAAAGCTCGCTTGGGATGGATGCCTCACATGGGAATGGTTGCTGCGAGAGGGTTGTGACATCGACGGGGATGGATGTCCCTGACGGCCATGTGCCATGAAACTGAGATGAGGATGGCTGCTATGAGGGTTCCAGACCCGGAGGCGTAGTTGGAGAGCTGGGTCTTCTGCGTCCACTTGGGGACAAAATGGTTGGTTGCCAGGGAGGATCCTTAAACACTGGGTTCGAGCTGGGTCTTCTGCGTCCAAATGAGATGATTCTTCTGCATCCATTTGAGAAGATCTGAGGTGGGGAGGATCTAGCCCGCGGCGGAGCAGATGGAGGGGAAGAGAAGATGGAGCGGATTTGAGGCGGGGTAGATTCTGCTACGTCGAGGATGATCGGAGGAGAGCAGGGAGAAGAAGAAGAAGAGGAGGAGGAGGAAAGTCGATTTCCCTCTTTCATTGAAGAAGAAATGCACAAAGGAACCGTTCTCAAGAGCATCTCTCGTCTCAGCGAAAAGCCCTATCTTGGAGATGCACGAAACATGCCCTATCCAGAAGCCCTAGGACTCATTTATAAGAGTAACCCCAACCGTTGGATGGCTTTTCGATTTAAACAGCCCAGATTAAATTTCGCATACATCGGGGGAGAACTGTTCTCACCCGATCATTTCCCTAATTTATTTTCAACAGGCTATATTTCAACTGACTTTGTAAGGCTCTTTGAACCATCTTATGCAGGCCATTGTTGAAGGGTAGTGCCTCACCAACTGAACTATTAGTGGATTGACTATTGAAACTACATTCTCACCACCTATATTTTGTTATTTTGTTTACATTGAAAAAAGTTTAAATGTAAATTTGAACTTTTTTTGACCTTTTCAAATATTTTTTTCTTTTTTTTAGCAAAAATATTTTTGAAAAGGACAAAAAACAAGCTGAGATGTTTGCTCAAGATTAATATACCGGGTGTTACATTAAGGTTTCAGCATTGCTTATTTTGTGTTTTTCTTCAAAAAAATTTTGTGTTTTTCTGTCATCCTTCTCCCCGAAATGTTAATCTCCTGTTGGCAAAAGTGAGAGCAGAAGGAGAATTTTTATTTTTATGTATGATTATTAGTTTTATCTACTTCTTTATTTTGTGTGGGGAGGTGGGAGGGTGTCTCACTATACTTTTTTTTTCTTTTTATTTAAACTGGCCACCATGCAAAAAGTTTAGGTGTTTTGGTTTGCTCATATGGAGCAATGTTTTGGTTGCCAAAATGCGTACAAGTTGAGAACATAGGGATCGCCCATAAGTTCGTATCCTCTAAGGTGTTAACCTAGAGAAACCTTGAGTTGAAGGAGCTGAAATCCACAATGGGGCTCACTTGTTGAAATTCAAATCGTGCAAAATAAACATCCTTTGAGAATATGAGAATCCAAAGTTTTACTTCAATTCGAGTTTTTTCTACCGTTGGATTGATGGTTTAATGAAAAATGGGATAATGGATATGCATAAGATTGCGTTAATCATTTTTTTTAATCAATCAGTCAATCTAACTATGAAAAAAACTTGAATTAATGTAAAATTTGAGGATACCCAATTCACCTCGCAGGCCTTCATTTTAAACAACTGGGATTTCAATAGGTGGGTTTCATTGTGGTGTTTCACTCTTTTAGCTTGGGATTTTTCTAGGTTTTATGCCTCGGAGGTTCTAGATTCATCGCCCAATTGGTTGGGCATCCCTTTACACACCCTACTATTCAAAGTTCAATCATTGGTCCTCTTTGCTGTATGTGCATGTAATTCTCGCATGCGTGTGCTCGGGTTCACTCAAAGCACACTTGGGTTCACTCAAAAAAAAAAAAAAAAACGTGGGGATACTTCCATATTTGGGTATTCATTTTTTTTTTTTGATAAAATCCATGGTCTTGCCATATCTTTGGCATGACCCTGCTTTGAAGAAAATTGGTTCTTCCCAACCCCTAAAATGGTAATGAGTCAAGCATACCCCTGTGCTTAAAATGATCTATAGATTCACAATACTTGATGGTTCTAGCCACTGAGCTCATTAAAACAATATCTCAAACCAAATTAATGAGAACCCAAGTAAGCAAATAGGATGTATCCCAAAAAATAAGTTATAAACCATGAGTTCGAGCCAAATCGTAGGAAATCGAAAAAATAGGCACCGCAGTCAAGGGCAGAACTTTGGAAAGTGGCGGCTAAAAAAAAACTCAATATCATCACAACTCTAAAATATATATGAAAGAAAACTCTAAAACAACTAAAAAAAAAAAACTCAATATATATCGCCACAACTCCAAAAAAAAACTCAATATCATCACAACCCAAAAAATATTATCCATTGTAGTACTGTTAATTTTTTTTTTTAAAGTCATCACAACTCTAAACCATATATGAAAGAAAAAAAAGGTGAAATATCATTAAATATCATGAAAAGGATGATATTGCTACATTATTTATCATGTCGAATTTACTCCCAACATACATGATAAAATAAATGGTTTTTTTTATAAATCTCATAATGTTTCTAAGAATTGTAAATAGGCCCCTATCCAGCTTCACCAGTTCCTCAAGATTTGTTAACTAACCGTATGTACTTCCACAGAAGTGGTAAGAAGAAGCTCACAAAGTAAATCTATCGGCAATCGTGTGACATGTGGGGTTGTCAGCCAACCCCTCTTGAATGGTTGTAAATTAGTTAAGTATGACTATTTTTGTCCATATAAACTCTTCAATGTTATTCTAATTTTAAATTAAATTCGTATTATAATATTTAAATAATTAAATAGTCTTACATATGCATATATTAAATTAATCGGGTTAAACTCCCGCTGGTATGCATTGCTTGAAGAGAAGATGACATATCGCCCATTAGAAACACATGTTTGACGTGGCAAACTCTCGTCAAAAGATGTCTTACTTTCAAAACAGAGAGTTATTTTCATCCGCATGGAGAAACCTCTCCATGAATTTTGGAGGAAGTATTCCAAAATAGCAGCACTTCATGAAGGGGTCTCTATTTTTAGCCCCAAATCCTCCGTTTTTAGAGATTCTCCAAATCCATGAATTTGCAAGGAGAAATTAATCTCAATCCCCATTCATCCAAATAATTCCAAGCACATGATTTTTGACATTATTATAGAATCTCTTCATTTTAGAAGCCCATGCAAAAAATCCTCAATATCAGGTTGATATATACCTGATATATACCTATAACCAAGTGATTTGTACATTATCAATTGTGAAGGTGGACGGGCGACCCAAATTGATCACTTTCTAAAGTTGATCAATCAAAAATAATTCACAATCATGTGTGTTATTATAAATTACATTAGCAACAATCAAAGAGACTGATTCATTTATAGTTTGGGTAAATTAAAACTCTAATACAAGCAAGGAAATTTTGGAGGATAGTGTCATCAGAGGACCCGGACTCGGAATAAGATGAAGCAATAGTGTTGTAACGCCCATGCCCATGTGTAGATTTGGGGGATGATCCGTTGATATTAATGTTGATCCCCGTTTGGATGGAGAACCGTTTTCGTTCTGTTTCGTTTTTGTTTTTAGGCATTCAACGCCATCAGCGATGGAGACACGAAAAACATGGCGCACGATGAGTACTCTCATTTATCATGTCGTCTTCTTCTTCTTCTTCAGCTAATACCATTACCATACCAACCCACGTACGTACGTAGCAACTTTCTTCCTTTTCTTCTTCTTCTTCTCCTTCTCTCTCTTCTTATTGCACCCAAGCCTTCTATCATCCTTCTACTGATGGCGCAAATTGCCAGTGATTCCACACTAAATCAGTTCTTTGACTTTCCTTTCTCTGATTTTGTGCAACCAAATCAGAATTTCTACCCATACCTCCCTCCTTTGTATGAACCAGGTACCTCTCTCTCTTTTTCTCTCTCTAGTTACTCATGGAAATTTAACACATGCACTTAAAGAGCAAAACGTTTCTTCATGTAATCTATATTAGTTTCATGATGTCAAATGCCCAAAATAAACTTTCTGGATGAGATTTTTTGCCGAACTCATAGTTTCAATGGCATCATCTGAGTTCTCTTTAAATCTTTGGTTGCATTATTTTCATTTCTGAAAAAGTGGGTCTTTCTGTTCTATCGATAATATTTTGCCTCTTATGTTCTAGTTAGTATTGAATCTAGAATCTAACTAGAATTCACTAATTTAATGTACGTATATGAAACTTTTTTTAAAATTTTTCTTTCTCATTTTATTTGTAGTTTATAGTTGAGTAGTTTTTTTTCTCATTTGTTTTATTTTCTCTCTCTCTCTCTCTCTCTCTCTCTCTCTCTCTCTCTCTCTCTCTCTCATCTAATAGGTTCAAATGTGGGGTTTACTCAAGTAAGCGAAAATGGAGTGTATGAAATTCATCAGGAGCAAGATGATTTGAATTTCAATGTTACAAATATTAACAGTGGAATATCCTTGTCGGGAGAGAAAATGAAAATAAATGATACTTGGGATCCTTGTTTGTCTTCTTCATTGGATCCTTGTTCATCTTCTTCAAGGAATTATGAAATGCACGAAGAAGAACAGCAAGAGATGGATATGATAGTCCTTCTGCAGGTAATGTATTCATGTATTTCTTGTCTTTTTTCATGTAGTGAAAGATTTAATGTATTCATGTAGTTATTGACTTTTTTTTCATATAATGAAAGATCTTAGACTTCTTTTCCTTAATTTTAAAAAACTTATGAAAGCCACACTTACAAATTAAGTATTTTGTTGTTCCATTCATTTGATTCAAGCCTTTGTTACATTCACTAATAAGCCCCAGAAATAACATCGATTTAAAGAACAGGAAGAGAGCTCTTGTTCATTCATTCCAAAAATTTCTTACAAACTAATGAAGACCCCTATTTTGTAGTTCATTACTTATATTGTTTTAGAACACTACAGACGATTCTACGTAGTACAAGAATAACCTAGATGAATCTATACCATTCCACACAAATCATCGAGTCTTCTAGCTAGAATAGAATCTTTTGGTTCCTTTCGAGAGGATCATGATGTTCATGCAACTGTGCGTCCAGCGTCCAACCTAGAATATGGATCGTTTGGATTAACCTAGGATTTTCCTGGTTTTCAAGAAGAAGAATAAGGCCCACTTCAAGTTTGAAACGCCCACCTCCCTACCCGGGCCACAACATTTGTCCAATAACCTAGGTTATCTCCCTCCCAGTCCAGCGAAAGAGCCTTTGCCCTGAGTCTGAGGAACACTCGAATCTGGATAGTTGAGAAATAATACTTAGGGCCACATGCAGACCCTTCTATCCACATGTGGGTTGGCCTTAAGTAACTTAAAACGTGCCCGCCTTCACTTTTTGTAATAATCTACATTGATTTGATTATCCAGTTTCCAGCTGAAACTAAAAGTATAATGAGCCTCTATTATCATTACTGTATATTATATTTCGTTATTTGAAGCACCCTAAAAGGAATTAAAAATACAGATTTACAATTTTTTTCTGAGTATTGAGTATTCTTAAAATTGGTTCTTTTAGAAAAATAAAAAGAAGAATAAAACAAATCAAAATGTGAGTAATGAAGCTTTGGGCATCAATGACATAAGCGGACCCGAATTTTCATTTTGAGGGTAGGTAGTTGGATTTTGGGAGCAAACCTAGGATTTTCATGTGGATTTTGAGAGCAGATCCAAAATTTTTATGTGGATTTTGAAAGTGGACTTAGGACAACTGGTCTACTGCCCTTCAAAGAATATATACGAGTCCGCCGATGTTGGTCGATAACAATGCTGGAAACTGTGTTTTAAAGCCATGACAGCATTGTAACAAAACAAGAATAAAAGAACATAAAAATGACGACTGCAAACGTAGTGACTGTGACCTTCAAAAACTAACCCTCACCCAAAAGCATGAAAGAGTAGAAACAAATCTGTTCTTTTACTGTCTCACAAGTCAATTTCAGATATTGATTGAAGCCTTCACTTCCTTGCAGATGGAGAAACTAAAGATGGAATTAGAACAAAGAAGTAGTGATTACTGGAGTGATGTCATCTGCATAGTGGAGCAAGGAATGCATAGGATCCTAATCCACAAAGAACAAGAGATTGCGAAAATAAGCGAGAGAAACACATCATTGGAAGAGAAATTAAAAACCCTTGCAATAGAAATCCAGATTTGGAAGAAAGTTGCACAGACAAATGAGGCCATAGTTATGTCCCTACGTCGCGACCTTGAGCTTGCACAAGTAAGAGAAGAAGAAGGAGAAAATGGCATAGAGGAGGATGCAATGTCGAATTGTGAGGGTCAAAAGGGTGGAAGTGGGAACCATATTTGCCACTGTTGTAGGAGCACTGAAATTTCCATTCTGGTACTTCCATGCAGACATTTGTGTCTATGTAGCGAGTGTGATAGAATACTCGGGCTATGTCCAATCTGTTTGTCTGCAAAGACTGCTAGTTTAAAGATTAACATGCCATGAACTGAACTATCCAAAAATTCCTAAGAATCTTTTGTATTTCTCCTACATGACCACATACATGAGCAACAGTATGATTAGTATGGTATTGGTAGAGATCATCCCTCTTGAACTCTTCTAAATTAGAACATGTGGAGAGCTCACTGGTCATATGAAATACGAGAAGGTTATTTTTTCTCTCTAAATGGCAAATTGTGTTAAAAAAAAAGAGAATAATTACTAAGACTTGATGCAAAAGAATGCAGCCGAGAAGGGATCGATAACAATGCACACCAAAAAAGGGACCATCTAAAGCTAAAATGTGATATTTACAATTCATAAAATTATGTATTTTCTTTTAGATATTATCGGAAAAATGTTGCAGAGAATAAATTAATATCGCTCATCCTGTTAAATTTTTTTATTGATTTTCATGCTTAATATAGAGAATAAATCAATATTGTTCATCCTGTTAAATTTTTTTTATTATAGATTTTCATGCTTAATATCGTTCATACTGTTAAAAGTATATTTATAGAAATTCATCTTTTTCTCATTTCTCCATTTTGAGGTGAGTTTAATGCAATATTTTCTTTTGTGGAGATAATTTAAAAATATCATGGAATTATTGGAAAAGTACTGTTTTGGGTATCTATTGTGATGTAATTATCACAACCTGCTCAAAATATTTCCTGCTTTAATCTAAAAAAAAGTTCAGAATATTGCTCATATATTTTTAGAGTGGCAGAATAGTTTTTTTATTTCTTTTTTAATTCCAATAGCTAGTGCGGTTGAGAAACTGTTTGACCCTCAATCTAACAGTCTAGTCTTGATAGATCGGTGCAAACCCATGGAATCCTATAAAGTATGGAGGGATGGTTGGATGGTTCATTTAGATTGGTGATCAAGTTGGCCCCCCACATGAGCATACACAAATATATACTTCGATTGTTCAAACTCCATATCTAAATACTCTTGATTGTTTTAATGACACAATGCTATACACAAATTATAGAATATACAAATAAGCCTATAAATGCAAGAAAGTATCTTTCAAAAACATAAATTCAAGAAGAAAAGGCTTCATATAACATCATAATGTAATATGCACAATTTTATAATAAATCTAGAAATAGTTGTAATTTTTTTTTTCAGAAAATCAACCGACATACAAACACCCTCACTCAGTATGATCATATTAAATGTGCAAAATCTGAAAACTTGTGTTTAAAAGCAATTAAAATACTGTTCGTCAAAATACATTAATACACATTCATAGAAGTGCGCGCGCACACCAAATTTCACTTTCCAAACAAATCGTACTATAGCACTATTTGATTTGCTAATGCATTGCAATATTAAAGTCGAAAATATAATCACATTTTAAGTGTCTAAATAAAACTATACTCATACATATTTCATATAATATTCTTTCCATATCCCAAACCACTAACTATGACCTTACATGCACATGAAATGGATCTAATGAACAATTCCACGTATGTAGATATGAGAAATATTTAAGTAAGAACTAGTTCTTACCTATTATATGAGAATTTTTTGCAGGGCCCAACTAGCAACCCGTCCAAACCTAGCAATCAATAGGTAACCCACTGATAGTCATTAATTTCAAGGATTGGCACACATCCGAATGGACTGAACCATTGGATCGAGGGTTGAATTATTTTTTTTTAATATGAAACCATTAAACTTGCGGGCCACGGATGAAGTGATTAGGGGCATGTTTTGGGGTCAAACTTGATACTTAGGGTGGTCTTACATATTTCTTTCCATCCCCCTAGTCTCATCTTCAAATGGGGCCCACAATTGGGCTCCGCAAAAAAGTTATCATATAATATTTGAGAATTAGTTCTCACCTGAATATTGCCGTTTAAATATTTCTAACCTCCCCTTAACATAGTGAGTATTGAGAGGATTTCGATTTTCAATGGTGCAGCTTCCTTGATGTTATAAACTCATCTTAATGGTTTAAACCTCACATTACCATGCTTCTTTAAGACTTGTATAATATTTTCCATCAATGGTTTCTTGTATGAAGTTCTATCTTTAATTTGTTTGCAATGCCTCTGACATCAAACAAATAGAGACATAATTAACATAAGTTGATGTTGATTATAATCTCAATGCTAGATCTGAATTTTTATTTTAAAATAGGGATGGAAGAATGTAGACTGGTAGAGAGATTCTTAAATCTCAACTAATAAAAAGGGACAAGACTAGGTGGTTGGTCATAGTTTCATCCGTTGATGGAACAGGAGACCATAAAGTTGTTGTCCTTCTCAACTCAAGTGATTCTCATCATTGTTATGATGTGCACAAGATGCCAGTGGACTCGAACCATTTGCGTACAATTACATTGTGGAACAAAATGGGTCAGACCGATGAATGGGGCAGCTGACCTGACAAGCTTCAGACTTGGTTTTGGTTGCACCTGATGAATTGGGTTGGGCTTGGAAGGGGTCAGATAAGAATTTGGGTGGATCTAAGTCGATTAGACATAACCTATCACTTTCCAAATCAGCCATTGAATGTCTGAAGTTACGTTGGTTGGGTCAATTTCAGTGAGGCATTTTTGTTCATATGTCCTTTTCTGTTTTGGTGAAATTGCTAATGGGTCTTGAGTGGGAAAAGGCTAAACTTAATGGACATTTGGAAAGTGATTAAAGCTGAAGAACCAATGATGAATATATGAAAATGGCCATCAAATGATTTTTCCTTTAATGAAATTGATTCAAGGGAAATGGAAAATAAATCCTCAGCCATAACCTATTAACTCAACACCTAGGGAAGGCAATGTCCTATCTACATCTCCACCTTTTATATCATTCACTCTTCACCTCTTTAAAAATCATTTCTTGAAGTTCATTAACTGTAAATTCATATGTATTCAATTTCAATGTTATTTTATACGAACAAACAAGACATAAGTAATTTTTTTTTTCCAATCTTCAGTCACATCTATGTCTTTTTTTTCTAGGCGCATTGATAAAAGAGAGGAGGAAGATAGCAGCCATTTTTTTTTATGCAGATAAAACCACAATTCCAAGTCCTTCACTTGGGGATCTTAAAAAACCTCAAAACTGAAAATATTTGTCAATAGAATTTCACAAAATGCTTCTTCAATGAACATTGAATAGGCAATATCCAACAAAAAAAAAAAAAAAAAACTTTACTGCCTCATTTTTCAAACAGGTCATTTATGGGTTGACCTGAATCATCTTATCATATGTTGGGTTTGTTCTTGTAGTTTTTGTCCCTTTATTTAATAGGTGTCGCACCTGAATCCCATCCCTCGTTCCAACCCGCACTTCACCAGGAATTGGCATCTCGTTTAAACAATCCAAACCATCTGGGAAGTAACAATTGTGCACATGATATACAAATGTAGTAGTTCTGAAAAATATAGCATGGTGACATGAATCGCATATAGGGATTTTCCAAAATATCAGTCTGTTGAAAAAGCGGCAGTGCATAGACTATTGGTATGTAAGGATTTTTTTTTCCAGACCGCTAGTTTTTGTGACTACTGTTATTTTGAAAACGCCATCTATTTTCATACCTAGTATTTATGGGGGCAGTCGCCCCCGACGCTGGTTCGCCTCCAAAATTCGCATAAAAATCATCAATATGTCTCTCAAGTCCACCCCAAAATTCACATGAAAATTTTGACCCCTTAAACAAAAATCCTATGTCCTCCACTCCTTTTATACCTTAGAGAAAGCTCCATCATGCAGGATTTATTGGCCTACTTAAACACAAAAAAGTCATTAGATCTACTCGCATAAAAAAAAATCAATCCATCTTGTTTAGCCACTTATTTGGCCATTGAATTGAAAGAAAGACCAGATTTTATTGGTATGTTTTTATTATTTTAGAGTAGTCAGCTGCCAAAATTCAATGACATAGTACCCGGTTGTTGAATAAGCTATAAAATACTCTTGCCAATTGCCCCCCGTCTTTGACAAGTAGAAGAGAATTTTCTTCATGAAAGATGGCGATCCTACAGAAATGTAGACAAGAAGAAAAAGAACAGCAAACAGCGCTTATAGTTTAGCAGCCGGAAACAACCAAGTTTCTTCCTGTGGAATTGTAGACGGTTCCTCGTTCTGGAAGGATTAGACGCGCTTAAATAAAACCTTGTTACGTCACAAGATAAGCACGAATGCTGCGAGCCCACGCTTCTTCTTATAAATGTCACCGCATTGGGGAAAAAAATATATGTAAACACGCTGCAGGCTAGGCTACTTTTTAAGGCAGGACATTGGCAATGTTATAATTTTAGGACTCTGTCTAGAAACTCTATTCTCATAATAGCTAGTTTGATTAGATTTAAAGTAGATAGATTGCTTTAAGATTTGCCATTACAAAACCCAAAGTTCAATTTTCAGCCAAAAAAAAAAAAAACTAAAGTTCATCATGCGACCGGCAAGTTTTCTCTGACCAGGCTTTAATTGGGGGTAAGCGAGTCTCACAAGCTCTCTCACATGTCATATTTTAAAAAGGTATAGATATTTTATATTGTAGAAGTTATAGTGTAAATAAAAAAAATCTTAATTCTAATGCAAAATACACGAATACTCATAAAAATAAAACTCAACCTAGGATTAATCCTTAGTTGTATACTATGCTTGTAAATAGGGGGATGCCTCACCATTGGACTGCAAATGGAATGGCAAATTTTGAGGTCCTTATCAACCCTAATTCAATTTTTTTTTAATGTTTTCCTAGTTTAAGAAGACTTCATCAATGAGCGTAGCTAATATTTGAATGTTGACTTGTAATGTAAGGTAGTTTATGTTCAAACAGAATCCAAATACAAGCCAACTAGCCCTTGTTGACAGCACTGTTACAAAATGATGAAGCAGTGCTTTGAGGAAAGGGTGGTGGTGTTGAAAATTAGCTTTCTTGGATATTTATATTAATCAGATGAAGTTCATCTAATTAAGGGGGTGGTTGGTTAAGAGAGAGTTGTTAATTTAATTATCCTTTTTATACCCTCACATCCAATGGATGCCTGGAAATGGTGAGGACTCCCCTTCATTAGTTGGATTGGATAGGCAAACATGAAAGTTTTGGGTGACCCACATTTTAATTGGAACAAAGAGTTTGCTTGGCTTAAGCAAAGAATCCGAAATAAGATATTCAAAACCATCCCAACTGTTCATTTATCACTAATTAGAATCATGTTTCCAACACCATTCATGCAACTGTTGTGAAAAATCTGAAGTAGGCCTCTTACAAAATACTATATGATTGACCTCAACTGTTTAATCATTTAGAGTGAACGGAACATTGTCATGACCTTTGGGTCTGTTTGGCATAAATTAAGATTTATGTGTTTGGATACCTTGAGTGACCTATAGGTGCCAATTATTTTGTTCTTTGTCATAACCATTTATACCTTTTAAAATGGATGGAAGGACGTAGAGTACACACACATTAGATGCCACCTAAAACCTTATCTTTCCGATGCATATATTTGTTTATTCAGGTTATTTTTTGCCGTGAACATCCAACAATGGTCAATGTTTTAAAAGACTTGTCTTGTCACATATGGACTCATTATTTCCTTAGATTATTTTTTTTTCCTAATAAATAGTGGGCCCCTCAAGGAAAATTTCTCAGAGTCCACTGTGTATGGCCTATAGTAGATCATTAAGTAATTTTCTTTTACGGACGTTCCTATGGTTGGTGCCATTTATCATAAGACCAAACCCTTGTTTATCTAAAAAAACTAATACTTATATACATAGAATACTGGAAATGTTCTTTTCTTTTCTTTTCTTTTCCTTTTTATTTTGCTGATAAGGGTGTCTGGCCTCTTTGAGAATCGGCTATTTTCTCGAGCACTTGAAATCCTTGCCGCCCCAACGCATCAGGCTTTTGCCTGGGCAAGTGGCCTCCGGGAGAGATCGTGAGTTTTGAAACCGCAACCTCTGGTTCTTGTGTCGTGGTCCTAACCAACTATGCTACCCCTAGAAGAGTTCAAAAAAGGATTATAAAAGTATATTCTCTCTAATAAATACTTAAGTCTCACACCCTACACAAGTTTCAAATTAACAAAGCAAAGTTGAGGATCAATACCTAATATCTAAAAAAGGAGATGCCTTTCCACTTAAGTGAGTTGAGAATTTGAATTGATACCTAAGACCATACCCAAAACTAGCTTGAATCTCACTTTAGCTTTAAAGCCCAAACCTAACTTGAACCTTGTGCGGGTTCTAATTTAACCCGGCCGAAGATCCACCCATAATGGGCATATAATAAAGAAGGGCATATGTTTTTATTTTTTACATTATTTCACTTTCTTTTGGATGAATTTATGATTATAGTTAAAATATCTTTTTCCCAAAAAATAAAAAACCTTAAACAGATTATAAAGCAAGGGGTTAAAAATAATTCCCAATACCACATTAACCGCAATGACTTTCGAATAATTATCCTCAAACGTAGGGACTAAAATGAGAAATACACCTCAAATCTCTAAACATACGAAACAAAAAGACCCTGACGAACATTTCTCAGTGGAATACAACATAAAAACCCAAATCAAGCAAAACAAGAGAAAACAAAAATCCCTTCTTTTTCATCTCCTCTTCCGATCCGATCTTCTTCTTCTTCCAAAACCCCCATCGAAATCAATCGAGATCTTGGGTTTTAGATGGGACAGCAGTCTTTGATCTACAGCTTCGTCGCTCGAGGAACTGTAATCCTCGCCGAATTCACCGAATTCACTGGCAATTTCACCAGCATCGCCGCTCAATGCCTTCAAAAGCTCCCCGCCACCAACAACAAGTTCACCTACAACTGCGATTCCCACACCTTCAATTACCTCGTGGAAGAAGGCTTCAGTAAGCATCGCCTCACCTTTGATTTCCGCGTTTCCGACCTTTTTTTTTTTGGCGATCTGTAGGTCTAGATTCGTCCGGTTTGTGATTTTCTTTTGTTAGATACTTGTTTTGTTTGATCTGCGAATGGATCTGGGTTTTGATCTGGTTAGCGCTTGTTTTGGCGTTTGTTTGTTGGAGGATTGTGTTTTGTGCTGTTTGATTTGATTGCTGTTAGGTTTTTGAATGTATTGATGGATCTTTCATTTGCGGATGCGTCTTCGTTTGATCTTGTTTAGTTTTTGCATCTTTCTTGATGGATAATGTTTGGTTTCGTTGTTGATGAATGAGAAGTTAGGATGTGTTGAGATTGATGCGTGCCGTGTATTGTTTCAGATCTTTATAGCAGTATTAGCATTAGGTGTTGTTGTTCATGATCTCTATTTAGATCGCGGAAGGAAATGAATAGTCATCTTTCATTCTTTCCTGCTTTTACTGTTTTCTATATTGCTCTTCGATCTGTGATCTTTTGGCTTTTCCGCTGTGGAAGCTAATAACTTGATATAGATGGCAGTTGATTTCAGAGGATAGGATTTGTTTAAACTGTTTGTGTTTGAACTTTGAATAAATATGAATTGGTAGGTTTGAATTAGAGTTATGGTTGGATTAGGGCCTGCTTGTCTTATTTTCTTTTGTACAAGTGCGGATGATTGTTTGTCAAATGAATAAGGTGAATTATACAAAAAGTGTGTTTTTTTTTTTTTTTCAAATTTCTTCAGTTGGGACTGAAATAAATTTGGTTATTTTATATTTTTAGAAATTTCAAGCTATCAGATTCCATAAGCATCACCTTTTTTCTGGTTTATGCTGCTGTTTACGAGCTGATTTTTGGACCGTACTTGTATTGCTCGACTCTGCAAGATATGCACAAGCTACCTTTGGTGAAAACCTATTAATTAGTAAGTTGATAAAGAAGGCGCCATTCAAATGAAGGTAATTGATTTATGATAATGTTAGTTTATGCTTTGGAGTCATGTGATTTCCAACTTATCAGAAACTGGCTGGTTTTGCAGATCTTTTCTGGTAGGAATCTTTACACCAAGCAGCAGATCAATGTTCTGTTTGGCGTATTAGAGTCCATATTTTTCTTTGTAACGTCTATGAGTTGTCTGGAGATGACGCTTTGTTGGGCAATTTTGGAATTGTGGTTCTTTTACCTGTTTTAAGAAATTATTTTTGTTCTTTAAGCCGAATGGCCGAGCAAAGGGCAAAACTATGGAGAGCCTTGGTTCTCCCATTCACATTTGAGATTGATATGTGGCCTGTGGGTGCATATCTGGTTTCAAATTGGATGTCAATTGCTTTGGAGGTCATTTAATTTAGAAGATTTATTAGGAGAAATAGTCGGCAGCGAACCTTCCGCAACTCCAAGACTTGTGAACCTTTGATGTGGGGAATCACTGGGGTAGGGGGAAGTGATAGGTCTTGTTATGGATTAGTGGATAGATCCCACTTGGCAAGATCTGATGATTGTAATAATCTAATTAAGGACCCTAAAGTTTAACGATTTTATAAGTGCATATATAATCATGTTCATGTGGGGCCCATCTACTTAGCCCTTCCAGTCCCTACTATCAGTCATTTGCATGCATTTACCTCACATCCAACGTTCACAATTTTCAGAGTTGTGAACTGTTCACAGCTGAATATTACTACACAATAGTGCCAATTCATAAGAGGACAGCACTATCTTTTTTTCATTTTAATTGTTTGCATTTGGTGAATAGTCACTGTTTCTGTTTGCATTTTTTCATGGGCATATATGCTAATATGCCAAATATATTGCACATAATCGATCCCTGTACAAAGTAGAGTCTCATCAGCCATTATGTTTCGTCTTTGCTATGGACTTTACTATGGCTGCTCTTTATTGGTTTTCTATAGATATCTAAGAAAAATTTCAGGAAGTAGCTGTACTCTATTTTACAATGCTTATGTCTGTGAAGATAGGTGTTTGTTGTCATGAGATGGCTTGCTTTATTTATGCTTCCTTTTCCCCACCCCTGCAATTCTTAGGTTTTTGGTGATTTCTTCTACTATGAGTGACTTGATCTTTGAACAGAACATTAGGTAGCGTTTGGTTCTTTGTAATGAAGTTCGGAATGAAATGGTCATTCAAACGAAATGATCATTTGTGCGTTTGGTTTGCAAAAAAGTGGCGGAATGACCATTACTTCCGAAATCACCATTCCTTTATGTAATGGAATCATCATTGAACCGGGGAGGTAGAGGAATGGTCATTCCATTCCTTTATAATTTTTCCTTGAGACCAAAATGCCCCTTTATCACATCAACATGTGGATGTTATTTTTAAACTTATGGATGAATGTTAACTTAATTACTTTATTTAGCTAATTTAAGTGATGTTTAAATTTAGTAATGTGTTATTTAGATATTTTGATGATGTTTAAGCTATTGTAAATGATGTTTTAGGTGTGTTATTTTGTGGTTGTTTTAATGATAATCTATCAAAATAGGTAAATAATTATATTTTGGGTAGCTTGAAATAAGAAAATTTCTAAAAATAAAAAATTCCAACAAGGGATTTTGCTCAGTTTTATGTATATTTTATTCCATTCCGGACATCATTCCAGTGTACCAAACGCGAGAACAGGAATAAGAATTCTATTACTGGATTGATTCTTCAGTAAAACCAAACGTTGGAATGGAAATGACTATTCCTGCCTCATTCCATTCCAGACTCCTTCCACTCTCTATTCCATTCCTGCCTAAAACTATTCCAGCGAACCAAACGCTACCTTAGTTTATCTGAAACTTGGAATTTTGGATACTCAATCACTTCAGAAAGGGTTTGGAGACTATGATGCCCGGATTCTTTAAAATAGGTAAAGTATTATGTTGTATCGGATCCGATACTTCACTTTTATATGTAAAATCCATGTCCATGCGATGTACCTACCGTATCTGGGTATCTTAGTTTAGAGATGGATATCAATAGAAAATCCTATACACATGCCTTTTACTATTCTATTAATAGTGGATGAGTTACATTCCAGGCAATTTGACTATAGTATTTTTCTTTTGTATTTTTTAACTTGATCCTTGTCATTAAGGGAAGGTTGATAATTCACCGTAGATATCAATCATCGTCATAATCATCCTGGCCTTTCATTTGGAATATAGAGGGGCTGTCACATAATTTTGTGTAAAACTGGAAGCACTCGGCCAGTTTACCTCATTTCTTTACTTCCATATGCTTCTCTGTAGTTACTTGAATTTCTAGACCATAGTTTTGATTTAAATTGGATTGACAAACCAACATTTTTTTATAAAAAAAATCCACTTTTTTTTTTTTTTGAAGGATTTCATCAAGGAAGGCTTAATACAATGTTCATATCTTCTGTTCTGTTGCTGCTACAATGGAAGTAAACATTTTGTATGAGTGCCTTTAGCAGATGAAGAATCTCAAATTGAGGGGAATAATGAGTCCATAATGAGATGATTTAGTAATGTACAAGTTCCAGAACTAAGGGATGGAGGACAGCAAGTACCTTAAGGGCACATTTGTGTGATGCATTTTCTGCGGAAAAGGGACAGAAAAGAGTTCTGATATTCCAACAAGCTCCACTGTTTGGTGCGGACGGTTTTCTGCAGAAAAGAAACTTTTTTGGCTTGATTTTCCGCAAATCAACTGAAAAGCCTTTTCAATGGGGGGTATAGGAAAAGTGGAGCATTCTATAGAAGAACGAAAGCCAGGGAACTTGTTTCTATGGACACTACACTAATGTGCCCCAAATGAAGCATTGAAGAAAGTTAGGACCGATTGTGAAGTTGTAGAGCAAATGGCTCTAAATAGTGATGAGTGGAAAGTAGCACTCACAAAGCCAACCCCAAACAGACCTTTGACAATGATGAAAATGAGATGATGAATTCAGTCTTTCGAATCTTATTATATTCATCATGTCCTTGAAGATTTGGGACTATAATGCTCAGATACTGCATGGACACAGAAAGGACTCACCATTTTTATTGCAATGATATAATAGGATAAAGTTGCTTGGTCAATTTTGAAGTATCCAGGTATCATGATCAAAAGTAGTTCCTGACACGCAATGGACTAGGGCACATGTTCACATCTAAATGCAATAATTGAGGGACGGATGTATGATGGACTTGTCTCTTACTGACAATTGGATGATGTCCCAAAAGGGGGGAAAAAGAGTGATGAAATCTGCATAATTTACATCCAGCTTGTTATACTTCAAAATTTTTCCATCCTAATTCAGTGTTATTTCTTTATGTGATGGTTGTCAAAAGATTAAAGCATCTGGAGTAGAAAATTTTATGAAAACAAAAGCATTACAATTCTTTAAGTAGTCTCAATGACATTAGAAACCTGAGACTTGTCAACTGTTTTGTTGGTCTTTCTCTTAACCATTGATGTGTATGGGAGGAGGGAAGTACGGAAAGATCTCTTGCACTTTTGCACTTGTTTTGATAATTTTGCAGTGTAGGATTCCACTGATATGCTTTGGTGATTTTGAATCGTAGTTCTTGGTGCGCTTATTTCCTTGAATGGTTAAATATTATCTCAAGAAATTTCATTTTATGTGGCCACTGAAAAGACGTTATCACAACTGCTATTCTAATGTTTTATTTTGTTGGATGTTGCAGCCTACTGTGTAGTTGCAGTTGAGTCAGTTGGCAGACAACTTCCAATTGCCTTCTTGGAGCGGGTCAAGGATGATTTCAACAAGAGATATGGAGGTGGAAAAGCTGCGACTGCAGTTGCTAACAGCCTCAACAGAGAGTTTGGGTAATTCTCCTTTATACCCTTAAAATGAATGAAAGATGACAAAAATAAAAAATAAAAAATAAATAAAATAAACATCATATTATTACTGAACCATTAATTTTATCATAAACATTTCAGCCCGAAATTGAAGGAGCACATGCAGTACTGTGTGGATAACCCAGAGGAGGTCAGCAAGCTTGCAAAGGTGAAGGCTCAGGTTTCAGAAGTCAAAGGAGTGATGATGGAAAATATTGAGAAGGTAAGGATTACTTTCTTTTTTGTTCGTGGAGATTAGCTTCCTCTATGCAATTCGGTTTAAGTACCTAACCTCTCTTTGGTGGAAGCTGCTGAATTCAAGCATGTTATATTAGTAATTCTTCTCCCATTTGTGGATGCAACTAAATAATTTTCATCTTCTGAGTGAGCATAATTCAACCTGCACTTAACTCTTTTCTTTTGTGCAGGTTCTTGATCGCGGTGAGAAAATCGAGCTACTTGTAGACAAAACTGAGAATCTTCGCTCACAGGTTGGTGGAAGAACTTTAGTGGAAAGTTTAGTGTCTTGAGTTGAACTGAATTTGATGTGGGATTGGAAGTGGATTAGTGTTCTCCTATACCCAGCACAAGCCACGTAACAATGGATAGATACTTCATGAGGATGCCTCCTACACTTTTTCAATATGTAGTTTCAGACTTGATTTAATACAGATTCATACCCTATTTAGAAATATTATTTTATCAACTTTGAGACTTCTTTAGTACCCAGCTAAGTGTTTTTTTTTTTTGGTCGTATTAGTTAAATAAAGAAGAAGAAAAAAATGAGTTGGCACTTTCAAGTTTCTTGCTTTAGAAGTTCTGTCAATTTCTCTCTGAGGAGTTACAATTTTAATTTTAAGAAACCTACATGATATCCAGAATATTTCAAGGGGTGCATTTTGTCTGTACTATATTGATGGTTGTGGTTACTCCTTGCTGCAGGCCCAAGATTTCCGACAACAAGGAACAAGGATGAGGAGGAAGATGTGGTTTCAAAATATGAAGATAAAGCTGATCGTTTTGGGTATCATCATTGCTTTGATTCTCATTATAATCTTGTCCGTCTGCCATGGCTTCAAATGCTGATAAAGGAAAGAAACCTCCCTTCTCCTCACTACTGCTGCATTCCTACATCTTTGATAAGACATGTTCTAGTTTGTTGTTTTACCTTTCCTCATCTGTGAATGTGTCTTTTTTCTTTTGTTTAGCACTCTGCCTTTTGTTTGGGATGATTTTTTATTTTGTATGGCATTTCATGTATAGATTGTACGCATGAATTCTTTCTATATGAGCTCTCTTCTCACGGTGTTTGGAGCCTTGTGCCAGCGGTTTGTCTCCATTTGCTTCAGAAATGCACTGCTTTGTTTCGTGTCTTGCTCAAGTAGGTTTCAGTTTGCTGGATGGTGTATAATGTGTCTTGCCACCCCATCTGTGTGCTATTTTAAACAGTGATCTATACCATCTATATACTGGTGCTTATTTGTGATCTCAACATTGAATAGTGGAAAAATCACCTTTCAGAGTACTGTTACCATGGTTTTAATGTGGTTTTGCTTGTGTACCGTAGAGGTCTCTTTACAGAATAATGAGAAAGATGCAGTTAAGGGGCTTTTAATTAATCTTTCACGGGTGCCGGTCAGCCCACGTCTGACCAAGTCCTGTCTCAGTTTTGGGCTGTGTTTAGCTCATGGCCTGAATCTGGATTCTGGACTAAATTTTTAAGCCTGAATTTATGGGATGGGTTTGAGCATATCCATGATCAAAGGCCCAGCATAGACCAACACGTTTAATGATCTTAAGGCCTTGTAAATATATGGGATAGGCTTGGATTAAGCTTCAACTGGTGTGACACTACCCATGACCATGAATGCCCCTAATATTGTATAAGGAATTTGACTCCTGAGGAGCCCTACTAAGGAAAAAGCCCCCATTTTTCGTGGGCTTTGGCTGGTTAGACCAGGTCAGGTGACAGGCTTACTTAGAAACAGTCTTGTGAGAAATTTGGAGTTCAAGTAACTCTTCAATTCTCAGAGTGAAAAATGAACTTTGAAGTCCAGATCTTGGACAGGGAGTACACAAGAAAGCAATGGCTGCATCAACCAGTTGATTGCTAAATAACAACAGTTCACTACATGAGCCACATACTCTAGCAGGGCCCACCAAAAGAGATGACAAGGAAGCAAGGTAACTAACATCAGCATTTTAAAACTCACTGAGTCCGAATCAACTGGAAGATGAGGCCGATACATCAGTCATAGTCTCTCTCAAAGTTTCTCCCTATGTCAACACAATTTTATGCAACATACGTACTAATTATGTTCTTAATCTATGCTCAATATTATGATGAGACCAACTCCTATTGGGATGTTAAAAAAAAAAAAAAAACTCCTAGGGTAAAATTTGAAAGAGTAGGCATAGGTAAGGGAAACACTTGGATGATCTTGATTCTTGACTTAAAAAATTATAATGCCTTGAGAAAAATAGCTTTATTAGAGTAGACAAGGGTTACAAAAATAAAACGATCCGACATGTGATAGAGAAGGATTTGGGCCAAAAAAATCTCTATCTAACCGACTCATGAATGGTCTGGATCTAATTCCTGTGTAAAATAAGTATTACACACTCATTCCTCTCTGAAAGAAAATAAGTGTGACATACCGCACTCACTCTACAACGTCGCTTGCCAGGCTCTGGCCACCTTGGCAATAAACATTGTCCCACATCGGAAACATTAGTTTTGTCTCATTCATTATATACAGAAATGTTAACAGTTATATAATAACGAGCGGTGAGGACAATTGTGCTACTGTGAATGGTTTCCATCACAATAACAGCCCATATCATGTTGGTTGTAAATTTGCACATCTGAGCTCTTTCAAAGGAATTTTTTATTTTTTGCCCCACCCGATAGATAGATCTTTGATTTTTCGCTGCTAGTACCTGTGATTTTAAAAGGTCCGGATCCTAGATCCTCTCAATGTTTCCCACACGCTTCTGATTAGTGGGATGTATGGAACTGTAATAGATAGATCTTTGATTTTCGCTGCAAGGTGCCTGTGATTTTAAAAGGTCCGGATCCTAGATCCTCTCAATGTTTCGGGATGTGTGGAACTGTACTATGGAATCCGCCCATAATTCGGATCATTCAAAATGAATGCAATCCCCTCTAATGACATCCTTAAGATTTACTTCAATATCAAAGTGATACCATTATAAAGTAATTAATGCAAATGAGTGAGATTCTCTTTTTTTTTTTTTTTTTTTCCCGTAGCTTGCCCCACTTGTGGGTTTATAGGTCTTGGCTTTAATATTTATTTCTCTCTCTCTCTTTTTTTTCTCTACTCTCTCATTGCTTGCATGCTATAGATTCTTTGACATAACTGGGAGCCGTTTTGGGGTGCAGGTTGCTTTCATTTTGTATACTATTTGCATGGGTCTCTCTCACCTTAAAAAAAAAGGAGATGACATTCATTTTTAACAGTCGAGATTATCAATAAGTAGCCCCAAGATAAAGTTCAACAAATCCAAATCAACTAGGAGATAAGGCCGCTACATCAGTCAAAGTGTCTCTCTAGTGTCTCCCTATATCAAAGCAATTTTATGCGTTGTTAATCATACGTACTAATTATGTTCTTAATCTATGTTCAATATTATGATGAGACCAACTAATATTGGGATTTAAAAGAAAAAAAAGAAAAATGCCTATGGGTAAAATTTGAAAGAGTAAGGGAAACACTTGAGGATCTTGAGTCATGAACTTATAATGCCTTGAGAAAAATAGCTTTATTAGAGTAGATTAGGGTTTTTCTTTTATTTAATAATAAGTTGGATTCTATTCAAAAGTGGGTGTAACCCAAAATAATATGTAACTCAAAATAATACATACTTCGGCCTCAAAAGATGATAAAGAAAAGAGAAAAAACACTCAAAGATGAGCTAAATGTAAAGCCGCCAAACCTCAAGTTCTAATTCCCACACTAAAAACTAAAGTAGTTGAAGGAAGTTCCAAATCTGAAAAGTTCTTAAGCCAAGACTAGACTAGGGTTCCAAAAAGAAAACGACTTTCAAAATTTTTTTAGCATTTATAGAGCTGGAAATCTAAAATTTTTGTAAGGATAAAAATTGACATTTTGGAAGGTTGTTTTTCAAAATTCTAACAAACTTAGAATCCCACATGCTTTGGAGTCGAGATTTGACACCATGATTAAAATTTTCCAACACCTGCAATTTCTCATTAAAAATACATTCAAACAAACAGGCCCTTTTGGGAAGAACATATGAATTTTGAAAATCAGGTTAGTCCCATTTCTTTTAGAATATTTTTGTGCATTAAGTACCTACAAATGATAAGTAATGAATTGTCATACGAGGAATTAAAATTGACCTTAATTGTTGACCCTTTCTTAGGAAGTGACCATATTTCACTTTAGTTAACCAACTTCTTAGGTAGCGTTTGGTTCGCTGTAATGAAGGTCGGAATGGATTGAAATGGTCATTATAGCGTTTGGTTCGCAAAAAAAGTGGCGGAATGTCTATTACCTCCGGAATCCCATTCCCTTATGTAGAGGAATGGTCATTTCATCCGGGATGGGAAGGAATGGTCATTCCATTCCTTTCTACTTTTTTTTGTAGACCACAATATCCTTTTTCACATCTATACATTATTATTATAATAATAAGATTATAAAGAAAACAACTTGTGTGGGCCCCACCTATATAATAATAAAATAATATATACATTATTATTATTATAAGATTATAAAAGAGAGGAACTTGTGTGGGCCACACCTATATAATAATAATATAATCTATACATTATTATTATTATTATTATTATAAGATTATAAAAGAGAAGAACTTGTGTGGGCCCCACCTATATAATAATAATATAATCTATACATTATTATTATTATTATTATAAGATTATAAATATAAGAGCTTGTGTGGGCCCATCTATATAATAATAATATAATCTATACATTATTATTATTATTATTATTATTATAAGATTATAAAATATAAGAGCTTGTGTGGGCCCATCTATATAATAATAATATAATCTATACATTGACTGAGCCAAAGATAAAAATCTAATAAGGGTATTTTGGTCAGTCTTATATAAATTTTATTCCATTCCAGAACTCATTCCAGCGTACTAAACGCATGAACAAGAATCAACTGGGTTGATTCCTCAGCGTACCAAACGCGGGAAAGGAAATGCATATTCCTACCTCATTCCATTCCATACTCATTCCGGTCTCCATTCCATTCCCGTCTACAACCATTCCAGCGAACCAAACGCTACCTTAGTGAATTAATCATAGGGCTGTTGCTGTGGGTAGCACCACCACTCCCAAAAGTCTGTGGGTGGGTATGTCTACTCATTAATATCTCTTGGCCACTAAAGGGGAAAAAAAAATTAGACAAAAGAAGGGGACTCTACTGGTGGGCCCACTTATTGAAAGTCCGAACCCCTCAAGATGAACGTTTTACTCATGTATGAGATCGATATTTTCAAATTTTAATCCAAAACGAGTTGTTCCCACCGTAAAATACAAAATATAATTAATAACATAATATACGAATGCATAATTGTATTATTTTCACATTTATAGACATGTTCTTAGTTTTACGGTGGGATCAACTCATATTGGAGTAAACCTATGGATATATACTTTATTTTGAGCGGTTCAAATTTTTAGTTTCAACTTACTCTGAAGTTCCTGTCCTTCTATTCATTAAAAAGATTGAGTACGACAATCTAAGCATCCAGACTCCTTGAAAATTCAACTTTGAGAGAACAATCTAACGCTCAAAAATCTATATGAGAGTTTAAAAAAAATAATTATAAAAGTTCTTTGGAGCATTCTATCTAATTTTGAATTTTTACTTTTTTCAGATTTTTCAAATATGCAAGGAATAATCTTGCAATATAACTCTACCAGCTTTTTTGTTGAATCATAACTTAGCTAGCTAGAGATATAAGACATCAATGCCACCGGATGCCCATAGGGTTCAAGCCTCTATTGAAAGCAAAAGGAAGACAAAAACAAGAAATATAATGATAAAGAAAACCAGCTTGACCGGCGCCTTGTTTCTATGGTCGATTTTCCTCTTTATTAAGGTCTACAATCTTGATGATTCTAGAAGCGTACAAACAAAGTCCATTTATTATAAAAGGCTTTTGGCTTTAATCTTGACTGTCACTTATGATTTTCAAAATTAATTATTTTTTTTAAAAAAAATTCATTTATCTTCCCACTTATCGCATGCAAAACTACCTACTTCATCTCTTTATTGAACCACTCACATCTACTCCTCACTTTTCAAAGTTTCACTTTTCCTTTTCTGCAATACCTCCCTTTCTACTCAAATTCCACCATTTCCTTTCTTCTCTTACCTTTCTATGCTATTAGATCTTAGATTACGTAAACAGGTACTCTCATAATATTTTATTCTTTTATTTTTATTTTAAAATTTATAGATTTTTTTAATACATGAAGATAAATTGCAGTCATATATGAGCTTCGCATGGGTTATTATGCAAGTATTCATTATTTCCTACACAAAATCCGAGTAACTATAATTCAAATCTACAATATGTAAAAGCTGTTAACAACAGATTGACCTAGCTTCCTAGATCCAATTGGCCTAGTAATATATGATTCATCTAAACACCTCAAACAGCACTTTTGCAAATCCAACACTTATTGGCCTCTTTGATACACCAGTTTTATTTGATTATGTTAGGATATGAACAAGTTTTAGGCCTTGAAAATAGACCTTTTATGATTAAGAAATGTTCCCATGGTTTAAAATATCGGCCGGTACCGGTACGTACCGGCCGATACGTACCGGTACCGGTCGGTACCGCACCGATATCTCGCTGAGATATCGGTCGCGGCGATACGGACAAAATATCGCCAAAATATCGCCATATATCGGCCGATATTTTCAAAATATCGGCCGTGGCGATATCTCGGCCGATATTTTGAAAATATCGGCCGATCTCAGCTCGACCCCCGCCGGGGGATACCCCCGGACCCCCTCTGCGAAGCGCATGTTTTAGATAAATGACAATCAAAATTCAAGAAAACAAAATGTTCTACTTGACCATAATAGCTAGGACTCTTTTGCTAATTGTCTTTCTTTTTTTTTTGTGCTTGGATGTCTATTATTATCATAAACTACTAGATATGATATTAAACCTATTTAATTATGTTTGGAATGATATAGTAGTAAAGATTGTGTAATATGCTAATTCATGAACCAAAAGGCTTTATATTGAGTTAGGTTCGATGTTACTCACTTATTTCCCCCTAGATCTAGTATTTTAAAGTGTAGATCTAAATTTTTTTTATTTCCAAAATTTGGGGCTTTTCTTGAAATCAATTACATTTTTTCACATTAATGTTCAAATGCATTGATAATGTATTAGTTTAAAATAGATCTATACTTTTTGAACAAAAAAAGTATGAGTTTTTGCCAAAAATTGTGGTTGCATTATGTCAGATTTATGATATTTCATCTTATTGATCATGAGCATCGATAATGGTTGCATTATATAAAATACTGGAGAATAAAGCGAACAGCGATACAGACAGGACTCATAACTTAAGGTGACCGAGATTTTGATTTATTATTGTTACTAATGGAAAAAAATATTGTTTTCCAACATTATCTAATATTCTGGACTTTTTGAATATTTTTGCAGATTTTTTTGGATTAAAAAAAAAATTCACACCGCGACGACCGCAACGGACCGATATCCGCGACGATATCCGCGACGTATCGGTTTTTCGGCCCGGCCGATACCGCGACCGATATCGAGATTTTAAACCATGAATGTTCCCCATTTCATTCATTACAATAAGACACTCGGAGACCTTCCAAAACTCCTAATCCATATCCATCTGATGTCTTCAGGTGGCCCATACGCTTTCTTTTATGAGGATCACACTATGTACTTAAAGCGAACTGTACTTAAAACACTCCATAAATAAAAGAGCTGTGCTACACAGCTCAGGAATTGTGCCTGGCTGTGGCACGGATCCCCCGAGTCTGTGTGGGCTGTGTGGACTTTTCCTAAATAAAATGCTCCACTACTGGCCAAAAGAAAAGTAAATTTTTTTTTTAATGATCTGGATATCCGTAAGTCTTTGACCTACTGGACTACTCCCTGGGTGCGTCTGCTAAACTTTCGCAATTAGGACGTGGGACACCCGCTAAACCCTCGCAACTAGGATGTGGGACCAAATCCACGCCTCATGCCACTCCACCAACTCCCGGGGGGGGGCTTCAAATGTTGTTTTCTTTAATCTCTTTGAATGGACAATTGGAATTGGAGCAAAAAAGTTTTTAACATTTGCGCCCTACATGTGCCCTTTTATTTGGATATTCACATCTACAAAATGAACAATGCAAATTGCACACCTTATATTTATCCTAGTATGCTACACACACCAACAAAATAAATATCAGCATGCCATCTGATCCAGAAATTGAGAGATCTCTTCAAAAATGGGCAGCCTCCTTGCCCGAAACGGGGTGTGCCCATCGATATGTAGGTCCAGTCCATCCAAGCTGGAGCATAAAGGATGAGGAGGTGTTGTTAACTGCTGCAATTCGAGCTCAACCAGCAATTCATTGGCTCGATTGATCGACTTTGGGTCGTCGGAGCCTGGAAGTCTACCGTGTCGGACGTCTTCGAGAATGGACTGGGCCTCATTATACCGGGCTTGCCTGAGTAGGCAAAGGCTCAGGTTGCAGGCTTTGTTGGCATCTGGGTCGATCATCTGGGCTTTTCTGTACACAACCTCAGCTGCCATATAGTTTTCTTGCTGCGTGTATACCCAACCCAGATTTCCCTGTACAAGACATAAATTGAATGATCAAGCTGTGAACATTTAGAGACTATATTTTTGCATATATTTTGTAGTGATTTCATTAAAGAATAGCCGATGACTATTTATAAGAATACAATGACTAAATATAGAAAATTATAATCAGGCTCAAACTAAGAAACATATTTGGATCTTTACTAGCATACAAAAAGGAAACTTAATTATAATATTGCACTAGCCTAAATTCATGAAGAAGTGGAAGCATTTAGAGGTTCATGTCAGCCAGGGGCTTCATACCATGTGAAGATTAATTTAGGGACTATACATCTTGCTAAATATTTTGTAGTGATTTCATTAAGATCAATAGCCGATGGCTATTTATGATATTACCAAAACTTCATTATTATTACTTGCTCCCATACCACCACTTCATTATTTAAGAATACAATCTTCAAAAATAAAGAAATCAAAGTCTCCATTATTATAGGCTTTTTAGCTTTATTAGATAAAGAAAAGGCTAAATAAGATCTGATATAACAACATATATGATATATACTGATGAGTCGGCCTAAATGACCCAACCCATGAGGATGAGTCAGGTCAGAATAGCCCAATGAGCCAAGGTCCAAATCAGTGGAAGCCCGATTGATCCGTTCAGGTCCGGGTCCAGATCCACATACCTTGGCCAAGTCAAGGCAGCCACGTCGCTTCGGAAGCAAACCCGCTTTTATCAGGTCCTGCGGAGAATATCTCACCTGCCTCGTCCAGCGCGAGGGCAGTTCGAAGGCTCCATTCAAGTATGGAAAACGTTGCTAAAGAATCGTCCCCATCTGTTAGGAGAGGACTATAAATCGATGAGCCCCACCAGCACTTGAGGGGCAATGGATATCTTCTCATTTTTCTACTAGCCTGTAATCCCTACTCATTGGAGAAGTAAAATACCACAGGCGACCTCTGCCTTTATGAAGTGGATGTAGGTCACACAGACCGAACCACTATAAATTCTTATAAATTTCCTTTCTCTCTCTCATTAATTTACCGCATTTATTACTGCATTTATTACTTGACCGGTGGTGTCCGAAACCCAATTTTGACATCATCATATACTATGTAATTTTATGTACTTTCACATCATGAGAAGTAACAGTGACTATTGTAACCGATATATAATTGGTAAAATCATTATATAATGACCCAGATTTACAACATGGAACTCATGATTGATGTTGAAGATAAGTGTAAAAACAAATTAAGAGGAAAAGCAAGCACCAAAAAAAAAAAAAAAAGAAGAAGAAGAGGTTAAAGATTTACCAATATTCTAGAGGTCTCTTGTTGGACAGTCACTTGGAACTTCTTCCCATGAGATCGAGCTGTTTTAGTGGCCTTGCCATTGAAAGCCTCTCCTTGGTAGATCATCCGAAGCTTCCTCTTCAATAGCTCAATTTGTTCCTCTAATCTCCCACATTTCTGCCAATTCCACTATCATCATCATCATCATCTGCTTCATCACATGACCTATGTGGGACATCTATATGATATATATATGTGCAATGTTACCTTGTAAAGGTCGATCAGGACATTGTCTAGGGATTCTTGGGCATGTTTGGAACAACGATTTCTAAAGGATTTGATGGCTTCTATGGCCTCCTCAGCCCTGTCTTGCTGCTTCATGACCACGGCCATATCTTTGAGTGCACTATCAACTCTATCCCCAGCATTTATTGCCTTCCAAAACCATACAATGGCTGCTTCGGGATCCTTATCCACCAACTGCGAATAATTATGCATGTGCCAAAAGCATTACTAAAATCAGCAAATCCGATTTGAATTAAGAAAGAAACACAACTTATAAAGAGGAATAGATTACAATATGACAGAGATACGTCGACCGCATCTCCCGACCTTGATGTTATTAGTTGACAGTGTGTTAGGTTTTTGTAATACCCTATTAAATTTCCTCCTCTAATTAATTCTACCAAAACCTTAAGGCATTAGTAGAGGTAGCAGAAATACTTCTGAATACTATGACCTCATATTTTACAAAAAAAAAAAACAAAAGAAAAGTTACAACCGACTGCTACCACAGGTATTTTAACAATCCACCTGGCAATAAATGAGAATGATGATAATATCTTTACAACTATAAAAATGGAAGTATTTTGGTCAATGGAGATTTTTCATCTTATTGCAACATGTAGAATAATCACAAACGGATGGAACGACACTTATGGCCCGTTTCTTTCCTCGAATTTCTAGAATTCATGTCTAGTGGCTGTCTGGGATTTGAAATGATGGAATTCTGAAATGCTACTGAATCCTATCATTTCTGAATTCCCTATTTCATTTATGTCTGAATTTCTGCTTGAGAATTTTTGAATTTCTGAATTTCCTGAATTCCTTATTTTATAACTAAAAGAATTTCTGACTAGAATTTTACTCCTGTATGCATTGTTTATATACCAATTTAACCAATCAATGCATTTTTACAGCTCAATACGCAAATGTGTTTAATACTAATGATAAGATATAGGACTTAGTGTTGGGACTTTCACAATTCAAGAAGCAAAAAAGAAAAACCATAATCTATGCAAACCATAACCAGATCTGGTTTCATTATTCTCCATTTTCATGTCCAAAGTCCCCTCCTTTATTTATCCCATGTGAACCCCACCTCCCCATCTGATTCCCATCATACCCCACCCCCTTAATCCACGTGCAGAACTCCCCCACCCCATTTCACTTTCCTCCCCATCACATTCCCATCATACCCCACCCCCTTAATCCACATGCAGAGCTCCCCCACCCCCATTTCACTTTCCCCATCCCAAAGGTCACAAAACCCCCTCATTCATTCCACTCCACACAACAACCCCCTCTCCCTCATCTCTCTTGTTCTCCCCTCTCCCTCCTCACCTCACTTGCTGCCCCACCATCTCCAACCCATTTCCGTCACCGCCGAGCCACCACCGTCGCCGTCGGCGACCACTTGTGCCGCCGCCAATCACCACAGAACCCACCTGTCAATCTCTCTCTATTTTTCCCCATTTTCCTTTCTCTGTTTTTCTCTCTTTCAATATTTTTAGTTTCTCCCTCTTGCTACCAGCATGGACTAACCCCTCACCCATTTCATTCTCTCTCTCTTTCTCTCACTTTCTTTCTCTTTTCCTTTCTTTCTTTCGATCATTTTGTTTTCTTCCTTCTTCTTGTTAATGGACCACTAAGACCCCTCCATTAAACCCTCTAAAAAAATACCAAAACAGAAAAGAAAAGAGGGGAAAATCGCAGCAATTATCTCAAAGCTTAGAAGAAGAAAAAATTGACCTTCTTTCCCCTTATCATGGCCGAAAAACCAAGATCCGTCATGACCGTTAAGTACTGGAGAGCTCTTTCGAAATTCCTACGATGGTGGGTTTTTGGAAATCCATATAGAGAGGTGGGTTTTGGAAATGCCTGCTTTTTGGCATTTGTAAATGCTGAGATTTTGGAATGCCAGGAATTCTTGCCAAGAAACGTTAGATTTCTGACAGGAATTCCAAAATCTCCAAACAACCAGAATTCCCATTAGGAATTCCAGAAAAGAAATAGGGCCTTAGATTCGAGGTGAGCAACCGAGTTGAACTTGTTTTTATCCCCCTTCTGTACAAACAAAGCTTCTAAATTACGCACAACTAGGCTTACAGAGATCAGTAGGCTATCTCTTATGTGAAACCTACCCTAAAGAACCTTTTGTAACCAGTGAAATTCGCTTACCATGAGAGCAACCACAGATTCAGAATTTTCCTTTTAAGAGGTGAACCCAAATAGGTAGTTCAGTTTTGCGGACAAATCTAGAATTTTCATGTGAGTTTTAGAAGTGATCTCAGAATTTTCACATGGATTTTATAAGAGCCCAGGATATTCATGCTTCCTACCCTTGTTATAAATTCACAATCTTCTCATCGAAGAAAAATTAGTTCATATTTTTTTAAGGAGAAAGTGTTACACCACACAATAACATATTGTGAGTTATACCTCCTTTATAACAGAATCCTCTTTTCGCACAAATGCAGTCTAAATTATCCTATTATCCAATGACATGTAATACGGAAAGAACATCTAATTCAAGCTGGTGTGATCATAAAAGTAGTACCTACTCTTACATAATAGATATCAAGAACATTGAAGTAAATAACTAGAATACAGCAAATTCCTTTTCCATGAAAAAGAAGCTAGGAAAGCTATTCCTTAAAAAATCAGACCTATTTTCTTCTGAAAAAGCAGAGGCATATTTCTTTTCATTACCTGAACGTGCTTAGCTCGAACGTAGGGGCTATCACCACACGGGACCTTGTGAATTACATGAAATAGATCCTTCCCTTTGCCCGGAGAAATCTTCCCACGGTCTTCCATTTTCCCTATCCTTCTTTAATTTCCACTGTTTGGTTTCTCGAAAACAGAATCACAGTGAAAGAAAAACGCGACTCTGCGTTTCTTTTTATATAAAAACCGTTCCCAGAATAAGCAAAAGCAAAATGTCAGAAACGCAGACGGCAGAAAAGAGAAGATATAGATTCAATGGACTCTGGACCGGAACGCGTGCCAAATACGAGAATGTATTTGGACGGGAAAACGTCCACATTCTTTATGTTGTGGATTTCGATCCGAAGGGGTCAGTCCGTCTGTGCCACGTAATGTGATGAGACACTTGGGCTGTCCCTCCGACTCAATGTTTTTGTGAAAGTTCGTCGGATTGTGTACACGTGGCAAACAAAGCGAGATTGGATATTATAGTGTCGGGTTGGGTTGTCAGGTGTGATGTAACGGAGCTGGAAAAACTGATTGAGGGAATCTCTATTATGACCTTATCTTTTTTTTCTCTTATAAAAGTTCCATTCCTTGCTGGAGAAATGGAAAGCAAGATGTTGAGAGAAGTGAGGTTCATATAACACACAGGAGTTTTGAAAATCTGCTTGGATTAGATTCCATGCTTAGTTCAAAAAGGAATATTGTTTCGGGCTATTTAGGAGTGACACTTATATAAAGTGGTTGTAATTAATAAAGAAGATGTAATTAAAAGGGGGATATTCATGTGCATCCTTCCCTCACCATATGGTGAGAGACAAATTTAATGGGGCCCACCTAAGGACCCACTAATCGTGGGACTTGTGGGGGATGAGAAGTTACACCTTGAATGAGATCATATATCAAATTTGGGGTCAATCTCATGCCTTTAATCCCTTCATCCGTGGCCCATAAATTTAATGACTTTATGTTAAAGAAAAAAAATATGACCCTCGATCCAACGGTCCAATCCATTTAGATAGGTGAAAATTCAATGGGTCTAGTGTGCTTAAGAAGGTTCCATGTGAGTGGATGGTCCGGATGTGTTATAAAGTCAACCCTACTATGTTGTCCCTCACCATAACATGATGACCGCACATGAATATTTCCCAATTAAAATAGTGTAATTAGTAATATGACATTTTATACAAATGGCATTCCCATATAAGGTAGAAAGCTCATACCGGAAAGAGAGCCTCCCCATGTTGAATGAGGGAGCCCATATATGTGGAAAGAAGAAAGTATATATATTTAAAGATCGAACCCTAGACAACTGGTAAAGATACCTGATAGGTCACTGGCTGACTAACTGAGAAGCCGCTAGTTCTGGACTCCCTGACTTGATAGAAGAGAAGGGAGCATGAGATACACTATTAGAAAATCAGCTCAGCCAATAACTTTTCCTATTGTCTTTATTTTTTGTGAGCCATATTTTTTTTTTTTTTTTTGAGAAACCAAAAACTTCAGTCCTGATAATTAATAATATATCAGGTGATAAAAACAAGATAGATGTTATTACATTTATCACAACTAAGTACTACGGGCCACACCATGTAAAGGGGTATGGTTTGGACCCCTGTTGTGTCAATTACATTCTTCCCGTTTAACATATGTCCAAAATTTCACCGTGGGGCCATATAATGATAAATTCAGACTATTCAAGATAAATGTCATCCCCTCTTTGATATATCTTCAAATCTCACAACAATAGGAGTGGATTCTATGATAATGCAATTAAGAAAAAACCGCCTTAATTCGGAAAAAAAACTAGTGCTTTTAATATTTCCCCTTGCCAACAACTGAATGCACTAGCTTCCATTTCATTCATCAATCAGCAGTCTTGTTTTATCTTGGGCTGTAGTATTCAAAGATTAACTGTTTTAACATTATTCAAACAATAGAACCCTTTTGACCATTAATAGAGAAGGAATTTTTCTTTCGTCATATTACCTGTTCCCCTACGTTGCTAAAAATGACCCAAGAAACGAATTGTTATTTGATGGCTTTTTGACCGAAGGAAATGAGAGTTTGGTCAGCTCTAACACTGGTCACTATTAAATGGAACACAAAAACAGTTTGCATAAATCCACATTCTAACCTATTCATTAAAAAGCAACATAGTTGCACTTGCACATAACCAATAAGGTCAAATTCAGATCCAAATATGAGCCAATTTCAAATCCAGGTTTGACCCCATTTTCTGTTGTGAATTTGGCTAGATCTCAGGCACATCCGGACACTGTGTTTCATCCAAATTCATGTTCAAATTTATGCCCATTTTTTTTATCATCATTTTAATGAAATACAGCATCTTTTTCATACCCAAGTTTAGTTGAAATACAATGTTCGAATATAACTGAAATCCAACCAAATCCACACTTGGAAATGGGGTCAAATCCGAATCCGAAGTTGGGCTTAAAATAGATTGCGAGAATGGGCTCCGAACTGGACCCATTTTTTATTTGGCTGAAATATAGTAACTGGATACGTACGGATGAGGTCCATCCAAATTCACACTCAGGATTGGGGTCAAATTTAGAGATGGATTTGGGGCTTAAAATCGGGTTTGAAAATGGGCCTGACTTAGACCAGTTTGGGACTTTTTTTATTTGAATTTAGTGGAAATATAGTATCTAGACATGGCTGAGATCCAGCCAAATTTGCTCCGGAAAATGGGGATTGAGTTAAATTTTGATTTTATGCTTAAAAATGGATCCAAAAGATGGGTGAAAATTCACATCCGAATTTCGGGTCCGAACTTGGCTGAAGTATGGTGCCGAGGTTCAGCTCAATTCGCACGCAAAAATGGGGTCAAATTCAGATCCGAATTTGGGCTTATAAACATATTTAAATTTGGGCCCATTTCTTAATCCAAACTTAGATGAAATGCAGAGTCCCCTTCATGTTTGGAAGTGATCCTTCATCAATCCCTTTTGTTCATCTTCTTGATCAGAGCCCATTTCCTGTTTGGAATACTTCAGTCCTTTTCTTCATCCACTTAAAGAACCCATTAACGTTTGGAACAATACATATTTCATTAGATTATTCATTCTCATAACCGATTAAGATCTCTTGTATGGGGCTGTGAAAGAGTCAGGCCTTGAGTGGGCCAAAGCTATCAGAGCGCCTGCACTATCTAGGTCCTTACCTGACCTTGATGGCCAGAGCCGAGCCCAATGCCTGAAGAGAAGAAAATCAATCTTTAATCTTTTTTTACACTGCTGTCATACAAAGGCAACTGGAGTTATTATTATCATTACTATTTTTGGTTGGTGGCGGAGTAGAAAATTTTAATCAAAAAGTCTACATGGACTAATTCATTTGGATGAGAACCATGGAGTTCTGTCCATGAGTTAATCCATGTAGCAGGGACTCAACATTAATTTATACAAAAGTAACATAAATAATAACTAATGTTTCTATCGATACTGAACTTAATAATATATTCAAATTTTAATAATTTATTCTTCTTTTAATATTTCTAAAAGATCATCTAGTGCCTATTTATTTGATGTAATTGAATACATAGAATTGTAAGACTTTTATTTCTTAAAATGGTTAAAAATGAAGAAAGAAGGAAGAGAAAAGGGAAGAGTAAAAATAAATAAAAGAGGGAAGAGCAATAAATAAAGGGATTTTTACGAAAAAAATACTCTTAAACTTAGATTAGACAATTTAATTAAGAAAAACATAAAAATGACTGGATTAGGTGGTCATATTATTTTATTTTTATTTTTTGCCAAAAATGCCCCCTAACGTCATCTTCATCCCATTCCCACCTGCAACTCCAATGCCCGACAATTAACGGTGAATGAGATGAACCTGATCAGCACTGGTGACGCGTTACAATGGGCAGCAAGTTGCAGCTACGCAAAATGACCCATCATTTAGAGACGAAGGCTGGCAGATGTTTAAACTTTGAAAGATTTGGCGAAATGGGTATTTGGATGATGAAGATCGGGCTACTGGCCAAAATATAAAATCATGAAATGAATCCACCAAAAGAAGATTGGACCTTGGAAAACATTAAACATTAAACACCTTTATATCATGTGATAAGATGAGTGAGAGAGGATAAGTTCCATCTGAGTGATGTTTAGATGAGGTAGTAGTTAGATGGGCCTTTCGATTTAGAGGCTCTTAGCATTGAAGCAATTCTTCTCATCCACTGTGAGACCTTTTCATTATTTTATAATAAAAGGGTTCTTGTAGGAGAGGGAATGCTCGGTAATCCCCGTCTTTTTCTTACTCCAATTGCATTAACAAGCTTATTAACAACACCAAATCTGAGCCTAGAAACGATGTCAATCTTGAAAGAAGGAAGCAGGGAACTGAACAGAGAAAACCCATTTCGAAATTCCAGCCTTAAGCACACTTACAGAAATAGTGACGATGGCATAGTCTGCAGCCATGGTTGAACTATCAGTGAAATGAAGGTACACAGGTCTGGTGCTGGTTGTCTTATGATGGGTGAAATCCATCTGCCACCGGCAGCAAGTTGCAATAGAGGTGTTGGACACCCAGTCTTCCAACTTCTCAATCTTCTCTCACAATGGACACCCTCACCAAATGAGGAGAGATTTTGGGTGAAAATAGTGGAATGGATGACGATATCTTTAGGGGGTATTTCCATCCAAAAAAATGTACGCATTCTAATCCATCATTTTTATGTTTTTTTTTTATAACTTTATCCATTTAATCAGAGTTTATACATAATCTTTTCGTAAAAATCCCATAAATAAATGAAAAAAAAAAAGAAAAAGAAAAAGGAGAGAGAATAGGGGGCCAGAGAGGAGGAGATAGAGCAGAGAAGTCACCTAGAGAGAGGGTGCCGAAAACAGATCAACTCGAAAGTGAAACAAGCAACAGAAAACAGCATCTACCATACAACACACAAAATGGAGCAAACAAGCTCTAAATATTTTAAACTCCAAACTCTACGATTTTCTATTTTTCTTCAGTTCTAAGATTTTCATTTTTCATTCAGTTTCCCATGTTAATATCAGCAAAAGTATCTTCACATGCATGGTCCAATAATATGGTTTCGAATCCCATTAGAAAAAACAAAACAACAAAATGGCGGTAAGAGGGCCACAAAGCTTGAAAGCATATGATGATGACATTATGAAAAATGGATATAGATTACAGTGGGACGATAGAAAGGAGAGCTGGTTGTAAGAAATGAAATGAATTACAGAAATGCCTATGAGCTGCAAGCCTGCAACAAAAGCAAAAATAACAGACTGCTCACATCCACAATATAATAGAGAGAAAAAAAACCAATGCCTTTTCTCTCTGAGAATAAGCCACTGATATGCTGAAAAACAGTCCTTGAATATAAATTTTTCCCCTATTGAAACCAAAGCACTAGCAAGCACCTCCATTTCTCACTCTAGGGCCTGGTAGCCCCTGCCACGCCCACCCATCCTTCCACGGCCTCTTCCGTAACCTCTTCCACCTCCCCCTCTGCCTCTTTCATAGCCATAGCCTGCACCTGTTTCACGCATGGTTAAATGGTCGGTCAATAGATCTACAAATGTATGCACGTGCAACTTTATTTGCACAATGTGTGTGTATGCGCGTGCGTACGTATGTAAGCAAGCATGTATTATATGTATTCATGCATTCATAGTAATTCATAGTAAATGTGAGTCTGGAAAATTGAACTAAGAAAGCCGACCCTAGATCGGATAAAGCTTCCACGAGACAAAAACATGAATTAATAGTAAACAAGTATTGAAGAAGTTTATTAAAACTCAAAATTCTTCTATCTATAGAAAAGTAGATATATTACTATACAGTAAATAAATAATATGTATGAGTTCATCTTAAACATTTACAATTTATGATACATATTTCGACCCTATTGAGGCAATCACGGGCGTCTAGACCCTATCAAGTATCAACGCAATTATGGGCTTTGTGCCCAGCAGTATGCCAAAATGCAGTGACGCACAGTTTTGTAGGATCACAGGTACCATATAGCCCCATGTCTAACTGTGGGCTTTAAAAAATTAAAAGAAGAAAAAAAAGGGGAAGAAGAAGAAAAAGATGCATACCAAGCTTAGCATCACTTATATATGTTTTAGTGCATACATATGTTTTAGTGCATGTGAGCATTATAAAACTTGCATAAGTAAGCTGTTACAAATCATCCATAAGCTGCAGCTCAGCTGGTCAGGGACATGGGTGTTTGAGTGGAGTGCATTAGTTTGAAACCTCCTGTAGCCAAAAAAAAAAAGGCTGTTACACATCAGTGCTTACCACGATAACCCCAGCCTCTGCCTCGTCCACCACCACCACCTCTATTCCAATTCCACCCGCCATTTTCTACAAATGAAGAAAATTAGCATCTGTAAGATAGATTTAAGAAAGTGTATTGTAATCATCTTATACCTTGATCATTTCCATGTCCTTGATTGTTCCCATATCGTTGATTGTTCCCATATCCTTGATTGTTGTCATATCTTTGATTGTTCCCATATCCTTGATTGTTGTCATATCTTTGATAGTTCCCATATCCTTGATCGTTTCCATAGACTTGATTGTTCCCATATCTTTGATTGTTGCCATATCCTCCTCTGCCCCAACCTCTTCCTCTCCCTCTCCCTCGACCTCGGCCACGCCCTCGGCCAAATGAATCTGTAAAACCAGTATAAAAGATTGATATTGCTGTAAGCAGAAATATCGAGTGCATCCCAAGGGCATACCTTCATTCGCACCAGCAATTGGAGGAGGTGCTAGCTTGGCCTGCTGTGGCTGCTGCTGTTGCTGGCGCTGGGGTTGTTGCTGTTGCTGCTGATATGGATATTGTGTCTTTGGCTGCTCTACATATAATGGACCTTGGTATCTGATAAAAATAAAGATTTTCTTTCAGCCTTAGCTTTCAGTAACATGTCAGAATAAATCAACTAGAAGAGTACAACATAAAAAGGATCAATGGCAATCATCAATCTTCCTCAAACTAAATTTTAATGAGTATAAATAGTAAATATAGACTTCAGAAAATGAAGAAAGTACCCAGGAGAATTCTTGTTAAGCTCTTTGGTGGAGAGTGAGATTGAAATCATTGAAACTTGGCGAGAAATCTCCAAACTGCATGAAACACATTAATTCCATGCATAAGAGATTGAACTAAAGTTCATGATGTCAATGCATTTTATCAAATGAAATGAGTATGCAGAGACATACGGTAAAAGGCCTTCTTCAATGGGTTCCCAAACGTCCGTTATGCTTGTAGAACTGATGGCAGTATCTTGATGCAAACCAGGGATCCTCTTCTGTTTAAGTTAAAAAGATAATCATGTCACTCAGATTTGTAAAACATAAAAGGTGATATGAACACATTCTGCAACCTTTATAATCTCAGCAATGGCCACAGTCTTGCTGATTGCCTGCCCCATCGCCTTTAAGACAACCTCTCGAACACCTTTTTCCTGAAAAAAGCATTTCATCAAATCAAGAGAGTTGCAAATAATTCCACTCAAGAGCTAAGACACAATCTCATTGATTAAATATCAAACCACAACAATTGTATAAGTTGAGCTAACTCTGCCAATAGGCTTAGCATGACAAGAACCCACAGAAATACAAAACAAAGATAATCACTAGGCAACAATAGCAACACAAGCTAAAACAGTAACAGCCATTGTTCCAGGCTGCTAGACCGGCAGGTTAGGGACATCAAATAACCCCTTGGGAATGGGAGTGCACAGGTTCGCCCCACAGGAAAAAAAACCAACCAGTTGCACTCTATCCATTCCAGTTACCAACCCTGCCCAAGTGGGCAGGGCCTAAGGTCACATGGTCCATTAGGGACCAAGCCTAAAAAAGCCATCATTTAATTGAAATCTGAAATATTAATGCAACTCATACATTTTCAGAGCTACATATATTTTGCTGAGTTTAAAATATGATGGCAGTAAAAATTTCTAGAGCATTCTGGCATAAATGAAAGCTGTAGTAAAAAAATATTTTTGCACATGTACTCATAGGGAATGTTGATTGAAAGAAATGGTAAAAGTAATTAGGAATGAGACTGACTTGATCCTGACACTCATTGAGGCACACTTGTTCTATCTTTCAATGAGTAGATGTGAGTTTACGAAATCTCAGTTGCATTGCCCTATATTTAATGGAGGGCACTAGTAGGACATTAGATGGAGGTAGCGGTCACCACATTGCCACTTGCCAGTTCTTATTTTGTAAATCTTCTAATTGACTTTATCCTCTACTTTTTATAGTTTCCCTGTTTATGTATCTTCCTTTGTGTTGAAGAGCATACTCCATAAATTGTCTCTTATTTCTCCTTTCAAACTTGTGAAGCCCCTTTATAAAATGCTATTATCGCAGAACCTTTATAAAAGGAGTTGTCGTCATTAAAAAAAAAACGAAAAAGACTCTTTCCTGAACCCTCTTCTCAAACCCTCTTCTCAAAACGAAGAAGAAATGGAAAAAGGAGGAGAGATTGGGCATACCTGTTGCTCCAGCGAGATGTTTTGCAAGGTCGGCAGCAGCGACAATCTCTAGCGAGGGACGAAATACTCCCAACAATTGCAGCGAGGGAGGAAATGCACCCAAAGCCGTCAACAGAGGAACAATCTCAAAATAATGGAAGGGAAACGGGGCAAGAGAAGATCTGAGGGTTGATATTTGCAGTTTGGAGTCCATTTTATGGATGGATTGGCATTTTGAAGGCCGCATTTTGTCGAAGAAGATGGAACGAGCAGTCGTGGCTCTATCGAAGGCTCGAAGCTCTCCTTGATGAAAAAAGGCATGTAGAATAATTTCATTTATTTCTTTTCAGATTCATCTGAATCCCAAATACATTTCTTCAATTTTTCTTCTTTCCTTGATCAACTTCTGGATTCATCCGAATCTATCAACTCGGTTACTGTTCGCCCGAAATTAGGGGTTTTGGACTGAAACCCTATTGTTCGGGCAAAATATAACGAAATCTGAACCGAACATCTACAGGCGAGATGTTCGGTTTGGTTTTGGCTCTGAAACGAGATAAATCGGACATTTCATCCGAACCGAAACGAACTTGACAACTATGTTAATAACTGACCACTTCAAATCTGGTGGTAACTTCTTCCATTTTAAGGAGCCCCAAATACCTTGCATTATCTTATGTACCATCTGGTTGAATAACATCACCAAAACCAGCATGCTTCTAAGCATTTTCTTCAAGCAAACCAGTCAATCTAAAGAGGGAGAAAATCCATAATCTCCAAATTTCAACCATGACAGAAGAAAACTTTTCATAATAGCATCTGTCATGGTTTAGCATGCCTTCCCAAAAACAGTTAAAAATAGCAGTGAACTAAACCATGAGTAGCGCATTCATACCAAAAGCACACCAATTAACCTCTTATCTTGATGGGTACAAATCCCTGTGGTAGGCTCCACCATGGGTAGGAAAACGTTCACTGCATTGAACCATGATCTGCTATGGATTTGGCAGCTGATGTGGGAAACGATAATAATAATAATAATAATGGTAAGAATATTAAAAAAAAATTTAAAGAAGCAGATACCTAGGAAGTACCTTTCCAAAAATTGGCAATAAGATGTAACACTTAATGGGATGTATAGAAACTCTCCACCTTAACTGTTAACTTCAAAGAATTAGAGAGGGGAAAATGCATGTAAACAAGAAACTAATTGAGTTTTAATTGGTCAAAGTGGATCCTTGTCCCATGGTTACAAAGTAAATCCTACCATTATGCCTCCATCACTCATCATGAAAGCATCTGTATAATCAAACATACAAACATCTATATGCTTTGTTTCCCATATCCAAAGCATTGCCCCTGGGCCAACACTTAGAAGTGAAGGCTTGAACATCTCTTGCATGTCCACCACAAAGATGTGCTTAGAACTGTTAATCATCACATCAATTCTGTCCTGATAACCATTTTTTTTCATGAAAAAAAAGCTGATGGATATCAATCATAGTTGCATGGTTCCCCATTTAACTAGTTTGAATTGAAGATCATAGTTCCCAGTTCAAATTTCGATACTATCATGCCTTTCCAAGTCATTGGTGTAGATCATTCAGTTGGTTTTTTTGGGTTACTTAATTCATATTTTAGAGTTCATTAAATTTCATTCAACAAATACAACTTTCTAGTCTATCTTCTATCGACACCTACTTCTCCACTCATCCTTATTTAATGTCACACCGGACAGCTTCATTCCCAAGTCGTCGCTAGCCTCCTCTAATCCTCTTTCTCATACATGAACTTGCAAGCGACACTGATAGTATTTGTAAAGAAGTTATTTTTGGCATTCCATTTGCATGACCAAGGCATTTCAAATGACATTCCTTGGTTTTCTCATCTATGAGAAGCACATAAATTTCACCCTGCATATACCCATTCATAATTCTTTCCTTTCTTATTATAATAAGCCCTCTTTTGCTATGTAACACAAAAGATAAAACCATTTAAGCGCAATGATAATGTTACACAAAAGATAAACTGAAAGAATGTTGCCAGAGCAAATTGAATACAAAGGATTTCAAATAAATGTCTTTAAATCCAAGGGCTAAAAGTGAAGGATTAAAGGCAAATGTGTCCAAAACTATTCCCAACCACAAACAATGAAAATAACAGAGAAAGACAGAGATCAATAGCATTCATGTCTGAAATCGGAGCGCCATCAATCAAACCAAATCCTATTCAAGAAACTTCAAAATCAAGCACATTTAAACATATCTAAACATCCAAATACATCATCAATCCATAAACCAAACAAACAAAAACACATCATAATGTAATGCAAAACCCAGGACAGGAATCAAAACATAAGAAGATGACCAAAAAGAGAATAAAAAAAACAAAAACATGGTAAGAGAATCACTTGAAGGAGGCTGGTGGCATAGCTGATGTAGTTCCTGATGGGTCCTTGTGTCGTGATACGGATCTCGTTTTCATTGATAGCAGTTTCGGGCCTTGGCTTCTCAACCCTCTGGTATCTGTCCATGGATCCTCTTCTTTCTTTCTTCTGCTACGGTTTTGGTAGAATCGAAAGGCCTTCTTGAACCCTAGCGATGGAGAGGGAGGGAGGGAGGGAGGGGAGTGTTGGATGAATAGATTAGGGCACGCGTCCTTAACACCAAAAAAGCGGAGAGAATGCAACAAAACGACATCTGAGACTTGGGGAGGGGGCTATCAGCTATGTACGTACGAATGCGTTGAGTTTGAAATGGCCAACTTACCCTCCTTAATCCTTATCGGTTTCATTGGGCTTGTGGATCAAATTTCCCTCCTTTTGGTGTTTTTTTTTTTTTTTTTCCCTTGAGAACTGATTAAGTGGAGAAAACCTTTTCTAGTGGGCCCATATTATGATTTATTTAAATGGAGTATAAAATATGGTTCCATCTTGCTAGCTACCTATCCTAAATTTGGCATCTATCCGAATAAATATAACTGTTGGATTGACTATATATTAGTTTGATTGGTTAGAATTTATGGATTATTGATCAAGTGGTTAGGATGATTGTCAGAACGTCCGGTACCATATCTAGAGTGGTAGGGGTGATATCATTCTCCCCCACTCTGCTTACCAGGTTGGGAGTGGAACCCATTTAAGTATGTGTTTTTTCTATAAAAGAAAATAAAACCATTTGGTCTTTTAAAGACTATTTTAGTGTATGAAGCAAATGAAGGTAAGGCATGAAAACTCAAGTTACAAGGCATGGAAATCGAGTGATTTGTAGAGATACATTTTTTTTTAATATTTATTGTGTGATCGGCAAAAGTTTTGAAACAAGTTCTTAAGCTAGGAATCGTTATTAATTAGATTAGTCATAAAAGAAAAATCAGACTGACCTTGTTGATTAGTGGGCTCGAATCTTTGAGCCTATTAGGCTCAAGCCCAGTTTGTTTGCGAAATGTCAAGTTTCCATATATTAAGATCGTGATGTGGAATTTCCCTAATACTTGTTTGGATTATATTTAGCTAGTGTTATAAAATGATTAGATAGGCCAAGTTTTCAATTTTTAGGAGTTATAATGGAAGGTTTTTTCTTTGATCTTGATTGTATAGTTCTCAATTTTGACTTTCAATAAAGCTCTGTGATTGAAGTTTGCCTAGTCTGTCACAACCCGGGCTCGATATCTGAGTACTTCGGACAAATTCCAAGTCGCGATCCGATACTTACTCTCGTAAACTCCGAATTAACAGAAGTTAAAACGAAATCCACAATGGATAACAAGCTTACATACCTGTCAAATGTACATTTTTACGGAATATATACATTGACGAAACATTTAATCACACAAAATCCTTTACATTAAAGTAAAGTTTATATACACATTTCAAAGTTTATCACTGCATATTCAAGTACAATGCCGGAGATACTATTTACACCTCCAGATGAATCTATTAAGTTTTATCAAAACGGTCCTAACTCCTTGGCACTCCGGCTCAAGTCCATTCGATTAAACCCCCTGGAGGTATCGGATGGGCCTCCTCCGCTGACGGTGCGGCCTCTGCAGGACCGGCAAGGGCAACTGGCCCTGTAATGTCATCAATAACACTAGTAAACACGACGGTTAAATAATATATATACATACATATCTATGATAGTAAATGTTATCATATACAATAAATCTTTCAATTTATCAATTGACCAGTTAAACTGTCCATTAATTTATCAATTCAATACAATTCTATACAATTTTAGATTTGCAACTACAATAGTATTTATTTCATTTTAGTTTAGTTCTTCCAACGGATAGCACAAGGGTATTTGTAAAACCAATACGAGTCAGTCTGCATTATATTCATTCAGTTTTTCCTTCATTTTCAGTGTCATTTGTATATTCAATGAGTACTCTTTTCATTACAGGACTATCAAATGGTGGATTTACAAATGTCTGATCACTAGATCACTGGCACCACACGGAGCTCCGGAACGCCCCAATCAAAGCGACGAAGTAGGATTATTTGGTCATACATTATTACCTTCAGTAACTGTTCATTAATTTCATTAATTCTTTCTTGAATTCAGTTCAGCTCTATGGGAGCTTAAGAAACTACTGTGTAGTGCCGGACTCAAGAATCAAATCAAATCAATATTTGTTAAAACCTCTAAACCAACAATTGAGTGAAACGTTCGTTATCAAATATACTTGTTATTCTTGATGAACATCACTTTAATAGTAATTTGTACATTCCCGATAACCTTAGCTAACACCTATGAAGGTTTAGATATCATAAAACTAACCTATATAAATTAGGTTTTCACTCTGTAAAATTAGACCTCATTGCAAGTTTCCATAGATTCGGTCACCTTGTCGGTCAGCTGTCGATTGACCGACATGCCACATTCGGTTAACCGAACTCAATTCGGTTGACCTTCCAGAACCTTGTATTTTCTCTAGAACTCCTGACAGTTCATTCTGTCACTTTTCGGTTGACCCTCAGTCAACCGAATTTCGTCGATCTACTGCGATCTACAGTTTAAAAGCTTCAGAACTTCTGATACTTCAAGGTTTCTCGGTCGACCGAACTCATTCGGTCAGCATTCCAGAAGCTGAGTTTTTCTGTGCATTTAATCTAGGTGGGTTTGGTCAAGTGTCGGTCAGGTGTCGGTCAGCTTTCCAGAGGCTGAACCATACTGAAAAATGGACCTGGACAGGTTCAATCAGCAGTTCGGTCAGGTGTCGGTTGACCGAACTGCTCCCAGAACTTCATTCCAAAGCTTCAGAAATTTTGTGGCAAAGTCTGGATTTTCAATCATTTGAGTTCTAACAACTCTTAAAAACATCATAGACCATTAAACATGTATATACTTGCCTCTAATGAAGATCAATTGGTAAAAAGCCCTTTGTTTAGCTTGATTCTTGAGATCAAAATCCCCAACTCAAACACTCTTTTCAACCTAAATCCAAAATAAATTCACAAATAGAACTACTATGAGTTCTTTGTGCTAAAAACCACTACAACACACTCAATAGAACTTG